>CAHIKZ030000080.1:1147500-1280000 GCA_903632075.3 Acanthosepion pharaonis
CAAGTTCTAGTTTTGTTTATAATTTTCCATTTTACTTTTGGTGTTTTATTCATTTCCTTCAAATGCCAAAAATATTTAGATAGAGATGTCTGATTTCTTTTATTCTTAAATATACCTTGATCATGTATATATATATATATATATATATATATATATATATGATCAAGGTATATTTAAGAAACAGGTATTTATCCAAACAAGTTTCATTAAAAAGAAACGATAATGTTTGTCTATTTTTCTTTAATTTTTCCAGACGATAGACCAATTTTTTAAAATATATTATATATAAGAAAATAAATTCTCCAAGCCTTCTTTCCTAATTATAGTTCCTAAAAAAATGTATTTTTCTAGTTGTTTCCTTTTTATTTAGCATTTTCATAAAACCTCCCGTATTACTCAATAGGGAAGGTTGATTGTTCACTTTTTTTTTAGGGAACCAACAAAGCGAAAGCTGTGGTTTCATGTGATAACGACTGACACCAAATATTAGATTCATAAATCTGACCAACTTTTAGTTTTAAAGATTGTCTGAAAAAAAATGTACAGAAATATCTAATTTCTTGAGGTTTTTTGTTCACAAACTACCATCAAAATTTTACTATTTCAAGAATAAATCCAGATAAAGTTGATATTTTTGTATTCGATACATTGAATAGAAAATATATTAAAACCAGAATTTTCATTATGAATCACCACATGTAAAATATGTAATTTTTTCTGTCTTTGTTGAGTGAAAACTGTGTAAAAAAAATTGTACAAAAAAGGTTACTCAATTCATAAGATTTTGCACAAGATCATAATTTAAAAAAAAAATAGATAAACGTATAAAGAACACCACAATACTATTGGGTAAAATTATACAATAAAATATTTTAAAATTGTATTTTTATGGAAAATCACACTAAAACCACAACACTGTATAACATATGACATCATAATATAGCTAAATTGTTCAGATCAATTTCCCTTTGAAGTAAATGCAGGTCTTATTTGATGGCACGATGATTTAGTAATAATGTGCTTGTGCCATGCTTCTTGTCCATATACAATTTGTAAAGCTTCAATAAATTATAAATTTTATAAGGCTGCACATAAGACTTTCACTGATGAACGGAATGAAATTCCAATACTACTATTTTGAACTTAAACTTTTAATTCGTTTCTTCATGAAACACTTATGATTTTGTATCATTACCATGTCAAACTCCAAGTTCTAAACTGAATACATCCGATAGTTCCAAAATTGACCTGTTCATTTTTTTTTAAGCATTACGCCCCGAGCAAGGCGTGAAGCCACTAGGATGCATGAGGTTGCGGAAGATTTGGAGCGAGAGCAGATAGGAGTGATAGAAGAAAGAATGAGGAGAAGGATAGTGAGTAGATCAAGGTAACTAGAGGTGTCGATTGACATTACATTTGAATAGTTGGAGATTATAGCTTTCAGGGAAACAGTAATTGGGGAGGGTGTTCCACAGGCGAGAGTTGTGAGGTATGAAGCTATTGGAGTAGAAGAGACGGATACATTTAAAAGTTTCTACAGTGTAAGGGTGGGAGCGGGATGCCAGTCTCGTAGGGCGCTTGAATTCATGAAGTCTGGGAACCAGTGAAAGCAGCTCATCGGAGCAATTACCATGAAACTATTTGTAAAAAAGACAGAGAGGGGCGACGGCGCGTCTGTGAGAGAGTGACTGCAGACGAGACGCCAGATCAGGGCCAATTAGATTACATATCCGTCTCTGGATCTTGTCAATTGGTCATATGTGCCATCCATTGTATTTTCAGCATCATTCTATATAACTACATCTCTGTTGCCGCAATTTTTCACTTCATCTGTCAAGAAATCATCCTGCATCTTTCTGCTTTATGTTAATGATCTGCCTAAGAACATACTCAGATCTTTAGTAAATATCTATGCAAATGATACAACAGTGAATGGTTTTATTTTCAAGAAGGCTTCTTCCTTTGAATGTCTGTTGTTTAATGTTTGACTGTCTTGATGTTTATTTCCGTCTTCACTCCACAAATACACCCCCCTCATATTGAGATTTGAGAGAGAAAGAGAGAAATAATAGTGAGTGTATTATTAATATTTTATGTAGTGTTTACGCCAAGTAACCTTCCTTGGTCACTCTCTATGTTAAATGTTTTCTTTCACTAGACACTCGGCTTTCTCACAGACAAAGAACATAGCCAGCTTCTTCCTACTGTATTGCTTATTTCCATGGCGTTAACAGCTCAATGAAGGAAAAAATGGCTTGTAACATTCAATACCTCCAAAATCAAGTTAGTGACATTTCACCATCACTGATTAGACCCTGTATTTTTACCTACCGCAATGAATGGTTATATTTCCAAAAAGTTCCTTCCTTTGACTTCCTTGCTGTTTATTTCTATCTCCACTCCAAAAATGAGAATTGAGATATATATGTAAAAACAACGTATAAACAGAAAAAAAATATATATATATATATATATATATATATATATATATATATATATATATATATATATATATATATATATGTATGTATGTATGAAGAAATATGTTTTAATACTGTTTATTATAAACAGAGCATTTACTTAAATATTTGTATAGCCTGATGATTGCGTCTAACATGAAACAGCTCGTCGCCTCTAAGTATTGACTTCAATGTGCACTTTTTATATTTACACATGCTCTATCTCTGATATTGAGCACTTTATCCCATAAATATAGCACACCTTAAAATTATATTTTTCATATATATATATATATATATATATATATATATATATATATATATATATATTTCCAGGTATGATGAGAATATTTACAGTGTTCGTAATTTAAAAGAGCGCTCAATACAGAGTAGAGTAATATTATTTATTTTAGGACTAGCAGCATGCCTCGGCGTTACCCGTGCTTGGTTCAATTATCGTACGACTCATACAGCAATCGCTATCACTTGACTTAAAATATTTTTGCCCTTCCTTGCCTTTAAAGGAGTGCCCTTTTCCGTGCTGATGTTGCTACATGCCTTACTTCTTGCCTATCTCACACTGCGAAATTTTTCTAAGCTCTATACTAAACATTAAATCTGTTACGAAAAAAGAACTAAACAAAATGAACACAAAACGATCAGCTTTAAAAAAAGACGCGTAACTGGAAAAACCGAATGAAGAAAGAATGTTAACAACAAATACATTTTCACACCGAACCCAGTTCTGCGGAATCAGAATCAACGTTGAGTCTAAGCAAGCGAATGAGCCAATTAGAGTAAAGTGCCATGCAGATTTAAATTTTTCCCACTTGTGACGAATGCAGCTATTGATTTTTTTGCATGCTAGTTAACATTCGTGTCAGTCAGCTGTTGGCTCTCACGCTGGCCAATAGAATCTTCCTGCCTATTCGTGGCAGCCAGCTATAGGCTCTCACTCCGGCCAGTACAAAATGGCCGAAAACTACATGACAACTGCCGTAGAAGCATAAAAAATCGATTATTTCCACTATCGATGGGAGTTGGGAAATGCAAAGTTGGTATTGGCCTTTCCGCTCACTTGGAGCATGTGCATGTAAATTTTGGTGCAAATCCGTGGAAAATTGCAGCCGTGCATTCGTTACACACACACACACACACACACACACACACACACACACACACAGCCTGCCTTTTATAGATAGAGATTTTGCACCAAAAAACTGTAAAAATCATTTACACAATTGCAGTCGTGTTTGAATGCACATCAACTCATCTCATCAGGTTAATGCAAATTACTGGTGAGTGAATACAACACCTTTTTATGAAAAAAATAGGGGAAGTCATAAAGTTTGTGGGCTTTACTCTGATCAACAAATCAAATATGACCTACATTAAATATAAACTGGTTAGCAAGGTCGATTTTACAGCTTTTAAACTACAATCTTCCATGATTTCCCTTGAACGTTCATATCTGCTCGAAGCGTATCTAACTAAACGCTCCTCTCTAGCTAAACTGGTATAGCACATCAGGCCATATGACGGTTCTGTGTAGGATACAGGTTCGATTCCTGTCAGAGTACACATATTTTCTGTGAAAATTTCTTGGTAAATATTGTTAATACTGGTTACTATAAGACAGAGAATTTACTTATTATATTTGTGTCTATATAAATAGCATATAATAATAAAATATATTAAAAT
Organism: Acanthosepion pharaonis; assembly: GCA_903632075.3. Classification (NCBI taxonomy): domain Eukaryota; kingdom Metazoa; phylum Mollusca; class Cephalopoda; order Sepiida; family Sepiidae; genus Acanthosepion; species Acanthosepion pharaonis. The sequence continues at coordinate 1,151,661 of CAHIKZ030000080.1, forward strand.
AATTGTCAGTCTTGTCCATTTCATAGTGTGTGACATCATACGCAGACACGCATATATATATATATATATATATATATATATATATATATATATATCAAGGGCAATTCACCATCTTCACCAGTCATCCAGTTTTGTCAACACACAAATAGTATATTGCATCAAATGGAGATTTCTATGAATACCAGCCCAATTCAAAATGTCATCATCCCAGACAAAAGAAATTTCTTCTTCTCCTTCTTCTTCTGTTGCTGCTGCTATTTCCTCTCATTGTTTTTTGTTTAATTTACTTCACGTTTTTCTTCCTCTTTCTTCTTCTTCTAATTTTTTCTGCGTCTCTTCATTCTTTAATTTTTCTTCTTCTTCGTCTTCTTCTTATTATTATTATTTTTATTTATTAGTTACTCTTCTTTTAATTCAACTTCTTCTCATTCTTATTTTTCTTCTTCTCATTTTTTCTGCTTATCTTCATTCTTCTTCTCGTTTTTCTTCTTCTTCTTCTTCATCTTCTTCTTCTTCTTCTTCATCTTCTTCTTCATCTTCTTCTTCTTCTTCTTCTTCTTCTTCGTCGTCGTCTTCTTCTTATTATTATTATTATCTATTAGCCACACTTCTTTTAATTCATCTTCTATTCATTCTTATTTTTCTTCTTTTTTATATTTCCTCTCATTGTTCTTTTTGCTTATTTTCATTCTTCTTTTTTCTTCCTCCTCTCTTCCTCTTTCATCTTTTCTTTTTCCTCTTATTTTCTCCTTCTCCTCCTCCTTCTTCTCCTTCTTCTTCTCCTTCTTCTTCTCCTTCTCCTTCTTCTTCTTCTTCTTCTTCCCATTTCTCTTTGTCTACTTTTTCTTCTGTGAACGGAAGCATCACTACCTATTTCCATTCAACTACAAGATTATTTCTTTTGAATTAATTGCTTCTTGCCTGCTTTGCTTAACTGCCATTTCTTATTAATTCTCAAACAACTTGCTTAACAAAAATATGGTGATTAACTTACGTCGATTTCATGATATCATGCCAGTCTCCTGATGCAATAACTGAAACTGTTTCATTCATCAAGAAAAATACAAAATGAGCTTTGAAAGTTTTCTTTTTGCAAACATTATTTATGTTTAAATTGCTTTGATCCTTGTCATGCATCAAGAAACTTAAAGAATATTGATAATTCTTATTAGTTTTTGATGAAGTAGAAATCTTGTATCAAAAAGATCTTCAGTAATTTTTATGAATTTCTTAGATGAATAATTGTATTGATTGTCAATTCTTGACTCAACTTTCTTTCATCTTATTATATTGCTTGTTTACACCTAGTAGTAGTAATAAGATTTAATAGTCTTAAGTTGTCTGAATTTCTTAGATGAAGCATTGCCATTATTATTCTTTTTTGACTCGTCTTTCTTTCATCTTATTTCTATTGCTTGTTTACACCTAGTAGTAGTAATAAGACGTGATAGTCTTAAGTTGTTTGAATTTCTGTGATGAAGCATTGTCATTATTATTCATTTATGACTCGTCTTTCTTTCATCTTATTTCTATTGCTTGTTTACACCTAGTAGTAGTAATAAGACGTGATAGTCTTAAGTTGTTTGAATTTCTGTGATGAAGCATTGTCATTATTATTCATTTATGACTCGTCTTTCTTTCATCTTATTTCTATTGCTTGTTTACACCTAGTAGTAGTAATAATAGTCTTAAGTTGTTTTAATTTCTGTGATGAAGCATTGTCATTATTATTCATTTATGACTGGTTTTCATTTTATGTGAAAATTTGTTGCTTTTCTTCCTCATGTTCAGGTCTTTTTACATTCTACTGAACTCTCTCAGATTTTATTGCAAATCAATATTTTCAAAATAAAATCGCTATTACCCATCCAATTTTGGTAAAACGTTCATGATATTCTAGTGTTTATATGAACAATAAATTCTGAGAGTTATGTTGTGATATTTAGTACTGACATTTACATGCGTTGAGATCAACAATCTGCTTATTTCTTGTAGCTCGGTGGGTTTTATATGTACGCCAGGTCAACCAGAAACCTAACCAAGGACACTTGGCATAAGTCAGCACAAAATGTTACAGGAAATATGCGTCAATAAATTGGTTTGTGACAGACAAATGAGGAACATATTTGTTTCTGAGTCTCTCAAGAAAGAGTATTTATCCGAATTCCCATTCAATCGAATTTTTAGTACCATGTTTACATGGGAGCAGACTTAAATAAAGCGTTTCACCTTTTGGGAATGCCCTAAGATTAACTATTGCTCTCTCTCTCTCTCTCTCTCTCTCTCTCTCTCTCTCTCTCTCTCTCTCTCTCTCTCTTTTGAAGGAGAGATACTTACCCACCTGGGTGTATTCCCTTGGGATTCCTCTTTCAATTACTTAGTGCCATTAGACTCATGTGAGTATCATCCTGTACAAGGCCCGGGAGACACTCGAGGTAGAGGGTTACAGAGTAAAGAGCACAGTTTATGGGGATAGGTGGGGATTATAAAGGTTAACTTGAATAGGCTAAGATTGGAGTGACTGCCGAAACGTCCTCTCGGGTGTCGATTCCGCAGTTGGTTCACGGGAAGAAGCTGCTTAAGTGGGACTTATGTCTCACCAAGGGAATATGGAGGGAATGGGTGTAGCATGGCAGGCCCTAACCGTGAAGGTTGGAGCTGGTGAAATTAAGGAATGTAGTTCGTCTGAGCACTTTCCATGGAACCAGCAATAGAGCAGTGGGAGGCTCGTCCCACCTGGTCAGCAAGAGAGGGGTTGCAGGATGGAAAATAATCACTTGCAAGTATGCAGAGAGGCTTTTGGATTCTATCAAAACTGGAAAGTGGGAATTAGACAGCAGTACTCCATTTGAGACTTGATCTGGCTATTTTAAGGGTAGAGGATAGCTCCAGCGGTCGAGTTCTACAGGGAACCGACTGACCGTTTTTCTTGCATCTTTAGCGACGGATCGTATGTATGAGATCTACTTGAGATCTTGGTTGTGTTTGAGGCCCTATAGTCATTCAAGGCGGGGGGACCTCACTTATGCTGGAACATCGATTCATCGTGAGTGGTGATAGTTCAGGGTTCGATAGGCGATGATGAACTGTAACTAGTTTGGTTTGTAAATTATGGTGGCTTTTGCAGCGGGTAAGGAATAATGTTGTTAACCTCTCACTTTAACTGATTTTGAATTCTTCTCCTAAAATGGTGGGAAACCATGCCTAGTGAGGTCAGTATACCCTACTATTTAACCCATACCTAATGGAAGAAGATATTTTATTTGTGCGAAAATGAATGCAACGAACAAGTACAGAATTTTAGCACCAGTTTCATGTCGATCTTCCAAATTAAAAATGTCAAAAATTGAGTGATTATTGTTGGTTTTAAAATTTTTGAGGCGATTCACCTCAGGTCAATTCTACATTTGGCTTCCTTGGTTTAGTGTGAAATCGAGTGCAAACCGTACTACATCAGTTATAAGATTTGATAGTTGTACTTTTCAAGTTATTTTCAATCAAAATTTTCTTTTATGTCTCAAAGTGTGAATCATTTACATTTCATGTACGTATTTAAGAATTACCAACTTGAATAACTGCCTGAGTGCCACTCAAAGTAGAGGGTCACTGAATAGGAATGCTGCAATGGTGTATAGGGAGCAACGGTTGCATATTATGAAGATAACAGAAAAGTTGGTTCACTGTGTCGAGTTAGACAATTTTTTCTCTCCAGAATCTATCTTACATATTTATAAGTCTACCCTTTGTTCTTGCTTTGAATATTGATGCCACATCTGGGCTGATACTCCTGCTATATATTTAGAGATTCACGATATAATCAAAAGAAGAATCTGCACTGTTGCTGGTCCTGGCATGTTATCTCACCTTCAGTCTCTTGCCCATTGCTATAACGTAACTTCCCTCTGCCTTTTCTATAACGTAACTTCCCTCTGCATTTTCTATAACGTAGCTTCGCTCTGCCTTTTCTATGACGTAATTTCCCTCTGCCTCTGGTAGTTAAAAAATAGCAAGATGTAACCGTAAGTTCTATGCTAACAGTTACTTCTGTCACACTTATGGAACTCTCTTCTGGCTTCTGGCTTCTCTGTCACATTTAATTTAAAAGCAATGTCAATTGTTATCTTCTGTCTTCTTATTTTTGTTCTTTCATTGTCTTTTCTTTTTAATAATATGTTTTTCTCATATTCTATAACGCTCAAACGCTTGCGTCTTAGTGGCTTTATTGCCTTGTTTGGGGCGAAATGTTTTAAAAAAATATGTAGGATGGAAAACGGTAGAACCTTGAGTTGCAAAGATTGAGATATGAGCGAATCGATTACACATCGCAACAGTTTTGAGAAAGAATCTGTCGCAGAGGAACTTACTCCTCACGAATGGAATATAAAGGGCATGCTTTTACTGTACATGTCCCAGCGGGCACTTTTTTGTGCAGGTCTGAATTAGGTATGTATTTTGCCTGAACATCTGACATGAAAATAGCGGTACCGTAGCCAGGGCTGAGAAACGTTTCTACTGTGGGAAACAAGGTTGTAGAATGGAAAACAATCCCTCACCCACAATGCGGTACGAATGCATTTCACTCGGTCGAGGCTGGAAAGAGAAGATTGGGTAGCTCCGGCCCATACGTGGGAGGAATACTCCGTTTTAGTTCTGGTCTGGCTCTTGAAGAGTTAAAAGGATGGCAGGAGGGTTTTTTACCCCTCCTGCCATACTTTCTCAAGCGGTATCAGGAGCCGTGCATTTTTCCTAACGTCTTTAGCGAGGGATCGTATTTAAGTCATCCACTTGAGGCCTCGGCAATTAGTTGTCTCCGGCTGTGCTGGTCAAACTCTCTGCCTTCGTCTTCGGGCGGAGAGAAACCCAGACGGGGATTTTCCGATGAGCAGAGTCTCGTCTGGGATGGTAGACAGCTACTCGACCCCTTCACACATTCACTTCAAATTCGGAGAACTGAGGAGGAAGAAGAAAATAAATTCGTGAGCCTATGTGAATTTTTTTTGAACCACAGAAATTAGCCGTTGAGCCAAGAAAAAAAAAATCGCGAGCCTACGCGAAATGCATTCTGATATCAAATGAGAAGAAAAATCAAATTAATGAGAAGATTGTCTGAAGTTATATGAAAGGTTTCGTTTCAGTTCCTCGCGATTAGCATTGAAGTACTCGCCAGTTATAATAACGGCCTCTAGTTAACACGCGACACTTCAAAACTTTTCACTCAACAATCCACGTGAGCGAATTATTTCAAACTATTTCTCTTCGTCTACTTTTGCGCGTATGCAAACCGTATATCCGTTCGGTGAGTAACGAAATCTTTTACCTTTGGCTTTATACAGTTTCAATAAGAATTGTTGCCTCTTACCAAACGCGTGGGCCTGACGCTGCTAGTAATTATTGAGCAAAATAAGAAAGTCGCACAATTTAATCGATAAATAAAGGAACGTCTTTTACTGGCATTACCATTGATCGTGGTCTATGTTTTAATTCTTTCTCTTATTTGTTGTCATTCTTGATTTTAGAAAACACTTTTCTTGCTTCCCCTGATTATTCTTATCTATTCCAGTCATGCTTGATTTATTTCTTACCGATGTTTACTTTTATATATATATATATATATATATATATATATATATATATATATATATATATATATATATATATATATATATATAAAGTAAACCTATATATAAAGTAATTATATATATATATATATAAAGGAAAGTATATATATATATATAAAGTAAATATATATGTATATCTAAAGTAAATATATATGTATATATATATATGTATATATATATAAAGTGAACCTATATATAAAGTAATTATATATATATATATATAAAGTAAATATATATTTATATATATAAAGTAAATATATATACATATAAAGTAAATATATATATATATTAAGACATTTTTATGTTTATACGTTCTTTTTATAGATACAAATATTTAAGTAAATTATATATATATAAATTAAATATATATATATATAAAAGTAAATATATATATATATATATAAAGTAAATATATATGTATATATATATGTATATAAAGTGAACCTATATATAAAGTAATATATATATATATATATATATATATATATACATATAAAGTAAATATATATATTAAGACATTTTTATGTTTATACATTCTTTTATAGAGACAAATATTTAAGTAAATGCTCTGTTTTTATAATAAACAGTATTAATAACAATGACCAGCCTGAATGTCCAAGATAAATTCGTTCTCCGACAGGAATCGAACCTGTTATCCTCTACATTCCTGTTGGAGAACGAACATTTATAATTGCAGTCGGATTTCAACGCATACCAATGCGTCTGCTCAGGCGAATATTGGTCTATTCTGTATTTTGCCCACTTTTAAATTAAATGTATGAACGTTGAATTGTACTCTATTCGTTCTCATCTTGCCTGACACACAAACATACACACATACATACCCCACTATATATATATATATATATATATATATATATATATATATATATATATATATATATATATATATATATATATATATATATATATATCACCTGTCTCTTGTGAGACTTCTGACTTTGTAATTGATTGACAATCAACATTTTTTTTTTTTTTTGGTATTTTTTTTATAATTGTCACGTACACTTGATAAAAAAAATGAAACAAAAAAGTATAGAAAAGATAAACGTGGAAATCAAATCAGTTCCTTACTAAAGAAAAAAAAAAATCAATTATATTTATATCTCTGTACCAAGTATCTGAATACTTGCTCAAAAAGAGTTATCTGCCCCCTGGTTAAAAGTTTTCTTCAGTCCACACCAGGTGGCATGATCACTTCGCAAATTTATTTGAACGCATTATTGATTTTTAAAAGAAGCAAAAAAGTTTACTTTGAATTCACTTTTCACGCTTTCGTTTAAACACACACACACACACACACACACACACATAGACACACACACACATACATGCACATAAACGCACACAAAGAAGCAAACAGATATACAAACACACCAGACACTTAAACACACGCACTCACAAACATATACATACGCAAATACAACAACGCACTAAAATATATACACTGACAAATACACAAATATATACATGCACAAACATTCACGCATACATACAAAATATACACTCATAAAGTTACATCTAAAGACACATACGTACAAATGTACACACACATAAATATAAATGCATATAGATACATATAAAAATATATGCACTCATACAAATAAATGCATACACACACAAATATACACATACAAGCTCAAATACATATATACCCATATGCATACAAATATACGTGTACACACATATATAAAAGTATATACATACACACGTATATAAAATACACAGACACATACACAGAAAATTACAGATAGGGACATATATAAAAGAAGACCGCAACATAAATAAACACACGGTAGAAATATAGATGCAAAATGGCCGGTTACTCTCGTTTCCCAAACACCCCCGTTGGTTAATTGTGGTTAGTCAATCCCTGTTGTTGCAGACACCTGCTCAGGCATATGTGTGCATATTCAACACCTGTCTGTGGTTTATGCTGCAAGTATGCTAATATATGTGTTATTGTATCCGAAATGCTATTGAAAATGAGTTATTGGTTTTTGAACGCGCCAAAGCAACGCTGAGTTTGATTTTAAATTATTATATATCTTAAGAGAAAAAACAAGAACAACATCTTAACTAGACTGACTATAATTTTCCCATAAAACATGCTGATTAAAAGGGAAAAGAATTCACTCCGATGTAGAGAACGCCTTGATCGCAAGGTCATCTACAATAAATTCCATACCTGAAGATGTCTGTAGGAACAGACGAAAACTTGTAGTAAAAATAAGAACAAATACGGCAGAAATTTATAGAAACAAGGATCATTTCATTCATAACGGATTCGGAGGTTTTTGTATATTATTTGAATATACAAATATATATATTTGAAAATATATATGGAATAGATGTTGTTCTTGTTTTTTCTCTTAGTAATATTACTAAGAGAAAAAACAAGAACAACATCTATTCCATACCTGAAGATGTCTGTAGGAACAGACGAAAGCTTGTAGTAAAAATAAGAACTAATACGGCAGAAATTTATAGAAACAAGGATCATTTCATTCGTAACGGATTCGGAGGTTTTGTATATTATTTGAATTGTTTGCGACGATGGATTTCTCGCCAATTAAATCATTAACCTTTGCATTTGTTTTTTGTGTGAATAATTCATGAATTTGTAAATTGATTGCACGTTTATCGTAATATATATATATATATATATATATATATATATATATAACTAGACTGACTATAATTTTCCCATAAAACATGCTACTCTGATTAAAAGGGAAAAGAATTCACTCAGATGTAGAGAACGCCTTGATCGCAAGGTCATCTACAATAAATTTATGTCCTGGCTCTTACAACATTTCACCATTCCTGGCAGATCTTCTATTATGACAGAGTGGAATACCTACTAGCCAAAGTGAAGGAAAGAGAAAGAAAAAGTTTCTAATTGAATTCGGCTAGATATAGAAAAAAAAATCTAAAATCCCCACAACCACTCGTTCGTACGCATGCGCAGTCGTATAGACATAACAAATTTAGTCCGCTGAAGTCCGGAAGGAAGAAACGCGTCATAAGTAAAATTCTCCACTTTGTTATACAATTTCCCCAATATGCTCTTGATATATAAATATATGTATTGCTATCTCATAGATAGATAGATAGATAGATAGATAGATAGATAGATAGATAGATAGACCTAGTGAGCCAAACAAACCTACCTAGGTTTCACCTAAACGGATCGTCAGGGAAAGTAAGGCCTTACTTTCACTGACGATCCATTTAGATGAAACCTAGGTAGATTTGTCTGGCTCACTAGGTCTATCTAGTCTGCTCTACGGTTGTATTGAGCTCTTTTGTTAGTTAGTTTTTTACTCGTATCAGGATTTTTTCTTTGGGCTTCAGACCTGCATCTGTGCGATTTTTTTGTTGGCAGAAGTTCATGTTTGTAGCTCTTTCTTTTTTTAAAACCTTTTTTCCCTCGAAATTGATTTGATTATTAGCAAATCAATAATTCGAGGGATTTTCGAAACGAGTCTAGTTATATATATATATATATATATATATATATATATATATATATATATATATATATCCGATGCGATGTGAACGAAAGTAATATATAAATTCTAACGTTCACATCATTAATCCAAAAGAGGGCTCGATACCCATAGTAGAGTGATGATTATTCGAAGTGCAGTTGAAACGTAGTGAGTAAAATGGTTTCGTATCTATGATAAAATTATAATAAATAGATAATAAATATTATTTATTTATTATAATTTTATTATAAAATTATAATAAATAAATAATATATATATATATATATATATATATATATATATATATATCCTGGTAGCAGTGAACTACAGAAATGAATGTCTTGGTGGAGAAAATGAACTTTTGTCTGTAGTTTTCATTTGTTTTTTTTATTTTTTTATCTTTTTATCATGAATCTTTTAACATTCCTTGTGTTGGTCAAACAGTCTCTTTTAAGTTGTTATTTGAGATAAGAGCTGGATGGATCTGTGCTGCTCTGAATTCCCCTGGAAAGTTTAACATTTTTATTGGTCCTGGAGAGGGGATGTGTCTCTGTTAAGTGTTTGTGTGCGTTATTTGGTTCTTAGGGAGTGAGTGAGTATGATATGTGTAAGCGTGTGTATTGCTGTGGGTGTGTGTTATCATTTGGCTCATTAGGGAGTGAGTGAGTATGATGTGTGTAAGTGTGTATATTCTTGTGGGTGTATGTATAAGTGTGAGGCCTCAACACCTCCGTAAGCATGTCTGTCTTGTGTGGGTGAGAAATGTGGGTAGGTTTTGATTTGTTGACTTATATATTAGTACTATCTATATTGTTAAATTTATGGTTTAGCCCGGCTGAATAGTGTGTTTTTAGACGTATCCACTTATTTTCATGGAACTCTAAAATCTTTCTAATGTTAATTGCTGTGAACTTTTCTATTCTCTCAATTATAGTGAATTTGGCATGGGTTTTGAAATCGTGTTTTTCCAGGCGGAAATGTTGTTCTACAGGTAATAATTTTTCATAGGGAGTCGATTGCGATATATATATATATATAAAGTGGACATTGACGTCAACAACCAGTGATGGCAGTCTGTTTCATGCTTTAACGCAATTTTCAGGACATGGCTGTTAACCTCAATGTTCAGTTTTTATAGCTAATGTCTTATCTTTTTTATCAGATACCATCAGTTGCCACCATAGCTTGGACAGGTGCACACCGTGCGTTTGCTATTGAAACTATTTTTTAAAGACTGTTGAATCTGTAATTGCAACACAGAGTTTTTCGTGCTTATTCCCTGTTACAAGGCAATGATCCTGTTCCGGATAGAAAATCGATAATGCCATAGGTTGAAAAATTCAGGGCCACAGTTACAGCGATTAAAGGAAAGTTCCCTGGAAGAACTCGAAGCGCTCCAACTTTGGGGTAATGAAATCGTCTCCAACAGGGTATGGCGAATAGAGGCCAGCATTTAAAAGATGTCATTTTTAAGACCAAATGAATAATAATGGTAGCCCTTTGTCTACACAACAGTGCAAACTTTTTTTTAGTAGTTATTACCATGTTCTAGTTGTCAACCATTAAATGTAGGAAGTATTTCCGCTACATTCTGTATATGTACATTTATTTTAGGGGGAAAATGTATGACTGTTATGATAATTTACTCCCGCACGCATGGACTCTCCCAGCTATATATAGGAGCAGGTACTGCCTTTTGGAGAGCGAATATTCCAGAAGTCAGCTCTGACAGTCAGACCAAACATTCTTGTTGTAACACTCTCGTTTGTATATGTTTGTATTACTGTTTCTGTTAATATATTTGTTTAACTCAATTCCTCTCTTGTGTCTTTATTTCTGGCCCTAACAAGGCAACAACACTATCTATCTATCTATCTATCTATCTATCTATATATCTATCTATCTATCTATCTGCGCATATGTAGGATTTTTCCTTTTGGTCATTCATCTATCTATATATCTATCTATCTATCTAGCTATCTATCTATCTATCTAGCACCCACAATATCAAATCCTGGTTGGGTCAGAAACTGATTTAGATAGTGTTATGGTAATTTACCCATGCACACATGGACTCTACCAGCTATAAATAGGAGCAGGTACTGCCTTTTGGAGACAGAAGTTTCCAGCAGTCAGCTCTGACAGTCGGACCGAACATTCTTGCTGTAACTCTCTCGTTTGTATATGTTTTGTATTACTTTTTCTCTTAATATATTTGTTTAACTCAATTCCTCTCTTTGTGTCTTTATTTCTGGCCCTAACAAGGCCACAACACTATCTATCTATCTATCTATCTATCTATCTATCTATCTATCTATCTGTCTGTTATGGTAATTTACCCACGCACGCATAGACCCCCCCACCAGTTATAAATAGGAGCAGGTACTGCCTTTTGGAGTGGGAAGTTTCCAGCAGTCAGCTTGTTAGTATATATTTGTATTACTGTTTCTGTTAATATATTTGTTTAAATCAATTCCTCTTTTTATGTCTCTATTTCTGGCCCTAACAAGGCCACAACAATGACAATGGGGAAAAAGTTTTCGTGTGACGCGATTCGTCCTTCAGGATATCATCAGACTAAAGCAAGTTTATGTTTACCTTGATGCGATTACACATGCACACGGGCGAAATAGAAAGTTTTAACTTTTAAATGCGTAGAATTTCACGTTGAAACACCGGTTAAGGAACGTCGAGTATGATCAGTACCCAGATGAGTGAAGGCTTGGCAATACCAGGTTCTATAAACTTGTATGTGCGAGTGGTGCAACGGATAAAGGCTCGGAATGACGAGTTTGAATTCCAGTCGAGTTCGTCACATTCACTTACGTACAAATAAACTTAGGAAAGGCATGACTCCATACCTCCCTGCCACCAGTGAATTAATTATTAGACTTGTATCATGAAATCACTATTATCTCCCCAAACGTTCTTACAAATTAAAGAAAATATTTTTAAATACTTGTATCTGAAAATCATTATCAAATTCAAGAAATTGTTAATAAAATACTCACTCGCAAATAAAAGAATTAGTCTTGCAATCCCAAAATTTGTTTAACCTTTAGGTAACCTACAAAAGGTTGATAAGCCGTAAAAAACAAATCAATCAATCATTTAGTTCCGATTAATTATATCCAGTCAGTTATGTGCCATGCACGATACACGCTTAGGCGATCATGTATCTTTTGATACAAAACTTTTTTCCCTCAGTAAGTTATCATTTCTTTCTGCGGTAGACCAGTTGCCATCCAATGCTATAGTACCCAGTCTGTCCTGCTATTTACCCATAGCTGGGAGGGGTGGAGAAGAGGATTCATACCTTTTCAAAGGGTATTAGCCCCTAAATGAATGTAATGGACTCGACTGGAATTCGAACTCTGTTCTCCGATTCCTCAATCCGAGCCGCTTACTCCACTAATTATACCCACACTCGCGTAAAAGTGTGGTCTTAAAAGTGGCGTATGCTTAGTCTAGGGGCATCATCACAGTTCTGTTTTTAGAAAATGCTTTAAACTTTATATTTTATGTCTTGTTACACATATTTTAGACAGTATTTTCAATGCTTGTATCGAGCGATGCGTAATTAAAAACGGTTTATTGTACGTATAAAGGAAAATTTACGCCAAGTGTATGGTCACCAATACTATTTTTCCAAAATGTTTTTAAAAGGGTCTGAAATGTTTTTAAAATGTTTAGGATGAAAGTTTAAAGCATGTGGAGTTTTAAAAATCAAAATAGGTACTTATAAGCACTTTTAGTGGGGGGGGGGTTACAAGTATTCGCGGATTCTAACTATTCGCGGCCGGTTCTGCTCCTTAACTCACGCGAATACGGAGGCTCACTGTATATGACCTCGGAATTTCAACTGTCTCTTCCTGATGTTAGGTATTTACTCCTGTCTCAATAGTAAATTTGGCATTGCTGACAAAGTTAACCTGGCTGTTGGTCTCAAAAAGGCCCTCCAATCTGTAGTTGACTGGTGCATGAAATAGCTTGTAAACTTTAATGCCTCCAAAACGAAACACCATAGAGAAACCTCCCTACCTCCTATCAGCATGGCCGATGCTCAACTTCATGAGAGCGTCTGTCTGTGCCTTCTTCATCTCATGTTTTCAACTGACCAGAGGTGGAACAACTACATTGAATCAATAGCTTCATCTCCCGCAAGGAAAGTTGGTTCTCTGTGTCGCGCCAGAAGGTTTTTCTCGCCTGAGTTTTTGCACTGAATACTGTTGCCATATATGATCTGATGCCGCTGCTGTTTATTTCGAGGTTCTCAACAAAATCCAATAGGTGCTATTGTTGTGGCTTCTGCAGCAAATCAGACCTTATGAGGTGGAATTGCCAGCTCCACACCCAACTGGTTTTGAATTCGAAACTGTCCTTCTGACTGCCAACCGAGTCAAAAGAGTCTAGTCTGCTCAACTATTTAACCTATTACTGGAAGATGTTACAATCATACATTTTCCAAGAGCATTAGTACGAAGTGAACCAAAGAACCACGTTTAAGATTTGAACTCACATCGCTAATTCCACTTTCCACACCAATAGACGTTATAAAGAAGGTAGTTTTAATTAAAAGTGGACGTACTTTATTAAGGCGAAAATATATTGAAAATCTACTAATTTCGGAATCTGCCACGAAGAATTTATGTCTATGATCATCTAAATGCATCAGACCCCGAAAATTAAAACAATTAACATTTGAAATTAAGTATCAAAGAACACCACAAACATCTGTTGAAGATGCTTGGCAACCTTTCACATATTTGAAAAGGATATTAGAAAAATCAAGAACCGATAATGGCAGCAAACCGCTTGTATATGGATAGAAAATGAACTCAGCAGATATACAAAAATATAAAGGGCTATAAGACAAGGATGTGTCTTCTCACCGGACTTATTCAACCTATACAGCGTGGCGATTCCAAGAGGATTAGAAGTTTTACCAAGATTCATTATTGGCGGTCATAATCTTAAGAACATCAGAGATGCAGATGAAACAGTGCTGATAAGAGACACCGGAAGAAAAGTAAAATAAATTCTACAGAAGGAAGTAAAGGAAAGCGAGAAGAAAAGACTAATGGTTGTTAGCAAAATGATGAGACCAAAATACGAATTGCAAATCAGAGATACCAAAATCAGACTAGTACAAAAATTTAAATATCTGGGAAGTGTTTTAACAGCGGATGGAAAGTGTGACACTGAAATCCGAAGACGCATTGGCATAGCGAAAGATGCCTTTCAAAAGCCAAGCAAAGTATTAAAAAACAGAAAAACTTCGTTAGAAATAATGAAAAGAATACTGAACTGCTACGTAATAACTGTTCTCCTGTATGCCAGTGAATGCTGGACAATCTACGAAGAAGCGACTTGAAGCTACGGAAATGTGTTTCTACAGAAGGATGATGAAGATATCATAGACTGAACATGTGAGCAACGACGAAGTTTTAGAGAAAATGAAAACAAGAAAGAAACTTATACCTTTTTTAATATATTTTTAATATATATTTAATATTTTAATATATAATGTCCTTAGCAACTGGAAGAATTTAGAAAACGCTATTATAGTCTTCCTGTTGCTAAGGAGATTTTGTTTTGTTATGAATAGTTAGTTTCTTTTAATAAATCCATTTCGTTTTTGCCTTGAGAAAGTCCACATTAGACGAAACGCGTCGTCTAATATTACAGTTTTTCTATTGTCTTTTACATTTATAAATATTGACAATATTTATAAATATTTTTGGCAGGTTAACTCTGAGAAATTTTTGATATATATATATATATATATATATATATATATATATATATATACTATTTACATTATTCGGACTATTGTCCTCATCTTTGTCGCCATAATTATTACAACGCTTCAGCCTTTGTACACTCCGGCCTTCTTCAGGTGGTTGGAATGTCGAACTGAACCCTTTATTTCGCTCACTGGGGTAGACTGTTCTAGTTCCACGTACCATTTTTAATGGATGTCAATCAGTTATCTCCTGTTAATTCCTCTTTCCAAGTTCTCCAACTACTAAAAAATATTTCACTGTTGTGTAGACAAAGGGCTACCATTATTATCCATTTGGTCTTAAAAATGACATTTTTTAAATGCTGGCCTCTATTCGCCATACACTGTTGGAGACAATTTCATCACCCCAAAGTTGGAGTGCTTCGAGTTCTTTGTCCATTTCATAATATGTGACGCCATTTGTTTACATTCGATATGCCATGAGGAGATATTAATGTGAGTGATTTATGGATGATTGAAGTTTAAAAGCAGAAAATTCGACCTTTCCATCCGAACGATCCTCTGTGGCCGAATCGGTTAAAAGGCACGTTAGGCTATATGACGGTTCAGTATAGAATACAGGTTGGAATCTTGTCGGAGGACGAATATTTTCTCTGAAAATTTCTCGGACATTCAGGCCGGTAAATGTTGTTTAATACTGTTTATTATAAACAGAGCATTTTCTCAAATATTTGTATCTGTAAAAAGAACGTATAAACATAAAATGTCTTAAAATATATGTATATTATAATGTATACTATGATTATTTTTTAAAAGTATGATACGTTCGCTACATAAGAGTTCTCATGTTTCAAAAACTGGAGCTAAAAACTTCAATTTAATTATAAAATTTAAATTGAATTAAAATATCAAGCTCTGTTTCATCTTCAAGCGAAATTTTTGAAATAACTAATCTTGAAATTTACGGAGATTTACAAGCATATTCATTCGTAATATTAATTACTATGGAAACGGCTGAAGCAAATATTTCATTATTATGTATATATTGTATATTAGTTACTTTCGGAAAGAGGTCAAGGTAGGGTCAGGGTGTCTATTTTAAAGCGAATAATGACATTCATTAGACGCATATCGGCTAGTCTGTTTCAGCGACAAAGAGTTATTGGCATTATTGTTACGCCGTTAAATATCTAAAGATTATATATATATATATATATATATATATATATATATATACACACAAACAAGCGTACATGTATACACAACGACAAAATTATATATTTAGATACGAAACCCTGTCGTAGCGAACATGTTCTTTATTAAGATACTTGGTTAGGCCGTTAAATGTATTTCATACCGTTAAAATAAATAAACATCGTTTTCTGTTCCATCTGATGTATCTACTAAAATATAACACCTAACGCAAAAAGAAACACATAATTACACACATATAAATATACCATTATACACATACATACATGTAGTCATGTAGTTGGTACCCCGACGAGATCATTAAGAAATCAGCATTCCGTGCTGAAAACACATTCGAAACGTAATGAAAACATTTTTTTTCTTCTTCAAAATTGTTATGTTATTATTAAGAGGAAGGATCAAAGTATTTTTTGATTATTTAATTAAATTTTTTACTATTTTTTAAGAAAATTCAAAATTTTGATTAAAAAAAATTGTTTATCTTGCGTCAGGGGCTGTACTAACTTTTATCATATCAAATTTTCACCTCTTTCTTTTTTGCGGTGACAGACATTAATTTGGAAATTCTTGCAAAAATCAAATAATTGTCTGAATTTAATGAAATTGTCAGAACTTATTCATAACCGAATCAAATAATTTTTTAATTTTTTTTTATTAGAAAATCTTGATCATGAGCAGATAAAAGCAGAAAAGATAATACTTTTAAGCCAATAGCGATTTTATTGAATAAATTTACTCTTTAGTATTTCAAGATATTTTTGTGTAATTTTGGTAAATATATCTGTTAAAATGAGATGTCAGCGTTATTTTCATTTTTGCGTAATTCAGACGTCAATTCATCCATCGCACCATCTATCTATCTATCTATCTATCTATCTATCTATCTATCTATGTCTTCATGTTTACCAGAATTTGGAAAGAGTTGGATGAGTCTAATAGTGATTACGAAGGTGTTTAAATTGATCTCTAGTAATGACGCTGTTAGGCCTCCATTCATTTTCTCGTAGTGTCTCAGACTCAACACGGAGTATCTTGAGGAGGTAGTGCTGACCTGGGTCAAGAGGATGGCTGTTGGAGGACCCTATGTCTAGCAACAGGACTAATCAACATGCCACAAAAGCAGGAGAACCCAGGTCATTGCTGTCAGACAATTTCTCCGACCGTTATTAACCCTTACATCTGGTCACCTAACTTTCCAACTGCAACCCCCTTGATTATTATGTGTGAGGCTCAGTTGAGCGGGAGACCAACAAAACTTGTAATATAAAAGATGAACCTAAGGCAAAGATTTTGGCAGAATTCCCAAATTTAAAGAAAGAGACCGCTCAGAAGAGTTGCAGGAGATTCCGAAGTCGTCTAGGTGCCTTGGTTAAAGCCAATCGCGATTTTATTGAATAAATTTACTCTTTAGTATTTCAAGATATTTTTGTGTAAATTTGCTAAATAAAATGCGATGGCAGAGTTATTTTCCTTTTTACGTAATTTCCGTCCTGGGTATGACGATAAACTACATCCGCGTCTTGTGTAAGAAGATAAACTACGTCCACCAACAAGGCCTCTGATCAGGAGGTTTTGAGGAGCGTGGAACCACCTCTTAATTGCTGGTGTTTCCAGGTCCACCCTGACCCGGGGTGGTAACACCTGTTAGGGTCCCAGATATGGGCAAATAGTTAACCCCGAAATTGAGGTAAAAAGGATTATGAAAGTGTAAAAATATGTTTTAATACCAGAAATATTTTGTAAAATAATTATTACCAGAAATAAATTTTATAAGAAAAAACATATTACTAGCCATACGTTTTTGATAAGAAAAATATTACCATCTATACATTTTTGAAGAAAAATATTGTCAGCTATACATTTTTGAGGAATAAAATATTACCAGAAATAGATTTTTGACAAAACAAAATATTACCAGAAAAAAGTTGTCGGCATTAAATAACCCATTGAGGTTAATATGCCACAAAACAAACCAAACCAAACCAAACTTTTGCGTAATTTAAACGACAACTTATCCATCGCACAATATTTGTACATCGATACACGCATACAAAGAAAATAAAACATGAAAAAAATAAAAATAAAAACCTAAATAACAGTTATAATCTTTACTTCCTTAATCTACAATTATGTGGGACAGTATTCATCAAATCAGGTAGGTGTCAGTTTTATCTACATGAATCTATCTAGGTCACGTCAAAAAGCTGTTTCAAGAGATAGATGTTGTATTTCAATTAAGGAAAACCAAGGCAATGTAATCTTTATTTTAGGATTACAAAAAATAGGACAGAAGTCAAACAAAAAAAAGCAACAATGGCATAAAATGAAAGAGTGTACATGCATGAACACTTGGTTGATGACTTTCTCATATAATAAACAACTTAATCACTTGATTGTTTCAACGAGAAGAAACTGAAGATAACGCTGTAAGAGGAAAAAAAAAGATGTCTACGGATTGGTTTATTTGTATTCTACAATAGCAACTAATAACAGCTATGAGAAAAGCTGTCTTTTAAGAAGTTGTAAACTTAGATCATACGTTGAGAAGGTATCCATAAAAAGGGTTCCAAAGCTTTTAAGTAATATGGGCATTCAGAAGATGTTTGAAGTGAGGATGGAACAGAAATGCCTATAAACATTATTTGAGTTCTTCTGCTTCTTCTTCTTCTTCTCCTCCCCCTTCTTCTACTTCTTCTTCTTCTCCTCCTCCTCCCCCTCCTCTCCCTTCTTCTTCTTTTTCCCCTTCTTCCACTTCTTCTTCTTCTTCTTCTTCTTCTTCTTCTTCTTCCACTCTTCTTCTTCTTCTTTTTCCCCTTCTTCCACTTCTTCTTCTTCTTCCACTCTTCTTCTTCTTCTTCTTCTTTTTCTTCTTCTTCTTCTTCCACTCTTCTTCTTCTTCTTTTTCTTCTTCAACTCTTCTTCTTCTTCTTCCACTCTTCTTCTTCTTCCACTCTTCTTCTTCTTCTTCTTCTTCTTCTCCCTCTTCTTCTACTTCTTCTTCCACTCTTCTTCTTCTTCTTCTTCTTCCACTCTTCTTCTTCTTCCACTCTTCTTCTTCTTCCACTCTTCTTCTTCTTCTTCTTCTTCTTCTTCTCCCTCTTCTTCTACTTCTTCTTCTTCTTCTTCTTCCACTCTTCTTCTTCTCCTCCTCCCCGTTCTTCTTCTTCTTCTTCTTCTTCTTCTTCTTCTTCTTCCTTTTCTTCTCCTTCTTCCACTCTTCTTCTTCTTCTTTTTCTTCCACTCTTCTTCTTCTCCTCCTCCTTCTTCTTCTCCTTTTTTAACTCTTCTTCTTCTTCTTCTTCTCATCCCCCTTCTTCTTCTTCTTCTTCTTGCATCCCTTCAGATCATGGCTTTCACATTATCCTATCTCGTGTACCTCTTAGCAGTTTCCCTTCTTTTGCTATGACCCCGTTCCACCATTCATTCACACAGGTTCGTGGCTTCCCCTTTCTACCTTGCTCTCAATATGCCCATAACCACCCACCCACCCCCGATGTTTAGGTTTTCTAACCCCTTTATCCTCGTATGTGCCCAACAAATCTCACCTGTTTTTCTCATTCTGAATATAATTGTTTCTTTCTACCGCCGCCATTTTCTTTAATACTTACTCGATCCGTTGATGGAATCTTCAGCATCCTTCTGTAGAACGGCATTCACTCTAGTTTTTTTTTTCATCTGTTAGGAGATTGTCATCTATTTCACTTGAACTCAGTATGTCCTGTGAGTTTCAATTTTTCCTAGCACTCCTTCCTCATTATGAGCCCAAGAAATTTCAGCTGTGTTTTTCTCATTCTGATTATAACTGTTTCTTTCAGTCGCCATTTTCTTTAATACTTACTTGCTCCGTTTATGGAATTCTCAATATCCTTCTGTAGAACCGCATTTCTCCTGCTTCACGTTTTTCCTCATATATAGGGAGATATTCCAATATCTACTAAAAGAGGATATATATCACATAGCAATCAGGTCTTCGTTTCTTTGTTTCTAACAATTTTTTTCGTTTCTCGGCTTCTTGCTTAGCTTTTAGAATATTCTTTCTCTTGTCTAATGCATGTTCGGATCACGGTGTCACATTTTCGATCCTCGTATTTTGGATTTTTTCTCATTCTGATGACTGTACTTTCTGTCATCTTACAGTTGATGCATAGTCCATATTCTTGCTTTCTTCTACCACCCTGTCGAGGAGGTCCTGTAGTTTTCTTTCCAAGTCGGCCATCAATACAGTGTCATATTGATTAAGAAATGCAATATTCATGATCATCGTTTGACTAAGACAAAAAATATCTTGAGAAGTCATAAGCTAATAAATAAAGGGTTTCAACCAAAAATCATTTGACTAAGATATATATCTAAACTATAACATGAGAAAAGGTCGAAACATAAATATTTCGTAGATATCTTGAGAAGTAACGAAACAAAAAGATTTCTAAGCAGATTCTTTTTGACGAAGCTAAGAGAACACGAGAATACACATAGAGTTCACATTTAACAAAGATGTAAATTTATTAAATCCCTTCATAAGGTAACTAATACTTACAATTAGAAAGGGATTGTTGGAATTTGGGGGAGACAAAATGAGGAAAGAGGACTTGGAAAATCTAACACTGACAGGACGCAAGAAAACCGAGAGAAACAGATGAAAGCGAGTGATATATTTTACGAGTTTCTACGAATAAATGGTAGAACAACGGTAAAATAATGGTAGAATAATGGTAGAACAATTGGGATGGCAAAAATTCAAGAATTACTAAGTGCGACAAAAATGAGGAATTTGTGGAGAGCTATAATATCCCACGTCCTGAAGGGACACCTTCAGAATGCATTTTCCTAAAACTTTTCTGATTTATAAAATTTATATAATCCCACCATCTCTCTCTCTCTCTCTCTCTCTCTCTATATATATATATATATATATATATATATATATATATATATTGTTATGGTCCGGTTCCTTGTACCACGGTGATAGTCCAAGGTAGAACCAAGAAGAACTCGAACACAGATATATTACAAATAGGAATATATACAGAGAAGTAGAAGTGTTAGTATGAACAATCAGGTTTAGTAGAGAGAACAATGTAGTCTCGACCAGTATCACTATTCCAATGTCTTGCAGTAATTGTATGAACGTGACTCTGTTTCGGACTGCCTCTGACTCGACTTGACTCGACTTGAACTACTGACTCACCTTGAACGACTGACTGACTGACTATATTCAGTCACCCCCACCCACACACACGAGGGCGTCATGTGGCACAAGGCCGGTTTAACGTGGGATCTCCGAGCCCGTGGGCTCGGCCAAAAATATGCCCATTGAACACGTATAAACGGGTTCAGGGTCGGTTTTACCTCCCAGAACGAGACTCCGCACTTCGGCGTAGCCTCGTTCGGGTTCCTCTCCGCCCGAAGGCAGAGAGTTCAACTGAACAGTCGGTCGAGAAAGCGAGCAACTGACTGACGATATTCAGTCCCCCCAACCCACCCACTGGGGCATCATGTGACACAGGGTCGGTTATTTAATGTGGGATATCCGAGCCCGTGGGCTAGGCCCCAAAATAGGCCCATTGAACCCGTATAAACGGATTCAGGGTCGGTTTACCTTCCCCAAAGAGACTCCGCCCTTCGGCGTAGCCTCGTTCGGGTTCCTTCCCGCCCGAAGGCGGAGAGTTCAACCGAAGTCGAGACGCGAACGACTGGAAGACTCCTTGCCTACTCCTGAGGCGCAATATTTATTAAGTATGGAATAGTCCATTATTATTATTATGGGTAAGATTCCATAACATATATATATATATATGTGTGTGTGTGTGTGTGTGTGTGTGTGTGTGTGTAAATGGTATTTCTGCTTGTTACGGAGATTAATTAATTACTGTTGAAGACGTTGTTGAATTTGTTGAACACTCTCAGGCCAAACCTGTGTTTGATACTGCAATTAGGCTTCGCGTAGCTTAGTTACAGTATCCAGGAGATAATCTGGCGTGATGCTTAAAATCTCGGTCCTGATGATTTGCTGCTTCGTTCTAGCACAACCATTGATGGTATCTTAAAACTTCCGTCTACCTAGTTACACTGGCATGGCTTGAGCCAACCCATGTTATGGCTTTCAGCAACTTCCTAATAGTGATCGCCTCACGAGGCTGACATTATCGAGAAGTCATTTCCTTAAAAAATAGACCGATTTGAAACCCGATTTTATGGGCAGAACGCTAAAATTCTGATCGTGTGGATCAGGCTGTTATTGAAATCCAAACTAGTGAGATTCCAGCATTACCGATTGGTCTAGAACCTTTCACCAACCGTGATGAACGGAGGTTCACTCAAGTAAGCCGCATAGCTTGAGCGCCGATTGCGACTCAGACTCAGCCCAGACGTCAAGTGGAACTTGTACATACATGAAGGAAAAAAAATGATCGGTTCTCTGTACCGCACCAGACAAGTATCTGAGACCGTTACAAAAGCCAGATCAAGCCGAAAAGGGAGTATTGCATGAGCTACTCAATCTTCGCTTACAAGCACCTGCTCATCCTTGAGGGTGACAAATTATTTTCCGCCCTGAAACCTCTTTTCTCATAGACAAGACGCCGCAAGCATTGCGCTGCTCTGTCGCTATTTCCATGTTCAGCTGATCTACATTGTTTAGTTCCACCAGTTCTAACCTTCACGTCTAAGACCCGACATGTCATGTGCATTCTAGCTAACCTTCATTCTTTGAATTCCTTTGGTAAGATGTAAATTCCATTCGAGCAACTTCTTCCCACGAACCACAGCTCTGTGAAACCAACTCTCAAGAGGATGCTTCCCTGATCATTACAATCTTAACCTGTTCAAGTATAGGGTTAACTGTTATCTTTTAAATATATGTGTATAAGCTGTCCCTCTTAATTTGCAACACTCTACCTCGAGTGACCCTCTAGCCTTGTACATTGTACAGTTTGGTCAATTTTCATCATCATTATTGATATAATGGAATATGCATACACCTGTGTTCCCCCTCACTGGAATATGATTGGCTGGTGTCCGTCATAAATACCGACGGACGTGTAGGAGAGTCAAAAGAGCCTTAGTCTGAGAGCTAAGTCGATAACGACGCCCATTGGACTACGCCATTGATCTACACTTCTTACCTGCGACTACGACGCGTACCATTCGATTACTGCTACCGTATTCTACTTGGTTATAGTAGCCAAAACCACTTAGGTACTTCCTTCAAATATATCCCTTTCCGGGACATATCAATTTTCATCATCCCCTTGACTTTTGTAATCGTAGGAGGGATCGTAATGCAAAAGCCAAACTGAATCTCCTCCACAACTGTCCATCAAAAACAGCCTTCAGCAATTCTGATATAGCCATATTTGTTTATTGCTTGACATTGTCCAACCAGTTTTGGGGTTGACGTCCTCTCCTACGTCCACCTTCAACTGTGCCTTGTCTTTCACAAGCTGTTGTGCCTCGCAACGTCTCCAAAGCACGCCAATTTTCTCCGTTTGACAATAGCGAGAAAACCTTTTCCGCACAAACTCATTGGTTTTATGTCCCCAATAAAAGATGCCAAGGAGTTTTCTCGTGTTTGTTCAAAACCTGATATATAATATGTTATAAGATAATTCCTATCAATGATCTGGCAATCAAAGTCATAAATCTTTACGTAATAAAATCCCTATCACTCGAATAGGCCCAACACAATCACCCTCAAAAATAGGTAGCAAATCTAACCAAATAATGTGCTTACGGCCGTGTCACGTTGAAACATCGGTTCCCGTACGATCAAAGAAATTAAGCAACGTCGAGCCTGGTCTGTACCTGGATGGGCGACCGCTTGGAAATACCAGATGATATTTGCTCTGAATTTGTTGATTAGAGAGCAGAGTCGCAAATTCCATTTTGGTTTGTTATATTTACTTTCGTGTAAATACTCTTGGGAAAGGTATGGCGCTACACCTTCTCTCCACGGTTATAAGTTAATTAGTAAGCATTGTATCACTAAAAGCATAATTATCTAAAAGCCAAAAATTCTTGCAATCTAAAAATATTTCTGCCTTTAAATAACCTACAAAGTTTTGACAACGACTCAATCAAGGTAATTAGAAGATAAAATAATTATTTAACTTTCAACACTACCCAAAGCAAAAAGGTCGTGAGGAAAATCCCATAAATATTAGAAAGATCTATAACATTTAGTTAACATAAGAAGTGAAATATACTGAAAACATTTTCAAGAAAATGATTTTAATAAATTTCAACCAGCAATTAACCCTGACTGTTCAGTCAATATTTACTAAATGTTCTCTGTATGGGGCCGGTTAGATTTTACAGTAAATATTATCATTACCAACACTCTTACCATTTAAATATCTAGCGTTCAATAAAGGATCAATTTATAAATCTGGGCCCAGAATTAATTTTTTAAGCATTTTAACCCAAACAAGACAATAAAATCACTAAGAAGCATGTGATTATTGGGCGAGGGAAGCTGAAGAAATGTTATCGTAGAGAAAAGATACTAAAAAGAACAGGATTCAAGTAGACAGAAGATGACGATAGACGTTGCATTGAAATGTTTGACGATCGTAGTCGAGAGAAACTGGAATTAGAGAGAGCAAAGCAGAAAAAAACACAATTGAAGAAACCCTGATAAAATCTTGCACACTCAAAATGGTGGAATTGTTTTTTGTAAATGGATTCGAGAAGAAATCTGCAACGTTTTCACCATCGAATAAAAAAAAGTATTATTGATTCACATCCATCATCATCAAAGAAGAAGGAAGGCCACAGCGTTGCAAAGTTTTGTCAAATGATTCTTTAAAACCAACAAAGTCAAAGCAACATTTATAAAAAAATTATTACGTAAAAATAATCCCTACAAATGTATATGTACTAATATGGAAAAAAATGAAGATTTGTTTAATAATATACGCATATTATTTGGAATATGTCTTGTGAGTTGGTCAATCTCGGAAAGGGGTGAGAATAATATACTGATATAAGTGAAAATGGTGCAATGGTGTAAAAAAAAAAACAAGTTAACAACCACTGATTTAGAAATTATTTTCAAAAGACATAAATACAGAACGGTTTACAGCTAAAAGAAACAGTTAAATAAGAGCATGGTATGAAACTTTTTCTTCCTTCATCCTTTTAAATAAGAGGATGAATGAAGAAAAATTCCATGCCATAAAATGTGAGATTATGTAAACTTTGAGTTGTTGAGTAATCAGCATCACAGAAACGGAACAGCATTGATTTTAGATATAAATTCAAAGCTTATCTTGAGAAGGCATTGATAAAGATTTTTTTCCAAATATAATTTAAACAAGATTTAAAATCAGCTCAGTTCTTCAAAAAACAAAACATCCACGCTGTAAACATTTCAAAGAGACATTTAATTAAGAGACTGTATATATATTTAAAGCACATCTTGACAATACATCGACACAGAAAGGTTTCCGACCAAATATTATTTAACAACAATGTCACTTTAGAGTATGTATTGGGCAGGGATCGGCAATGAAATATTTCAAACCAAACTGTATTTAACTAAGATGTAAATTTACATGTTTTTTTAGTTTTTTTTTTTTTTTTCTTGTTTCTAAAATCATTTCACCCCAAGCAAGGCGCGAATACCACGAGTACGCAGGAGTTTACAAAGAGTGAAAGTGTGAGCAGAGATTAGTGAGACAAAAGACTGAGTATAGGGAGGCGTGGGGAAATAACAAAAGGGATTCAAGAAGACAGAAGATACCGATTGACGTTGTGTTTACATTTTTTTAAATTTTATTTATCAAGGAAGGAAGTAAACGGAAGGGGTTTCACAGGCGAGAGGTGTGAGAAAAGAAACTATTGGAGTATAAGTGGCGGTTGAACTTAGCTATTTCAACAGTAAATGGGTAGGACCTAAATGCCAATCTAGTAGCACGCTTAAATTCATGTAGTTGGAGCACCAGGGGAAAAAAGCTCGTCAGAGCAGTTGCCATGGAAATATTTGCACAAAAGGCAGAAGGAAACCATGTCACGTCGGTGAGAAAGTGACTGAAGTCGAGATGCCAGGTCAGGATCTATTATATTACAAATCTTTCTTTGGATTTTGTCAAGAGCCTCGAGATGAATAGCAGGAGAATCAAACAGGAGCACCTGACCAGATATAACAACAACAGTATTCAATGCACGGACGAATGGTAAATTTGTAAATGTGCAAGATCAAGTGGCCAATCTAGTAGTAGGCTTAAATTCACGCAGTCGAGGATTAATGGAAAAGATCTCATCAGAACAGTCGCCATGAAAATATGTGGTAGAAAAGACAGAGAGAAGCCACGCCACTGAAGTCGAGATGCGAAGTCACGATAGATTACATTACAGATCATTTTTTTGGATTTTATCAAGAACCTCGAGATGAATAGCAGGAGCACCAGACCAGATATAACAACAACAGTATTCAACGCACGGACGAATGGTAGATTTAGAAATGTGCAAGATGGACACTGTCCGAGAAAAAGCTTTTATTGTTTGGTTGTTTTTGTTTAGCGGCATATCAAGACTTCCATGGTTTATTTAATTATGAAACCTAGATTTTTTTTCTGGGCGGTTTTTCTTCAACTATCAGGTCATCCCATAAGTTCTGTCCGAATTTTAACTTTTTGTTAAAATGAACGAAATTTAAAGAGTATTTTATAATGTCTAATGGAGCTGAACATTATTTTTATATTGAGATGCATTTAAACTGATCAAATTTTATTTCAGAGAACAATAAAATTAAATTTTGTTCGATTAAAACCCTGCTAACATGGATGTACCCAAGAATCATTTGAGGCACATCATGATTTATGAGTTCAAGAAAGGAAACTCAGCAGCCGAAGCAGCTAGAAACATTCACACAGTTTATGGAGAGGAATGTGTGAATGAAAGAACTTGCAGAAGATGGTTTGCAAAATTCAGAGGTGGAGATTTCACCCTTGAAGATGAAGATCGAACCGGACGTCCAGTTGAGTTTGATGAAAAGCTTCTTGAAGCAGCCCTTGAAGAAAATCCTGCTTATCAGTTGAGGAATTGACAGTGGTTCTCATTTCAAACCATACAACTGTTCATCGTCATCTTCAACAACTTGGAAAAGTGCTTAAACTTGGAAAATGGGTGCCTCATGAATTGTCTGAAAACAACCTCAAATCCCGAGTTGACATCTGCTCTTCTCTCCATTCTCACCAACTTGTTTCACCTTTCTTGGATAGACTTGTGACTGGCGTCGAAAAATGGATCTTTTATCGAAATGTTAAGCGTCGTAGACAGTGGCTTGGTAAAGGGGAAGGACCCCAGCCACAGCCGAGAAGGGAACTTCATGGGCAAAAGGTTCTTCTTTCAATCTGGTGGGATCGCCAAGGAATAATCTACTTTGAATTCTTACCACCTAATGTAACAATTAATGCTCAAATATACTGTCAGCAATTAGAACCAAGCTTTGAGGAAAAAAGACCTGCTCTAGTGAATCGAAAAGGGGTGATGTTTCATCAGGACAATGCGCGACCCCACACAAGAATCACGTCAAAAAGATTGAAGAACTTGGTCGGGAGAAAATTCCTCATCTACCTTATTCTCCCGATCTTGCTCCTTCAGGCTACCATTTGTTTCGTAGCTTACAGAATCATTTGGAAGAAACAGCTTTTGTAACACAGGAAGAGGTTAAAACTGACATTTGTGAGTTCTTCGAATCAAAGCCAAAATAATTTTACAGTAATGGAATTAGTAAGCTTGTTAATAGATGGAAGGAAGTCATAGATAATCAGGGAAAATACATTGTTGATTGAATCTGTAATTAAATGTAACATTTGGTCACTTGTTTTCTTTATTCAAAATACGGACAGAACTTATGGGATGACCTGATAGATAGTTTGTACATAATTTTAGACTTCTAGTGCAAATATATGTTTAGATATATAGTTTCGAAATAAATGTATTGTTGTTAATTTTACTTCAAAGTGCACTTCTATACTTTAATGTTGTATTCATTGTTATTTGCTAAAAAAATGTATTACAACTCGTTATTTTTTTTTCTAATAAATATATTGCTGGAAGTTTTACCATAATGCATTTTTGTACCTCGTGAACCACGAAAGATCAAAACAATATTTTCGCATAACTGGAATCCTAAAAGGTGCTACCACCTCGGGTCAGGGTGGACCTGGGAACAACACAAATTAAAAAGTTGAAAATTTAGAACATTTTGTTATTTCTAGTTGTCCTAATACAAGCCCAAAGAGCCACTCCTGGTAAAGGGTTACTTAGAAAGATTGTTGATCGGGAGGAGAAAGGAGTAGGTAAGACGTCTACATTTTTGAAGAGATCAAGAATGAAGTAGTCAGGAATCATCCTCTTGGGAGTTTATTCCACAAAGTTACAGTTCTAAGCAAAAATCTGTGTGGGTCAAACTTACTTCATATCAAAGGAACACAAAGGAAATGAGTATTATTTGCCATCGTGAACATAGAACGTTGGATCATAACTGCGAAAGTCTAAGCTGGTGAAACTTCCTCCTTCGTAATGGAATATGAAGGGAATAAGAATGAGTCTGTCAAGGGTACGTGGCATGGGGGTCCTAGCAATGAAGGTCAGTTCTGGTTAAACTTCTTCCTTCGTAATGGAATATGTAGGGAATAAGGATGAGACTGTCAAGTGTACGTGGCATGGTGGGTCCTAGCAATGAAGGTCTGTGCTGGTGGAACTTCTTCCATACTAATTGAATATGAAGGGAATAATGATGAGTCAATCAAGTGTACGTTTTATGGTATGTCGTAGCTATGAAAATCTAATTGTCAGATAGTGCAACAATACTTCATTCTTGGTTCGACCTGATTTTTTGTATAGATAGAGCCTGGTTGTAGGAGTCGGGTATTTTCTTAAGCCTATCAAGAAAACAACCATTCTTCCGAATATACACGTCCATCTGTGGCCGGGAATGGGCTTTAGACCTGTTAGTTCTTCAATCCAAGATGCTTCTTCGACGGTATGACAACTCATCAGGATTGGTGCAGGTTTAGAGTCTGTTCGGTATTGATGAAATGTTACTAGCTTTGTTTTAGATGCATTGAATTATACCAGCCAGTCTTTCTGCCATTGAACCATGATAGTTAGGCCAAAGGAGAGATTAGATGTAGGCACTGGAAATCCAAATAATTAGAGATGCGCCCATACACCAAAGAAAGGAGAAGTGGATTTATGCCTTTCTCAGGGGTATTTGAATCTAACGAATCCGACTAAAACTGGAAATAAATAACATTTAAATTTGAACAAGGAAATGCCCCTTAGGATACTTAGATAAGTATATTTCATTTTGATTAAAAGTAGTCTCGTGGGTGGGTGACCACTTCCTACACTGAAATCGTTTTTCCCTTTGATTTAGATTAAATTTGAACATGGAGATGACTCCTATCCAAAAAGGAGAAATCCAGAAAATGGAGGTCACATCAGCAATATCACCTTCTGTATCATGTCTGTCATCCAATTCCGAGACACTATTCATTACACTAACTGCTCACCCAAGCTAAAAAGCACTTGGTCTTTCCAAGCAGTCACCCATCTAGGTACGTACAAGGCTCGAAGTTGCTTAACTTCGGTGATCGCACGAGAACAGGTGTTTACGGCGGTGGCAAAGTGATTGAAGGTGCTAGGTCAGGAACAATGACATTGCAGATTTTTTGGAAGATTCTTACCAAGGATCTCTAAATATAAAGCAAGAACATCAGACCATATTTGGAAACAATATTCAAAGTATGGACGAATGGCAGATTTATAAATATGTTAGATGTGCGTGAAAAATTGTCTAGCACAACACAGGGAACCAAATTTACTAGCCGCAGACCTAACAATTGATTCAATATAACCTTTCCAACTCATGTCAGCAGAAAACATTCGCCCGAGAAGACGCAACGAGTCGTTCTCCTGGGGGTTAGCATCAGCCATGAAACGGTGCTTGCAGATGATTAACAGCGAGAAGTTTAGTTTTGAGAAAAATATGAAGTAATGGGATTACTCGAAATCGAGTCGTAAATATCATATCATGTATGTATGTATGTATGTACACGCACGCACATCCGTGTTAATAATCAATACCACATGTTTTAGTTACATTTCGTCTGTGCAAACGGACGATCAAATAAATAAAAAATAGCTCCTACTTTCATATTATTTTATCTCTTTCTCCTCTCTCTCTCTGACTCTCTCTCTCTCTCTCTCTCTCTCTCTCTCTCTCTCTCTCTCTATATATATATATATATATATATATGTTATTTACATTATTCGGACTGTTGTCCTCATCTTTGTCGCCATATTTATCACAACGTTTCGGCCGTTGTACGCTCCGGCCTTCTTCAGATGGTTGGAATGTCGAACTGAACCCGGAGCGTGCAACGAAACGTTGTGATAAATATGGCGACAAAGATGAGGACAATAGTCCGAATAATGTATATATATATATATATATATATATATATATATATATATATATATATATATATATATATATATATGATAAGAAAATATAAATGGATATAAATCCGACAGAATGAAGAAAATATCTGGAAAAACAAAACAAAAATCCTTAAAATGCGATTATGTTGTTTTAATATGAATGAAATGTCGACGTCTGACGTTTCGGTTTAAAAACCTTCTTCAGGACAATATTCATTAAATTTTCATTTATCTGTTTTGGATAAGACTTGTTTTTATGTCCATCATTTTCGTCGTGTTATACTGATTATGTTAATTGTATTTTTAATGAATATTGTCCTGAAGAAGGTTTTTAAACCGAAACGTCAGACGTCGACATTTCATTCATATTGAAACAACATAATCGCATTTTAAGGATTTTTGTTTTGTTTTTCCAGATATTTTCTTCATATATATATATATAAGATAATCCTAAGGAGCCAGGCAAACCTACCTAGGTTTCACCTAAACAGATCTTCAGGGTAAAGACGGCTGAAAAGGAAAATTATGGAGTATTTATTGCTAAAAACCTTTGCTTTACCCTGAAGATCCGTTTAGGTGAAACCTAGGTAGGTTTGCCTGGCTCCTTAGGATTATCTTAGGTTTTGCTCTACGTAGTTTATTGAGCACTTTACGTAGTTGCACTTTTTACTCGTTTTGGTCTTTTTTTTTTCTTTGGACTTGGAGCTTAAACACTGGATAATTGTTTTCGCCTTTATTTAATGTTCTTGGTTCTTTCTTTTTTTTATTCCCCATTTTTCCTCGGGTAACAATTTGTTCTACTGCAAGTTGAGCTATCCGAGGTTTTTCCAAGTGAGTACCACCATTATATATATATATATATATATATATATATATATATATATATATATATATATCCTCTGGTGTTTCACTATCTTTTTCCTATTTTTTCTTTCATTCTAATTTGCTCTATTCATTGCTTTCCCTTGATTGCTTTATTCCTTTCCTTCTTTCTTACACAAGAAAGAATGAAAGAAATGGGTTTTAGACCTGTTAGTTCTCTCCCTCCTTTTCGTTATATTTTTTTATGGTTTTATTTTTTTTTTCTCACTTTCTTTCTTTTTTCGTTCTGTTTTTCTTCTTCTTCTTTCTTTGCATCCTTTTCCTTTTCTTTCCATCATTTTTCTTTAACCTTTTTCTTTCCCCTTTTGCTTTCTATTGCCTTCTTGTTTTTCTCCTATTTCTTTCTTTTCTCTTTTCTTTCATTTCTATTTTCTTTCTTCCTTCATTTTCTTTTCTCCTTTTTTCTTTTTCTCGCAATTTTTCGTTAACTTCTTTTTTCTCTATTTTCTTTTTCTTTTCTTTTTTTCTTTTCTGTCTATCCTTTTTCCTTTCTTTGACCATTTAGTTTTTCTCTCTCCATTTTTCTTTATTTCTTTATTTTTCTTTCTTTCTTTTTTTTATTCGTTCTTATTTTCTTTCTTTTTCCTTTTTTTCTTTCCATCCTTTTTTTCTGTTTTTGCTTTTTATTTTGAATTTTTTTTTACTCTTTTCTTCCCTTTTTCTTTCTTTACACCCTTTTTCTTTTCTTCGTCCTTTTTTCTTTTTCTTTTTACTTTCTCTTCTTCCTATTTGTCTTCATTATTGTATATTTTACCCATTTTCTTTTGCCACTATTGATTCTTCCTTTCAACTATGTTAACTTTCCTCTTCTTTTTCTTTTATTCTTTCCTTTATCCCCAACCATTAGAGTAAAAAATAAAAAAAATAAAAAAATAACCGTTGAAAACAAAAACAAAGATTGGAAAACCTTCAGAAACATCCAAAAGAATTATTCCAAAAATTCCAGAAATATTTTCTAATTGAAATTTTGAGGCCATAAAAATTCTCTTCTTCCTGATAACAATTTTCCCCCAACCCAAGGCCATCACAAAAAATGCAAACAGCACCAGATAATGCTCGATTTGTTTATGCTGACAAGATAAAAATATCAGACTAAAAAAAAACATCTCCTCACCTTCATATCTTATTAGGTTAGTAAGCAGTCAGGCAAGCCACTCTTCAACAACTTTCACTCATGGTCAGTGCCATCCTAAAGATCAGGGTGGGGGAGACAACTGGAAGTAGTCTATTGTATGAAGTTAAAGGAAATTCCGCAGTTAACGTCTGTAAAATATTTTCATACTAAAATATGTCCAATACAAGCCCTCGGAGCCACTCAAGGCAGTGCGTTATAGTTGGAATTATAATGATGAATGAGGTGTGTGATATGAATGAGGTGTGTGATATGAATGAGCTAGTAGTTGGTAGTTGGTAGGAAGTAAAGATTATGAGGAAAAGAAGGATAGATAACGATTGATTCTTGACTTGAAGAGGTTAATATTCATTTTTTCAGGGAAACACCCATGTAGGAGGTTTTTCTAGAAACTTCCTCCTTACGAATGGAATATAAAGAAAAATACTGATTGATGATACTCTATGGGGATAAGAGGTAAAAGTACAGATTATGAGAATATGCAGAATAGATAACAGTTGAAATCAAGTGGTCAAGATTGTAATATTCAGGGAATCATCCACTTGTGAGTCTGGTTGACAATGTAATAAATCTTGGGGAGAAGCTCTCTGAGTGGAACATCTTATTTACAAATGGAATACAAAAGGAATTACTGATTGACATTGTTCTATATAAGAGGAGGAAACATATAAAGTTTATGAGGATATGTAAGATAGATAACAGTTGAAATGAAGAGGTCAAGATTGTAATGTTCAGGGAAGCATCCTCTCGGGAGTTCTACAATATAGAACATAGTGGTTAGAAAGGTAGTGTTTTGACAGTGAGATCCATATTCAATTCTCCCATTCACTTCTTTAGAATATCAGTGTAAGGTGATGATCCCAGCTCACGGCATTATTGAGAAGTGCTTAAAAATCATGCCTCATGTTTAAGAATGAATGAGAAATGAATGAAATAAAAAATGGTAGGAAGTGAAGATCATGATAATAAAGAGGACTGATAATGAGTGACCCTTGAAGAGGTTATGATTTTATAAGTACAGTAAAGTACTGACACAGGAGTTTGTTGCCCAAAATGGTAGCATAAACACACAATCTTTCTACTGACCATCCAGTGAGTACGTTGGTATGCACCAAAATCTGAGAAGCTGCTTGCTCACAAGATAAGATAATGAAAGTGAAGTCATGTTGAGAAAGAAGAACACAAGTCCTGTATCCAATATTATATGTAGGTGTTTTATTCAGGGACTCACCTGATAATGGAGGAGGGTATGTAGGTGACACTAGGGACAACTTTTGCTATGTCAGCTCTTCCCCTTAGCAATTTCTCTCCCATGGTGGCTTGCAATACAAAATGGAGGCTTTGAAACTACAACACAGACACTTCCTTCTCCAAGCAAGGGTGGACAAGCACTTCCCACGATCCGAAGCATGACTATTAATATAGATCAGCACCAGTTCTAAATATAACTTTATCCCTGAAAATCCAAAATCCACACCATTACTTCCTATTACATGTACGGGAATAGCCAAAGATGCATTTCAAAAGCTAAGCAAAGTATTAAGAGACAGAAAATTTTGTTAGAAACAAAGAAAAGAGTATTGAATTGATACATGATATCTGTCTTCTTGTATGGCAGTAAATGTTGAACAATCTCCTCAAAGATGAAAAAGAGACTTGGAATTTGACTCTACAAAAAAAAAAGTGCTGAGGATACCATAGACTGAACATGTGAGCAAAGTTGAAATTTTAAAGAAAATGGAAACAGAAAAGAAACTTATACTTAACATCAGTAAGCAGCAGTTGAAATTTATGTTGCACAAAATGAGGAAGGAGGGCTTGGAAAATCTGATACTCACAGGATAGATTGATAGAAAGAGGGACAGAAGAATGGAGCATACTTGATGAGATTCAGTAAATGGACAGTGGAACAGGGTTTGGGAGAAATAACAAAAAGACAAAATTTATTAAGAGCTACAAGGGGAAGGAAGATGTGGAGGGCCATGGTCCCCTATGGCTTAAAGGGACACGGCACATAAATGAAGACTGTTTGGTTAAAGTGAATGCAGCTTAGAAGACCAAACTTCAAAAGGAACCATCTACTTGTCTATCAAACAGAAATACTTGTGATTTAAATAAAACTGTATCTTTCCTTTCTATGTGGGAGTCGATAGTATCACAGCAGTTCTTGTGAGTGATATTGGGGTGATTAAATTGTTCAGAGGTGGTTAATGGTTGTGCCAGCACAAAGTCATAAGTGATCACACATTTGAGTGTTCAACTGTTTACCATGATGAATTATGTGCTGTCCTACAGAGACTGGTTGGCTCTGTGGGTGCTGAGGAAACACTGCAGATGCTGAGGAAACACAAATTTGCATTAAATGATGTGTACAACAAGGAGTAGACACATCCTACTAGACAGATGGAAATGTACACCCTGGTGCAAATTAACTGAAACAAAACAAACAATTCCGTTATTATTTACTTTTTTCGTATTTTTCCAATGAAACATGACCCAGTGCAGAAGTTAGTACTTTGTACATCCATTCCAAAAAATCTTTCCTTGCAGATTGACCACAGATTCTAGATCGAATTTAAATCAGTACAATTTCTGAGACAGTCAGTAGTACTTTGATTTTCTCATTAGTAAAGCTTGCCATTGTGTTTGTGCAGCATTACAATTTTCATACACTTCCTTGGAGTAATGTCTATCGCAGACAATGGTCATAGGACAACTAATCAACAGTCGAGACAGTAGTGTCTTGGTGTGATGAAAATCTGATGCAATCACAGATGACACAATATTATTCAAGGCCAAACAAATTTCATCATACACCCTGAAAATAGTTTCATTTTGCTACACAACACTGCAAATGACCTAATCTGAGGGTAGAAAATTGAACTCAATTACACCCTGTCAATCCAGTGAGTCTAAAACTGACTGTATGGTGAAAGAAAGGAAAAGAAGTTCTTTCAGTTAATTTGCACAAGTGTGTATGTATTTAAAACTAGTAGATATATACTTTAATGTGTGCATTTTTAACATTTGATTATTTTTTTAGAAATAGATGTTTTCGCGCTGTTTTAGTAAGTACAAAAATTTAAATATCTAGGAAGAGTTTAAACAGAGGACAGCAAATGCAACACTAAAAGGGAACATTAGAATAACAAAAGTACCAAGCACAGTATTAAAAAACAAGAAAATTTTAATTGAAACAAAAAAAATGTACTGAACTGTTATAGTAATATCAGGCTTGCTATATAGCAATGAATGTTGGCTGATCACCTCACAGATGAAAAAGAGACTTGAGGCAAGAGAAATACGGTTCTACAGAAGGATGTTGAGAATACTATGGACCCAACATGTGAGCAATGAAGATTACATGAAGAAAAAAGGAACTGCAACAAAACTTATAATTACAATTTGAAAATTTAACATTGCCAGGTCATTTAATGCAAACGAAGCAAGGGGAAATTACTTATGGAGCCTGTGTAAATGGATGACAGAACAAGCATTAAGATAGATGGCAAAGGGTCAATGGCAAGAAATAAAGAGGGAGGAGACTGAAAGAAAAAGAGAGAGAATAAGAAAGAGAGAGGGGGCAAAGAGAGAGAGAAAGAGAAGAAGAAAGGAGGTGAGATATAAGCTGTGTGGATACAGGTGTTAAAATTAAATGGCAACAATCTATTTCCTCCTCAAAACAAATCATCAGGCCATGTGATCAGAAGAGGACTTTGACTATTTATATGTTTGTCACTAAAATATTACTGCTGTTTCTGGCTTATGATGTTGTTCAAAATGGTTGCTGAATAGGATTAATTATAGGCTATTTATAGGCTGTTTATAGGTTATTTCTATGTTATTTCCTGTGTATTATATTCAGGCCATGTGACCAGAAGAGTAGACTATTGATAGGTTTGTCACTAAACCATTATGGCTTGAAGTTCAGTTGTTAATGGCTTATTACATTCTTCAAAATGGCTACTGAATAGGATTAATTTTAGGCTATTTATAGTCTATTTATAGATCATGTCCTGTCTGTTGTATATTCAGAAGTGGAGCTTGACTATTTATATATTTGTTACTAAGCTATTATAGGTTGAAGTTCGACAGCTTCTGAGTTATGACATTGTTCAAAATGGCTACTGAATAGGATTAATTATAGGCTTTTTATAGATTATTTATAGGTTATTTATAGGCTATTTCCTCTGTGTTGTATTTTTGCACTAGTATTGTTTAAGATTGTTTGCCATCAAGGAATGAGTCATAAATATAAAGTTTATACTGAAGGTAAGAAATTGCATTTAAGCACTTTCAATAAATATCGATCAACTGTAAATTATATGTTTGTGAGAGAGTGATAGAAAGAAAGTGTGTATGTGTGTGTGTGTGTGTTTTAGGACATGCAGAGCCAATCAATATATATATATGTAAAGGAAAAACATTAAGATAATTTGTATCATGTCATATCACAAGCATTGCCTTGAAAAATAATAAAATTTATTTATTTCAGGAGAGGGAAATATTTGCTCAGTGCTGAAATCTAAATCTGCAAAATTATTAATAACTTCTAGACTTATGTATGTAATTGTCGTCTAAATTACACAAAAATGAAAACAACACTGACGCTCATTTTAGCAGATATATTACCAAAATTGCGCAAAAATATCTTGAAATACTAAAGAGTAAATACATTTAATAAAATCGCCATTTGCTTCAACCACGGCCTCCAGACAACCTCGTAAACTACTGCAACTCTTCTGGATGGTCTCTTTGTTTAAGTTGGTGAATGCTGCCATAATCCTTGCCTTCAGTTCATCCTTGGTGTTAAAAAGAGTTTTCTTGGTCTCTCACTCAACTGTGACCAACACATAATAATCAAGGGGGTTGCCATCTGAGGAGTTAGGTGGCCAGATGTAAGGGTTTATGGGGTCACAGAAATTGTCTGACAGCCATGACTGAGTGCGCCTCTTGTAGTATGGTTCAGAGTCCTGTTACCAGACACAGGTTTTTTCAGCATCCACCCTCTTGACCCAAGGCAGCAAAACCTCCACAAGACCCTTGATATAGGCCTTTGTCTTGACCCTCAGGAGTTCTTTTCTTATCAGAAACGATCAGAGTGAGTTTTCTGAGTTGCTGTACCTTTGTAATCACCATTAGACTCATCCAACTCTTTCTGAATCCTCTGCACTATTGTCAGATTGACACCCAAGCACTCTGAAATGTTCATACTGGAGCTTCCAGTGCAAATGCCAAGCAGGACAGCAAGCCGTTTTTAAATTTCTGGCAGAATGAATTGCGTCATGGTGCTCTTTTTCATACAGATGGTGCCCAACTGACTCTACTTTACTGTACAGTCAACAAAATAAAAAACAAAAAATGCCTATGTATGAAATTAAAAAAACAAAATGGGGACAATTTACCTATATGCGCCATCGCCTCTCTCTGTCTTTTCTACAAATACTTTCATGGTAATTGCTTCGATGAGCTGCTTTCACAAGGTTCCCAGACTCCATGAATTCAAACGCCCTATGAGGCTGGCATCCTGCTCTCACCATTACACTTCTTAAATGTAGCCGTCTCTTCTACTCCAATGGCTTCATACCTCACACCTCTCGCCTG
This sequence comes from Acanthosepion pharaonis, assembly GCA_903632075.3. Lineage (NCBI taxonomy): Eukaryota > Metazoa > Mollusca > Cephalopoda > Sepiida > Sepiidae > Acanthosepion > Acanthosepion pharaonis. The sequence goes on from CAHIKZ030000080.1 coordinate 1,189,824, forward strand.
TGAAACACCCTTCCCAATTACTGTTTCCCTGAGAGCTATAATCTCAAACTATTCAAATGTAATGTCAATTGACATCTCCAGTTACCTTGATCTATCCACTACCCTTCTCCTCATCCTTTTCTTCTATCACTCCTATCTGATCTTGCTCCAAATCTTCTGCAACCCCCCAGCATCCTAGTGGCTTCACGCCTTACTTGGGGCGTAATGCTTAAAATATATATATATATATATATATATATATATATATTGTGTGAGGGGTAGAGAAAATGAGTTCTGTAAGCTGATTTCAAATTCTGGGTTACTTTGTTGCATTCACTTTCACAATAATGCCATTGAGAAAAGTATGAGTCTTTTTATACTCTCATCTTTGACTCTACCCTCTAACCTTGAGTGACAACCAGTCTAGGAGAAAGAAGACATTGTGAATTCACTTGAGAAGGCAATGTGAAATCACTTCACTATCTTTCCAAAGATAGCAATTCCAAGGTAAGAAAGAAAAGGAATCTGTATAGATTCAGGAAGTCTGAAGGAATTTGGCATTTAGAACAAAAGATGTTTTATGTAATCTTGCAGGTGTCTTGTATTTTCATCAAGAAAAGTCAGTAAAATCATAATTCATATTGATACAGAACAGAAAGAAAAAGTATACAAGCAAATTCTATATTCATTTTTAACATAATTGCTTCTGGCACCAGGAACCAAATTTGCTACCTCCCACTGTCTTGATGGATAAACAATTTGAAAATTAAATGTTTTTTTTAATCCTGCATTGGTCACCTTGTATTTAAGAAAATTGATAATCCTCTGGGGTGTTTATACACCTCAATTAAAAAATGCTCATAGTGTTACAATTATGTAAAATATTGTTTTACTACTGAAAAAATAATATAACAGGCAATCTCTGTTATAATATACATTAAATGAAAACTTTAATTGAAGATATATAATTATTCATTGAAATGAAATTTACAATAAATCTGTTGCATAAACATACAGTGGGAAAAATAAGTATTTTATTCTCTGCTGATTTTCTGAGTTTGCCACCTTACAAAAATGGGAACGGTCTATAATTTTCAGGGTAGGTCCATCTTGAAATTGAGAGATATAATATTAAAAAAAAATTCTAGAAAATCATATCAATTTTTGAACATTTATTTCTTTTTTATTGAAAAAATAAATATTTCCCTCCCTACCAACCAGCAATGCTGCAGGCCCCACAGACATGTTATGCGACCAGGAGGCATATAGATGAGTCTTATTACTCAATTATTACTCCTAATCAAGTACACATTACCTGTATAAAAGACACTAATTCACAAAATCCTTCAATGAATCAGAATCTAATCTCTTCACAATGGGCAAGATGAAGGAATTGTCTAAGGACATCCAGGACAAAACTGTATACCAGCACAAGATTGGAATCACGATTGGCATGCAGCTAGGTGAGAAGGAGTCAACTGTTGGTGTGATAATAAGAAAATGGAAGAAAAACCAATTGACTTCCTTGGTCTGGACCTCCATACAAGATCTCCCAATGTTGAGTGAACTTGATGATGAGAAACGTGAGAAAACAGCCCAGAACTATACAACAAGACCTTCTTGATGATCTCAAGCAGCTGGGACCACAGTCACCAAAATGACCATTAGTAACACACTACATCATAATGGACTGAAATCATGTAGTGCCTGCAAGGCCTCCTTTACTCAAGAAGGCACATGTACAAGCCTGTCAGAAGTTATCAAATGAGCATCTGGATGATTCAGTGCAGGGTTGGGAGAAAGTGCTGTGGTCAGACAAGATTGAGCTTTTTGGCATCAACTCCACTCGTCGTGTTTCGAGGAAGAAAAAAGCTGACTTAGACCCCTAGAACACCATCCCAACCATTAAGCATAGTGGTGGAAATATTATCCTTTGGGGCTGTTTCTCTGCTAAGAGGACAGGATGACTACATCAGGTTGAGGGAAAGATAGATGGAGCCAATTACAGGGAAATCTTCAGTGAAAACTTTGTCTCAGCCAGGACACTGAAGATGGGCCATGGGTGGGGGTTCCAGCATGACAATGACCCAAAAAATACGGAGAAAACAACAAAGGAGTAGCTCAAGAAGATGCACATTAAGGTAATGGAGTGACCTAGTCAGTCTCTGGACCTTAATCCTTTAGAGAATCTGTGGAAGGAGCTGAAGCTTCGGGTTGCCCAATGACAACCTACAAACCTTAAGGTTTTGGAGAGGATCTGTAAAAACTTGGTAACCAACTACAGGAAATATCTGGTTGCTGTACTTGCCCACAAGGGTTTCTTCACCAAATACTAAGTTATGTTTTGCTATGGGGTGAAATACTTATTGCACCTGCTTGATGTTAGTATCCCCAACCAGTATAGGTTCTTGATTATTCTAACATTTTTCTCAAATATATCAAGGTTACTGAGCAGTTCCAACAGATCTTTGTGGTGTACTTTGTCAAACGCCTTTTCATAATCTATATAACATAGATACATGTCTTTCTGCATTTGTATTGCTCTTTCCGAAAACATTCTGAGATGAATATCATGTTCCTTGTTCCAGTGTCTTTGACAAACCTGAACTATTCTTGTCCTGTCTCTGGACTGATTGTGCTGGACACTCTAGTCATCAAAATACAGATGATGAGAAAGTTATTACATTAGCTAAACTCATAATTACATGACTTAAAGATTAAAATAATATATATATATATATATATATATATATATATCGAGGTCCAACTCCTCATATCACCTCAAGGTTCTAGAGTCCTTGTAAATCAGATCCCATGAGTCTTCCCTTTGTAAACAGAGGGAATGCTTACTGGGTCTGAATGTTACTGGACTCTAGCTTTCTTGAAATTCATATTTTTTCCTCCATTAGTTATCATAAATATCAATTCAATTTACACGTTTATTTTTTTATATCCGAGACATAAACTTGACAAATCCAGTTGTTTCTTTAGCTTTTAAAATATACATTAAAATGCCATATAAATTATGCTTATTCCGAGCTATCCTTAAATTTTGTACTACAAAAAACTTATTTAAAATATATATATATATATATATATATATATATATATATATATATATATATATATTATACTATCTTAAAAGATGGCCTATTAGGTGGTATTTAAGCCAGCTCCTGTGGAGGTCTTATAATTGGGCCTTTGGCTCAATAATGACAATTCATGCATTGAGTACATATTAAATTTTATTAAACTTGAACAATATTTTTCAAACAACAGTTTTCATCAAAAAATTTTCTTTGTCTATTTGGAACCTACTGCAAAGCTGCATGATAAACAACATTTTTTTTCCCATTCAGGGTCATTGCAAATAGCTTGTTTATTTCCTAATCCCTGAACGACCGGCATAGAGCTGGCCATGAGAAAAGCAGGGTTCCATCAGATGAAGTCCAGTTACTTTCAATGATTATCCTTCAACCTTATTGATTGATATTGCATAGCTCACTCTCACTGGAAAGAAGATCTGAAGGAATTAAGGGGATTCTTGGAATTAAAACTCTTTCCACCTTTTCTTGGATACTTGAGACTGAAACTCAACAACCATTTGAGAGTGAAATATCTTAATTTTAGTCCATTTTGATGGTTCCATTGCCAAGCTGCAACATCAAAGCAGCCAATCTTTCTGCTTCAAGTTCACTTGTGATTCTAACTCTCAGGTTTGTTTTCAGGCTAAGTCTTTGAACATAGCTCCAGATGTAAGAATTTTTCAGGCAAGCATTGATTTCATAAGCTAGAGTTTCTCTAGCAATGACTGGTAATGTTTGTCTAAAATCACCAGAGAGTAGCAGAAAGATACCGTGTATGATTTGTGAATTCTGTCTAATGTCTTTGAGTGTCTTGTCCATTCATCCCAAACAATGAAGCTTATCTCCTCCAGTACCTTAGCCAAATTAGTTCCTCTTTTGATATTGTAAATAGGGCTTTCATTGTAGTTCAAATCCAATGGAAGTTTGAAGTTGTTGTATGTTGTACACCCTCCAGACAAGAAGGTAGCAGCAATTCCAGATAATGATACTGCCTTAGCTACATTTATTTGGAGTCTCACTGCAGATAAAAGAATCTAAGTTACAAAAGTCTTACCAGTATCTCCAGGTGTATCCAAGAAGCAACTCAACAACAATATTAAATTCAATGGGTTTAATGTACAAAGGTAAAAAGAAGGTTTGCAAATATAAATTATATTTGCAGTCTTAATTGTTAGAAGAGTGTACAGGTGAGATTTGTGGTCTTGTGACTTCTGCACTTCATTAAGTGAGAAAGGACATGTCCAGTAAATATGCGGTCACTACCAATGTTAGAGACAAAAGATTTCCAGATTGAGTTTATCACATGGTCCCAAGAAGTCATCCTGATTGGGCAGTAGTTAGCAATTCCGAGTCCCAGATTAGTAAGGGTTTTAAGTTCATGGTTAATCTTAGAGTGGTAGAAGGTTAGCTTCTTTTACTATCCCTTTCATATTCTTAGACAAAACACCCTATGTGACTAACGCAGGGTTAATTATATCATTGTGGTTCATGAAATAATTTTCAATTAAAAATTATGTACTAACATTCAGTATTAAAGAAAGTAATTTTAAAAGTCAAACATTACTAATTCTACAGATTTTATCATGGCAGAAATTATTGTAAACATTCTTAAAATTTATATATAATGGTAAATTTGCATAAAAAATTTAACCAGGGATAACTACAGTACTAGGTTTAAAAGTTCCCCAAATTTTAAAACTAATTTATGGAATCCTTCATCCTTCTTTTTAGACCCTTGACAGATTTATGGAACACTTGATTCTTCTTTTTTTACCCTTGACAGATTTATGGAATCCTTCATCCTTCTTTTTAGAGTCTTGACAGATTTATGGAATCCTTCCTCCTTCTTTTTAGACCCTTGGCAGATTTATAGAATCAATCCTTCATCCTTCTTTTTAGACCCTTGGCAGATTTATGGAATCCCTCATCCTTCTTTTTAGACCCTTGGCAGATTTATGGAATTCTTCATCCTTATTTTTAGACCCTTGACAGATTTATGGAAACCATCATCCTTCTTTTTAGACCCTTGCCAAATTTATGGAACACTTGATTCTTCTTTTTAGACACTTGACAGATTTATGGAATCCTTCATCCTTCTTTTTAAAATGTTTCAATAAGAATTATCTTTTTTTATTTCAGAGTAAAAACCCTGCACATTTTTTCTTCACCATTGTCTCTCAATAAGTTTGATTTTATGTTTTTATATTCAATTTCTAATTTCTATTTTCTCTTTCTATTCCAGATTGTTTTTTGAATAATAATAATGAGAAGAACAACAACAACAACAACAAGAAAATGCAATGTACCAAATGCAAAAATGATGGCAAGATAAGCCTCTTCATAGTCATACTCTGTCCGTATCAAACAAGCTAATTTATACCAGCCATATATCCATCTGTGGTTACATAGTGCAGGATTAAAAGCTTGTTATAAAATAAAATAAGACATATCTCGGCTGATTTGCAGGCAAATAAACTAACATACTTAAGAGCGAGAGCCGGATGTGAACGGGACAAGGCCCCATCACAAAATGACCATTATCGTTGTCTACGCATAAGCCCCACGCACGAGTTCCGGTCGAAAAATAAAATGATATTTTAAAGTGTTTCTATTTTTTGACCAATAAAAATGCTTCCCTCCTAATTATACTCACTTCTTTTTTCGAGCCTGTTAAGCCATAAAAAACGCCATAAAAGGGGTCACATGGGGAAGTACAAGAGCAGTCAACAGGAGGCCAGGGAAGAAACCTGTCATGGTCAGTCAGCAGCAGTCAGCAGGAGGAACGCCACGCCAACCAGTGTGAACTACTATAAGAGATCAACCCAGACCATGAGCCGGCTTATGAACTATACCACAAGGTAGCTGTCCCAAACCCACACGTTCCTATTGAAATAAATCAGGTAAATCTATTTCTGCTGTTGTCGTATTTCTTTCTTGCAACCATACGCTTGTCTATAACAAGCTGAAACCAATGGTTTTATTCTTGCTACAGAGGATCAATGCTTGCTAACTAGAAATTACCAAGCACACAGACTGTAATTTTGCATTGACCCCAAATGCAGATTCTATGATAAATATGCAGAAACAATATAAAATTTGGCATGACAGAGTGGGTCAATATCTGCATTGGAAAATATACAACTTTTATGGAAGGGAAACTGCAAGAAATTGATATAAGCACCACTCATTCCCAGTTACAGAGATAGGACCTGCAACAATTTTATGGGTCTTTACAATATACACAGACAGAACAATCAAATCTAATTATCCAGATATCATGAACGAAGAGCACACAAACAGAATGTGTTTCCTTATAAACATAGCAGTTCCATTTTAATTTAATTTACAGATCTTCAAAAAGAACTATCACAATACAAGGATATTAATAATTCCAGTTGCAGTCAGAAAATTTGGATTGACTGGAAAAGATTCCAATAGATTCACTGAAGGTATTCCCTGGTAACCAATTCCTTAAAGAAATACAAAGACACAATTAACACATCATGAAGAGCTTTATCTATGCAAAATGTGACTGATCTTTGTTTTTTTTACAAAAATGATCAGTGGAAAATGTCATGAAACCATTTCTGACCTTAGGTTTCTGGTTGGGACCCAGAAGGAAATTTGTATATGACAGAAATCAAGGGCAACAATAGTAATAATAATAATAATAATAATAATAATAATAATAATAATAATGTGACAAATAGTGATGGAGTCACTATACAATAGAATTTCCCAATCATCTCAGACAGGAAAATTGACACAAATTGACCAAAGATAGTCATAAGAGATTTCAAAAAAGGAACCTGCAGACTAATTCATATGATATTCTCAAAGGATTCTAATGTTTCTAAGAAAAGAATTTCAAAACCTGTCAAATTATAAAGGCCTACAAATAAAACTAACAAAAATGTGGAGACTTAAAACTGCAATTATTCCAATTATTCGGTATAATAATGAAGAGTACTGGATCTCATATGAGTAAAATTCTTGGACACATCAGCATCTCAGAGCTACAACAGATGATTTTGTGCAGAACTGCTCATATCATCCACAAAACCTCCATCTAAACAAAACATCCCAAATGTCCATAGACAACTCTTCTATGCTGACCTTTTTACTCATAAACTCTAGAGTTCCAATTCAGGTTGAGTTTGTTATATTTACTTCCACACAAATAACCTTTGGAAACGTATGAATCCACCTCTTCTCCCCCCAGCTAGGTGTTAATTAGTAAAAATTGTTTCACTAGTCAAACATCAAAGACAACTGAAGATGAAACATCAAATGACAAATGGTTTCTGAGTTGGAGGATCTGTAATACCTTCAGTTTAATAAATGAATCCCTTGAAAATAAATATTTAACATTTTTCAACCAATGGGTCATGTTCCGACCAACAATAAAAACATGCTTTTTGTTCCCTAGATGGACAAATGCAGTTAGGCAGCAAGGTATGGCAACAGACAGCAACTGTGGATGGTGCTGCTTCAAAGAGATTCCTTTACTCATTCATCCGTCTTCTTCACCAAGCTACGTGACACTTACACTCTTCCTCACCATGCTACATGACATTTACACTCTTCTTCACCAAGCTATGTGACACTTACACTTTCCTTCTCACTTTTTTCCTTGCCTCTTTTTTCTCACACATACACAGGAAGAAATCACACTTCTTTTCATCTTAAGAAACAACTACTAACAAGGAACATTAACACTCACGCACACATTTTTCTTTGTTGGGTTGATTCAAATCTGCAACAAGTTTTAGAAACCTTCCTTCCTCCTTATGTATCTAAGAAATGTAATTATCCCCTTCTGATACTGAGTATAAGTGTTATTTTTACACTATTTACATTATTCAAACTATTGTCCTCATCTTTGTCGCCATATTTATTACAATGTTTTGGCCGTTGTACACTCTGGCCTTCTTCAGGTGGTTGGAATGTCGAACTGAACCCTTTATTTTGATCATTGGGATAGACTGTTCTAGTTCCACGTGCCATGTTTAATGGGTGTCAGTTATCAGTTATCTCCTGTTAATTCTCCTCTCCAAGTTCTCCACTGCCTTAACCGGGTATTGAACTCTTTGGGTACTGTCACTGGATCTAACCAAATCTCAGAAATATAGATAGTTTTATTTTCGTTACCATTTCTTTTAAGATTTTCTCATTGCTTACTTACTCTGTCCATGGGATTCACAGTATCCTTCTGTAGAACCCTGTTTCTCTTGTGTTTAATTTTCTCTTCATTTATAGGGAGATAGTCCAGCATTCAAAGTCATATAAGCACTCTTTTCCTTGTTTCTAATGAAATTTTTCTATTTCTTAGCCCCTTAGCTTTTAGAATGCTTCTTTTGCTTGTCTGATCATTGTCATACTATACTCTGTTAAAACTGTTCCACAGGTATTTGAACTTCTGCACCTGCTTGAAGTTTATAGTCCTTGTTACCTTTTGTTTTCTTTTACTACCCTCTCTGTGAGGCCTTGTAGATTTATTTTGGTGTCAGACATCTACAATGTCAACTACATTCTATTACTGTTAAGTTTACACCCACTAATAATAAATCCTGGTGGGGTCTCCAGCTATCTAAGGGCAACCTTGTTGTAGACAAGACACACCCTTTCTATCCAGTTAATTTCTATCCTGTTTACTTGCCGTATAAGTTCAGTATTCTAAAATCCTTAGAATCCAAATAGATCTTTAGTTTTATTAATTGTTCAAGTAGATCTTTATGTCATACCTTGTCAAATGCTTTTTTGCAATCGCTAAACAGAAGAGTGCATCATTATCTATATTACTCTCCCTGATATTAGATTTCTTTTTCCGGGAGCTTTTTCTCCTGCAACTTACCATACTTAATGTTAATTCCTGCTAAACTTTGACACTCATACATGCCGAGAAAAAATTTAATTGTAAAAACAAGAAAATAAAAATATTTTACATTTTTATATTTAAAAAAAATCTTTCTTGACTTCTTCTTTGTTGCAGGTTGATTCAAATCTGCAACAAGTTCATATTGCGAGATTCAGTTTCCTCAGTTTCTATTTTCAAATAAAATTCTATAACAATCCAGTCAGGTATGTGAATTTTATAAATGTGTGGGTGAATAGGGTGTTTTTCTTATACACATCAGGGGTCACCAAAATGTTACGGGTTTCATCACTCACATCATAGCAGCAGAAATTAGCCCTGTGTTCACAAAGATAAAAGTATACTTGACAGGAAATAAAATGTACACAGATAACAGGAAAAGCATGGTATGTTAATTTTATACAATTTATTTATATTTTTATGTGTATTGGTGTGTGTATTTTTATGTTACAATTGTTTTATGGTACATGTGATGAAAGGGAGCAGATACTCCATAGTATTACAAGCCATATTACAGAGAGTAGTTGGACACATGTTGCCTGTTCCAAGGTTCATAGTGAAGAGATTGAATTTAACATCTTTTGGCAGGATGTCTATATTTCCGGCACAGACAGTTTTTGTTGCATGTTGGGTGTATTTTATTAATTTTATTTTTCATTTAATTTATTTTATACAACATTTTTATGTTATTGTTTTATTTTATTTATAATTTTCATTATTATTATTATTTTATATTCTATTTTTATTTTATAATAATAATAATATTCTTACAAAGGTCATCAAAATGTACTTCCATTTATTTTTCCAGCTGCTTCATATATTCTCTTCTATATTTGCATTCTTTTGGCTTCAGTCTAAAATTTGAATCTCTTGACTTATACAAATGTCAAATTCTGGTCTCTTCACCTTTTTCCTTCATCATTGTCTCTTGATAAGATTCATTTTAGCTTTACATTTTGATATTCCATTTTTAAATTCTATGAATAAATACATTAAATAAATGAACATATGGTTTTATTAAATTGGTTGACATGTTTAATGAGAAGTATGCATTTCATGAGTAGTGACAAAGGCTGTTTATATTTTGTTGGTGTTTTAGTCACAAGTCACCACACTCGTCCAGGTTTAGTTTTTGGTTGCCGAAATTTAATCAACCCCCCAGTGTTTATTTACACACTTCACTCACCATTATTTGTAAACATTCTTGTGATCTTTCAAGTTATTATTAACTTCATGCACAGATCCAATGACTCTCAGGTTTGGTACCAAGCACTTTATGGTGGGGGTGGGGGCTGTTTACTGCAAAAGGTTTAGCATGCAAAATTGTGAAATAAAATTGCAACTTTTTAATTAGATTACCCTTATTGACGTAATTTTGATACAGAATTTCAATATGTACTGGCCGGAGCTTTTATTTACACTTGAGTTTCAAATAGATGGGGTGGTTGGAATAGAGGGTAATATTTTTTCATAATTTTTAAAAAGAATTTTGAATAATTAAACACTTTTTATTAGAATGTTTGCAGCCTAAATTAAAAGATGGTAGGAACTTGTCATGGAGTTAATTCCCCTTGGCAAAATGGCAGTTTTGAAAAGGTAGATCTACACAGGTGACTCTACTAAGTTATTTCTGTCCTGGGCATGATGATAAACTACATCCGCATCCTGGGTAAGACGATAAACTACCTCCAAGAGCAAGGCCTCTGATCAGGAGGTTTTGAGGAGTGTGGAACCACCTCTTAATTGCTGGTGTTCCCAAGTACACCTTGACCCAGGGTGATAGTACCTGTTGGGGTCCCAGCTATGGGCAAATAATTAACCCCTAAACTGTGGTAAAAAAACTATGAAAGTGTAAAAATACCAGAAATACTTCATAAAAAAATTATTACAATAATTTCAATAAATTTTTATAGAAAAAAATATTACCAGCGATATACTTTTGAAGGAAAAATATTACCAGAAATAGATTTTTGACAAAAACAAATTATTACCAGCAAAATAAATGTTGTCAGCATTAAATAACCCATTGATGTTGATATGCTGTAATTCAAACCGAACTGAACCAAATCTACTAAGTTATTTGCATGGAAACCATTATAAAATTATTGGCCTGTCATTGAGATAGCCTCATGTGTGTGTATAGATATATATATATATATATATGTATGTATGTATGTATGTATGTATAGGCCACCAAGAGAGAAGCCTCCTTAGATTAAAGGTGACCAGAGTAAAAAAGAAAAAAAAAAACAAGAAGAAACAAAGTAAATTGAACAGGAGTTAACACTTGACACAATATTTAAGAAAAGGGGTCATTTGAATAAGAATGTGTTAGATGGATTTTTCTCTTAAAAGAATAACTATACTTGATAATCTATTTGAAACTCAAAGGCACTTCTAGACATATCCAACCACAGAACTTCATTAACATCTAACGTTCTACCTGCAGTCTCTGCTACAAATCACTGACTCTTAACGATTTCTTTACAGGACCATTATCACTGATGCTTTAAGCAGGGATGTGAAGGTGGTGTAATGGATAATGGCTCAGAATTGTTAATTAGGGAGCTGAGATCTAATTCAGGTTGGATTTGTTATATTTACTTCCACGCATATAACCTTAGGAAATGTATGAATCCACCTCTTCTCCCCCATGTGTTAATTAGTAAAACTTGTTTCACTAAATTATTATTATCTCAAAAAGAAAAATTCCAAAAATATATTATGGCTTTAAATAACCTGTAAAAGGGTTGATAAGCCTTAAAAAATCAATCAATAAACCAACTCTCTAATGGACAGCAATCTGTATGTTTGATGGGTCATGGCTTCATAACTTCAAATGATTTTTTTAGCATTTTCCAGTATGACAAAATGCATTATCTTCCATAAAGCTAATCATTATGCTCATGTTATATATATCGTTTAAAATTTTCTCAATATCAAGGATAAAAGTATATATAGATATATACAGTGTAAACATAGAAATCAACACTGCATGGTGAGTGACAATTCTAAGCCTTATGCAATTCTCAGACCATCAATAATAAATTGGTGATATCTAGTCTGATGATCTCTCAAGGTATGAAACAAGCCATATTGATTTCTCTGTACGCACACATTTTTCATGCACATCAGTCGTTTTCCTGAAAGGAATCATTTAGCTTTCATTGACAAAGCAGCCACTGCTGCTTTCAGTCAAAATTCAGAAAATCTTTCAATTAAAACAATTTTTCACTTTTTGTCATACTCCTCTTTCTGTTTTTGTCTATTCTCTTAATTCTAGCTTCATCCAAATTGTATTTACCTGTTCATGTTACTTAAATATCTCTGCCAAGTAGATCAAGCTTTCCTAAAAATTTACAATGTTCTTCATGTCATACTTTATGGAATATTTTTTTTCAACATGATATGCTCATTAACCTATGGGCTGTTAGTAAATGTTTACAGAAAAGCTGCATTTGATATAAACACAATAAAGAAGTGAGTTGGTAGATTTAATGGCAGTTATAAAAATAAAGCAAAATTGGATTTTAGTGACAGGCACTGCAGTGGCAGGTTTTCAGCTACTCTCTATGAGAATAATACCAGACATGCTGATGCTTTTATTACAGGTGGCTGAAAAATTGTTATTGCAAACATCTGTCAAAGTCTTAAGTTGAGATGTAGCAGTTTAGTACAGCTTATGTTCAAGTGGTAGAATTTCTAGTCCTGTAATAAACATCTTGTTGCTCGAGTTAAATAAATCTAGTGAGAAGACTCTGTACCCATGTCTCTCTATTTTTGTTTATTCACTTGACTCTATCTGCATCCTAAATATTGTTACTTGTTATAGATTACTTAAATATCTTTACCATGTAGATCAAGGTTTCCTAAAACTTCAGAATGTTCTTCATGTAAATTCTTATAGCTATAGATCTTTGTACATGATTCTGCTTTCTCTGATCACATTCTGATAATGAACATTACTTTTCCTGTTTCAGTGTCGTTGTTCTTACTCTATTTCCAACATAATTCAGGTCCGAGTGCTATTGCTTAGAGTCTTAGCTATTAGTTTAGTTATGTCATTCATTAAGTTGATGGTGCTTATATTCATTTGCACCTGAACACAATTATTAAAGGTCTTATAATAAGCGGTATTAAAGCATAAAATAAATTCCATGAACAAAAGTCTTTTCTTTTAACAGAGTTCATTTCAACTTCTCTTTTTTTTCTTTTTCTTTTCTTTTTTTTTTTTTTTTTTTGAAATAACAAAAATAACTATAATTATTTATTCGGAAATTAGCACCTCAGAAAGTTAACACATTAATGCATGAGCTGCTTCTTCATAATTTTAAAGGAATTAATTTGCAAGAATTATTTCAAAACTGGTTTTGCATGCACACATAGAGTAACTTAAAAGAACATTTCTAAATAGCATTAAAATTGACCTTTACTAAGTGCACTGTTGTGGATTTAGGTCTAAAGATGCCCACTGGCTTCTACAGGTTTCTTCAGGTGCACATTCCGAGTAATGTAACGTACTTTTTAATGACCCCTGTCTGTAGGCATTAATCTGAAACACAAAAATTATATCCTGAATCAGATGTCTATTGATTGGAAATACTGTAATGTAATTACCATTTTATTTTACCATTAATGTAGAATTATCCTGTAGCATGTTGAGAGAACATTTGAATAAACTAAGATGAGAGAGTTTGGTAACAAATATCAGGACAAAAAATGGAATTGTCAAGACGAGTTCAAATTCTGATCGATTCTGTTCTCTTTTGCCCTAAGGAAAAGTATGAATCTATCTCTTCTCAGCACACCAACTGTGGCTCAAATATTTGGGGTAGTCTGGGTTATCTAGCCTTGTCTGCCAACCAGTCTAAGAGAAGAAAAAATCTGGATTCCACAATATGGAGAAGTCGATGGGAAACCACTCTGCTATATTTCTTTAGACTGCATGGCAACTAAACAGATTAAAACGGCAAGGAAAATGTGGAGAACCATGATCCTGATGTGATGTTTTATTTAAAAAAATGACTCAGAAGAATAGTGATAATAAGCAAAACCATAACTATGGATTGATTTGATTTTATGGTTTATCGACCCATTGTGGGTTATTTAAAGCCAGAACACTTTTGATTGTGGATTATTTAATGCTGAAACATTTTGGAGTGTAAGAATGTTTTAGAAACATCAATGATTTTTATGGTTACAAGGAAAGAAGAGATGGACAATAGGCGAATATAACAAACTTGTCTGGAATTCGAACTCGGCTCCCCAATTATTCATTCTGAGCCACTATCCATTACAGCAACCTCTCCAACTCATAACCAGGGAGAATGCTTATTATGTATATGAGATGTAGTGCAAGAAAGGCACTGTAACAATATGGCATAGATGACAGACAGGATTAACATACAGGTTGTTATGTGGTTTTAGGGAAATGAGAGACAATAATACTGAGTAAAATTGTGAGTTTGGGATTAAATGTAGATCAAATATGGACCGGAATCCGACGGAAGAATTAAAATAAAGAATAAAAGAATAAACAAAGTGCATACAGTGTTTTCCTTACGTATTTTTTTATAGTGTCCAGATAATTTAGTTTAAAAATACAAGATGTTTCCTTACCTCAAAATTTTGTTGAGTGCTAAAAATATCACTATTATGGACTGAAAAATGAAAAGGAAATGAAATTTTCGTTGACACACGTGTTAACGACCTGTCCGTGTAAACTGCTTGCCCGATAGGGAGATGTTACGTGTTTGTGTGTGTAGAGGAGAAAAGTTGGGTCGATTTTGATTGGTTTAGGATGAGTGGATTAATGATAATTATAATAGTTATATCAATTTATTTTAATCTTTTGACATTATAATTAATTTTTATTTATTTTTTTTTTATAAATTGATAACCAAAGAATGTAGTCCACTGGAGTACCTTCCATGGAAGTAGCACTAGAGCAGTGAGATGCTCGTCACATCCTGCCTGTGAGAGAAAGGTTGGAGGGTGGAAAATAATTCTTCTCTAACAAGAATGACTTTGGACTCTATCAAGACTAGAAAGTGAGGACTAGGCAGCTCCCATCCAAATATGGCAACATTTGACCCGATCTGTCTCGTATAAAGGTAGAAGATAGCATGAAGAGTCGGGTACTTAATGTAGAGATACAGGGAGCTGATCATTTTACCTGCACCTTTAGCGATGGATCGTATATAAGAGTTCCACTTGAGGCCCAATATTCTCTGAAGGCATGGTGTCTACTCGAGGGAACATCTGTTTATTAGGACTGACGGTAGTTCGATGTCTGATCGGCGATGATGAAATGTAACTAATTTGTTTTTCAATATATCGAATGTAACCAGCCAGTTTTTCCCCACTGGGAATTTCATACTAGATCAAAAGAGAGGTCAACAGACATTCTCTGATCATCAAGAGTTTTAGAAGTGTGTCTGTATATCGTCGTATCATCGGCATAGATATTAATAAATGATCTGGGTATATTCTTAGGCAGATAATTTAACGCAATTATTTTTTTATCCAAGCCATAACATGAACTAAAAATTGCAGTAAATTAATCATAGACATAATAGCATTCAAACAATATAAATGGAATTTCTTTCATAGCCTATGAAACGCATTTGATATATGGTATAAATATGGCTAGGAAAACTTGTTTTATTTGGGAAAGATGCTAGAATAACCAAGAACTTGTAATGGGCGCAAAATGCCTAGAAAATTACACAAAATAGAAAGTGGTATAAAACAAGGATGTGTCTTATCACCAGATTTATTTAACTTTTACATCGAGGCAATTGTAAGAGAACTAGAAATCCTAACAGGATTATTGGCGGTTACAAAGAATATGCAATATGCACATGATACAGTGTTGATGATAGCCACAGGAATAAAACAACAGAAATCCTAGAAAAAATATGGAAGGAAAGTGGGTAGAAAGGGCTAACCATAACTTGTAAGAGGTCAGTGTAATGACAGTAAAGATAGTATCAGCAGCAGCTCTAAAATATAATTCATATCAGCAGCAGCTTAAACGTAACAGCAGTAGCAGCTCTAAATAAAACTTATCAGCAGCAGCTCTCGTATATAAAAGAAAAACACAGGAACTCTCTTTCCTGGTTTTCCTCTTTCATACTACTGGCGTGAACGTTCCATGCTGAAGCTACAAAGGCAGAGACTGCTTCAAACTAAAACACACCAACAAAATTCCTACTATAACATATTAATGAACATTTCATTGTGCATACAATTTACATCTAACAAAAGAAACTCTTTTTTCAAACTTTTCTTTTGTTAATTTTGTTTTAATAAATGTTATCTCTGCATTGCAAAACAATTTGTCATTTATTTGTGCATGTACTCTCCTTCACTACCTTTATTTCATGTAATATAAAATGTTTCCATAAGAATCATTACACGCAGTAATTATTGAAGTAGCTAATCACTAAAACAGAATGTATAGTTGTCTCCAAGGTGGAACAGTCCTAAGTGCTATCTATGAATTGGAAATGTCAAAATCAAGCAGTGCAGATATCAGAGAAACATTTTAACAGCGTACAGAAAACGTGACATCGAAATCAGAGGTGCAAAAAGGCATCCAACGGGGCCTATTCCACTATGCTATTCCACTGTCCCCTAACAAGCCTTCCAAATGTACATTGGAATGCTATACCAATGCCTTCCAAGAAGCCTTCCAAAGGACCATTGGAATACTATGCTATTGCCTTCCAATGAGCTTTCCAAAGGCACATAAGAATGCTATTCCATTTGCCTTCTAAAAAAAGCCATCCAAATGGTATTTAGAATGCTATGCCACTGTCTACTAACAAGCCTTGCAAATGCGCATTGAAATGCTATGTCAATGCCTTCTAAGAAGCTTTCCAAAAGTGCATTGGAATGCTATGCCAATGCCTTCCAAGAAACCTTCTAAAGGACAGAAAGCTATACCAATATCTTCCAAAGTGCCTTCCAAAGGACCATTGGAACGCTATTCCATTGCCTTCCAAAAAAAGCCATCTTAACGGTCATTAGAATGCTATGCCAATGCCTTCCAAGAAGCCTTCTAAAGGCGCATTGGAATGCTATGCCAATGCCTTCGAAGAAGCCTTCCAAAGGATCATTAGAATGCTATGCTATTGCCATCCAAGAAGCCTTCTAAATGCACATTGGAATGCTATGCCAATGCCTTCCAAGAAGCCTTCCAAAGGACCATTGGAATTCTATGTTATTGCATTCCAGGGAACTTTCCAAAGGCGCATAGGAATGCTATTCCATTGCCTTCCAAAAACGCCATCCAAATGGTCATTAAAATGCTATGACACTGTCTACTAACAAGACATTCCAAAGACGCATTGGAGTGCTATGACAATGCCTTTCAAGAAGCCTACTAAAGGCGCGTTTGAATTCTATTCTAATGTCTTCTACGAAGTTCTCCAAAAGCTAACCAAAGTCTCATGAAACGGGAAAATCTGTTACAAAACAAAGACAAGATTGCTTAGCTGCTTTTTAATACCCATTCTCCCATGTGACAGTGAGCACTGGGCACTTCCCCTCCCAGATGAAAAGTTGACTTGTAGTTCGATAGTATCCTCAGAATTTCAAATCTTGTAAGCAACGAGGACATTTTTAAACGAAATACAGTACATATTAGGAGTAAGAGAGACAGATGAAAGCAGCAAGTGACCTACATAACGAGCTTGTGTCAATGAATATCAGAGCAGGGACAGGTAGGGATACTAAAGAGACAAATATTATGAAGAGTTACAAAGAATATGAAGAGACGTGATCCTCCACGGCCTGAAGGATCACAGCGCATAGAAGAAGAAGAAAAAAAGAAGAGGATTAATTTCCTTTTTCACCTTTTATAATCTAAATTAATCATATTTTTGGATGGATGAAATGTTAAATTGTATTCAGCTTCTAATGTTGTTATGAGTAGTAGGGATTTTACAAGAAGGTGAATTTTCGTTTAATAAAGTATAACTGCTCAAGAGCTAAATTTTTTTTTTGCTTGTAGGTACTGAACCATGTTGATCTAAAATCTTTCCAAGGGCAGCCATGGGAACCCGAAAAGAAAAAGAAACGGAATTGTGGAGAAACAAAAGGAGAAATAATCTTCACATCACAGAGTCGAGAGTAGACAGGCTGCCTAATCTTAACAGACAAACTGGTCAGTGTAGCGTGCCTGCTTTGTGTGCAAATCACGTTTCAGGGAAAAGGACTTCAGATCTTGCAGCCTGAGAATTGGTTTCTCTCACCTGCAATCGTGCGGAAAACCAGTCTAAGACGAAAAGGCCTAACTTAAAGGAATGGTGCAAAGCGGGCAAAGGGATGGATTTACAAAACAGACAAAGTGTGGATGAATAGGATTTAGATTTTGTCCTAGTTGAATTATATGGAAACGATGTCTATTGTCAGTGGGAATAAATGCATTGATGATAGCATCAGCAAAAGCAAAGGAGACGTGCATTGTATTAATCAATGTATGTAAAATTTTGAAGAGATTTCCTCATATTTTGGATCGCATGGAGAAATGATAATTTTTAGATACATTTATGGACTTTTTAAACAAATGCGTCAAAACTTACATTCCCTCCAGTGATTTGTTAAACTGTTATTATATATATAAGGAGTAAGACTTATTAAACAAATACGTCAAAACATTAATTTTCTCTAATGATCACATATATAACGATTAAGATTTCTTAAATACATCAGAACTTTTATTGTATCTAATGGTTATATATATATAACGATAAGGATTTATTAAACAAAGCCTCAAAAAATTAAGTCTCTGTAATGTTTACATATATAAGGAGTAGAGTTTATTCAACAAATACTACAAAACTTTCATTGTGTCTAGTATGGCTAATAAGATTTCTTAAACAGATACATTCAAATTTTCAAATTCAAATACTTCAAAACTTTCATTAGCTCTAAATGATTACATGTATAACGATGAGGATTTATTAAACAAAAGCCTAAAAAAATTCATTCTGTGTAATGATTACATGTATAGTATAACGAGTAGGATTTATAAAAGAAATGTCTCAAAAATTCATTCTCTGTAATGACTATATGAATAATGAATAGGATGCATAAAAACTTTCATTGTCTCTCATGAATAGGGTTTCTTAAACATGTACGTCAAGTCTATTATTCTCTCTACATGATTAGGATTTATTAAACAAATACATGAGAACTTTCATTCTTTCTAATGATTACGTAATGAGGAGGGTTTATTACAAAAAGCGATGAAGCATTAATTCTCTCTAATGATTACATCTATAACGAGCAAGATTTATTCAACTTTTTCTATCACATTTTTCATTCTCCTTAATGATTACATACATAATGTGCAGAACGAAATGCCCCAAAACTTTCATTTCTTCGAATAAAGCACATAAAATGCTTCCAGATACCACATTTCTCCTCGGTAGAATTTCCGGAGAGGTATATAGTGTGCCTAAGTAATGCTTTCACATCTACAATAACAACTTGAGGCAGGTGATTAAAGATCCAACACTTGGATCATAGGCAACACACACAGATACTGCACTTCCTGGAAAGAGACCCGAAGAGCGAAATATTGATCAGCGACATAGCACACAGATAACACGTAATTAAGTATTGGAGATGGATACTCCAAACTTACGCAGTGTACACAGTTACTACACTGCTCCGAGGCAGAGGGCCAGCTCCTACACAAATACTAAGTATAATAATTGATAAGACAAATACTTCAAGGGCATCCAAAAAATAAACTGCCTACATTTTTTTAATCATTTCACCCCGTCATTGATGGTATCACTAAGACTCAAGAGGGTCACTGGCAGTGAAAGGGAATAAGAAGGAGCTTAGCTGCAACCCTCAGTTTTATTGTAATAGTTTCTTTTCTTGCACTTCTCGCATGTGGAACTTCCTTCAATAGAAAACCACTTCATTATCTTTCTGAAGAAGTCATACCAATTTACAGATAATAAAGTAAAGGAATTTGTGGAGAAGTCAAAGGGAAAACACTCCACTATCATTCTCAAGAAGTCACACTAATTCACAGATAATAAAGAAAATGAATCTGTGGAGAAGTGAATGGGAAACCATGCCGATGATCTTTAAAAATTTGAATTCAGCATCTATCGCCATTGACTGAACCCTGTTCCTTTATTGACCTTTCTTCACTTTTCTTCACTAAAATCTTTTCATTCCCTGTAACCCCACCTTGCATCCTAGTGGCATTATCGCTCTGCTTGGAGTGAAACAATTAAAAAAAGATAGGGATATTGTAGCAACAGCACAATACTAATGCTGACAATGGTAATGATTTTAATGACGGTGATGATGATTCTCTTGAGGAGAAGATGAGGCTAGAAAATGGTAGGTGGTGATTAAATATGTTCCAAAATGTTTTAAAATAATAGCAAATAAATACCATTTAATTAACACACTGAAGCACAAAGGAGCACTAAATGAAATGCCATTCTCCTGAAAGAAATAAAAGTCAGATTATGGGTAATCTGATACCATGTAATTGAATTAAATTTTGAAAAGGAGCAATACAAAAAACGAAATTGAAATAGAATAAAATGGCTGACCAGAAATATAAATAAAATGGCTGACCAGTTGATAAACTAACATGGATGATAAAACAAGAAAAATCTCATCAGAAAGTTAAATCCGAGATCCTAATTAAGAAAAATGAAGGCAAGAGAAAATGGAAGCAGGTAGAAAAATATAATAGGAAAACAATGAATGGAAGAAGGCAAGACAAATCGAAACATGAAATAAAAAGAAAAATATAGCATTAGAATGAGACAGTAGAAAAATTTTAAAGTGGTGGTAGGAGTGGAGGTTAAGGGTTATCAGCAAATAGTAAATGAAGCTATTTGAATATGAGGATAGAGGCAAAAAATAAAACATGCAGAAAAATATAAAAGAAAGAAAATAGCTAGAGAGATGGATCTGTAAAGGATTAAATTTAAACTCCATACAAAAAATGTGAGAGAGAAATTGGAAAAGAAGAAACAGGGAGGGTGAAGGCAGAGTATAAAAAGCAAGGAAGTAGGAAAAGGAGAAAAGAGACAAAGAGTAGAAGGTTGACAAGAAGGAAGAAAAGAAAGAAGAGAAAAAGGAAGAAAGACAGGAGCAGGGTGAGAGAAGGCAGAAAAGAAGGAAGAAAAGAAGGAAAAGGAGAAAGCAGAGAAAGAAGGTAGAAAGAGAAAGGAGAAGGAGAAGAGGAGAAGTTTAATTGAAGAAGACAGTGAAAGAGTATAAACTGATGATTAGAAGAAAAACAAAGCAAAGACAAATAAGAAGTAAAAAAGCAAAAGAAAAAAGAAAAAAATGTACAAAGACGGTCATCCCATTTGTTTTCTGAGTACTGGAAACAGTCTTAAAAAGCATGCAAAAAGATTAGTAGTTAAATTTGGACTATCTACATAACCCTACTGGTAAGGTTTATTAGAATACCGAGGAGAGTTCTGCAGTACTTAGGAAACTTTCTCTCAGTTGGGTTCCCTTGACATCCATTGGTATGAAAATTAAGGTGGGAAAAAGAAAAATGAAAAAATGAGGAGGAGGATGAAAGGAGAAGGCAGAAAAGAAGGAGGAGGAGTGAGGGTGACGGCAGAGGAAAAGAAAGAAAAGAAGGAGGAGGCATAGAAAGATTAGGAAGAGAAGGAGAAGAGAATAAGGGGAGAAGACGTTGGAGAAGAAGGTAGAAATGGGAGGGAGAAATCAGACAAGAAGAAGCAGGGAGGGGGAAGGTAGAGAATAAAAAGCAAGAAAGTAGGAGGAGGAGGAGGAGGAGAGAGAAATAGAGAAGGAGTAGAAAGCACGGAAGGCAGAAGATGAGGCAAAGAAAGTAAAGGGCGGGAAAAGCAGACGTGAAGGCAGGAGCAGGGTGCGAGACGGTAGAGAAGAAAAGAAGGAAAAAGGAGAAAGCTGTGGGGAAAGTAGAAAAGGAAGAGGAGGAGAAGGAAAATTGAAGTAAACAGAAAAAATCATGGGGAGAGAAAAGAAGGAAGAAAAGGAGGAGGAGAAAGCAAGAGAAGGTAGAAAAGGAAGAAGCAGATTGAAGAAGAAAGAAAAATAGGAGGGAAGAGAAGAAGAAGAAAGCAAAATAGAGAGAAAAGAAGTCAGAAAGGCAGAAAAAAAGGAGAGAGTGAAAATACAGAGAAGAAAGCAAAAAAAAAAGGAGGGAGAAGAAAGTAGAGAAGGAGGAGGAGGATGTGAGAAGATAGCAAAGAAGGCAAAAAAGGAGGAGACTGGGAGAAAGTAGAGAAGAAGAGGTAGAAAAAAAGAAAGCAGAAAGACAGGAGAAAAAGAGGAAATAAGAAGACAGAGAAAAAAATAAGAAAAGGTGCAAGGAAAAAGAAAGCAGGAGAGAAGGTGGAGGGGGTGAGAAGAGAGAGAAGAAAGCAAAAATGGAGGTGGCGGGAAAGTAAAGGCAGAGAAGAAAAAGGCAGAAAAGAAGGAAGGAGTAAGAAGACAGAGAAGATGACAAAATAGGAGAGAAGGAAAGGAAGTAGAAAGGAAGAGAAGTGAATGTGAAGGTAAAGAAGAAAAAGTTAGAAATGTAAGAGGAGGAGGAGAAAAGACCAGAAGATAAGGAGAAGCCAAAAAACAAAAAGTGTTAGGGAGAAGAGAGACAGATTGTCAAGAATGCCAAGTACAAAGATAAGAAGAAATGGAGAAGGCAAAGAAAAAAAAGGAAGAGGCAAAGAAAAGGAATTGGCAAAGAAAAGAGTAGAGGAGGCAAACTGAAGAAGTAGGGGGGGGGGCAAAGAAAAGAACTGGAGGAGGCAATGAAAAAGAGGAAGAGTTCAAAGAAAAAAGT
The DNA here is from genome assembly GCA_903632075.3 of Acanthosepion pharaonis. NCBI lineage: Eukaryota > Metazoa > Mollusca > Cephalopoda > Sepiida > Sepiidae > Acanthosepion > Acanthosepion pharaonis. The sequence continues at coordinate 1,212,601 of CAHIKZ030000080.1, forward strand.
GGAGAAGGCAAAGAAAAGAATTGGAAAAGGTAAAGAAAAAATGGAAGAGGCAAAGAAAATTATGAGGTAAAGAAAAAAGTTGAGGAGTTGATGAAAAGAAGGGGAGGAGGCAAAAAAGACATAGTGGAGGCACAGAAAAAACGTGGAGGATGCAAAGAAAAGAACCGGACAATTCAATGAAAAAAAGGTGGAGTAGCCAAAGAAAAACGTGGAGGAGGCACAGAAAAGAAGTGGAGGAAGCAAAGAGAAAAAATAGAGTAGGCAAAGAAAACAAAAATCAGAAACTAGATAATAATAATAATAATAATAATAATCCAGGACTTTTGTTTTATTTCTTTTATAGCCCTTTCTCGTTAGTCTTCTTTTAAAGCAATGATACTCTGAAAGTGCATTAGGTTTGTTAAAATGTAATTTGTTAGCTCCAAAATTATTCCTTTATTTCTTACCATGGAAATGTCTTTTAAAAACTAACAAATACCGACCTGTTCCATATTTAACCTTTTACTTTATCTGTGCTCGATTTTTCCTCAAACTTACTTGATTAACGCTCTTTGCGAAAAACTTGTTCCACATCAGTAAAACAGATGCTCTCCACGTAAATGCATTTAATAATTTGCATTCCCAAAGTGTTTTTTTTTCCTTTTCATGGAACAAATTAGTTTTTCTTCTTTTGACTTTTAATTTTATTTTCATTATTTGTGCTTTCAAAAGCTTAAAAATTAGTATCATGCACAAAAAGACATTAAAATTGTTTTTGCACTTTTAGAAGATACACTTGTCCAAAATCAGTTCCTGCTCCTGTAATTTAAAAAAAAATAATAAGGTATTGTTCCACAGAAGGATGCTAAGGATATCATGGACCGAGCGTGTGAGCAATGATGAGGTTTTGGAGAGGATGCACACAAAGAAGAAGCTTATACTTAACATCAGGAAGAAGCAGATGAAATTTCTGGGACACATAATGAGAAAGGAGCACTTGGAGAATCTGATACTCACAGGGCAAATAGAGGGAAAGAGAGACAATGGAAAGCAATGCATGACATACCTAGCAGACTTAAGCAAGTGGATGACAGAAGAGGGTCTGGTAGAAGTAGCAAAGGGACAAAACTTATTAAGAGCTACAAGGGATAGGGGGAAGTAGAGAGGAGTGATCACCTACGTCTTGAAGAGACACAACACATAAAAGAAGAAGAATGATGATTTCAATAGAAAAAAATTACTTGTAGCTTCTAAATCATTTTTATTTGAGCATTAATCATTTACATTAGGACTAATATCCTCATCTTTGTTCTTATTATCAAAATGTTTCGGATGTTGTACACTTTGGTCTTCTTCAGATGTTTGCTAACCTCAGTAACCTTCAGGCAATGTTAAACTGAAACCTTTATTTATTCTATGGTAGTATATTGTTCTAATTCTGCTGTCCACATCTAGGTATATTTTATCTTGCTCTTATTTAGTACTGCATTGGTTTGGATTTGTTTGGTTTACGGCCTATCGACTTCAATAGGTTATTTGATATCAACAAGATTTTTATTACTGGTAATATTTTATTTTTCAAAAATGTATTTCTGGTAATATTTTTTTTTTTAGATGTATTGCTGGTAAAAATTTTGCCTAAAAAGTATTGCTGGTATTAAATCCTATTTTTATACTTTCATAGTGTTTTGACCACTTTTGTGGGGGATTTAACTATTTGCCCATAGCTGGGACCCTGACAAGTGCTACCACCCACCCTAGGTCATGGTGGGCCTGGAAACACCAGCAATTAAGAGGTGGTTCCACAATCTTCAAAACCTTCTGATCAAAGGCCTCGCTGTTGGATGTAGTTCATCATCTTACCCAGGGCACGGATGTAGTTCATCGTCTTAACCAGGACATGGATGTAGTTTATCGTCATATCCAGAACAGGCTCTGTTGTTGCACACACTGATTACATGTATGGTGATCTTATAAGCATAGCTTAAATGTGGCACAAGGCTGAAAGTATGAAGCACCCAGTGAGGATCAAGCTCACTATTCAGTCATAGTTGATATAGTGAAACAAGCTTTCTAAATGATGTGCTCATGCTGAGTCTAACTATATACCACATTGGTCCATGAATTTGGCAATATACTAATTGTGAGTTCAATCTCTGGTCTGGGTAGTACAAGAGCCTCCTATAAGAAAAGAAATGACACTCAATAGAAATTATAACACATGAGTTCAGACATTATGTTTAAAACTCATTTTCAAAATAAGATTGTGCAGAAGACATATATCCGTAGTTAGAAATTAAGTAGTGGGGGAGAGAGACAAACAGAAAAATGAAATAAGAAGGAAAGAAAAAAATGTGAAGACTAAGGGAAAAATCAAAGAGAATATAAAAGAAGAAGAAGAAGAAGAAGAGAATAAATAAAGAAATTAAAGAAGGAAAGGAAATAAAAAGAAGAAATCAGAGAACAATAAATTAACAAGATTTAAAAAAAAAGAGATATGAAAAGGAAAGGGGGAAAGAAAAAAAAGAGATTAAGGGATAAAAAGACAGAGAAAATGATGGAAAGAGAAATAAGAAAGGAAGAAGAAATCATAGAGAAAAGAAAGAAATGAAAAAAGAGAAAAAAAAAAGAAATTGATAAAATGGAAAAAAAATATAAGGAAATAAAAAAAAGTTAATAAAAAATTATTATGCAACGGCTGTTGTGCCAGATGGACCACTTCCCAAAATTCATAATTCAATGACCAAAAATTTAGAATGTTAAAGAAACTTTAGAGAAATGTGTCATTCTCCTTGGTCAGGTTGAGGACTTTTCTGAAACCATCAGAGATAACTGATGCAGGGGAAAAAAGGCAATCAGAAAAAAAGCAATGAAGAAAGAAAGATGTTTTTATTTAAAAAAAAGCAAAAATGAAAAAGAATGGATTGAATAGAAATGTAGATAGAGGAAGATAAAGAAATTCAAATTGAAGATTGGAGTGAACTGAAAGAGAAGAAGAGAAAGAAAGAAAGAAAGAAACAAAGAAAGAAACAAAGAAAGAAAGAAAGAAAGAAAGAAAGAAAGAAAGAAAGAAAGAAAGAAAAAGGAAGGAAGGAAGGAAGGAAGGAAGGAAAGAAAAAGAAAGAAAGAAAGGAAGGAAAAAAGAAAGAAAGAAAAAGAAAGCAAGAAAGAAAGCAAGCAAGAAAGAAAAAGAAAATGAAGGAAAGAAAGATAACTTTAAAAAATAAAGGAGGAAACGCCAGTTTAAAAACTAGAATAACATTGAGATGAAAATAATTAAAGAGAAATAAAATAAGTGGAGAAAGAAAGAAAGAAACACAAAAGAATGAAATAAAGTAAAAAAGAAAGGAAGAAGGCAGATTAAAAAGGAAAAAGATTTGGAAAGAAAAAAGAAAAGTGACTTTAAAAAACTAAAAAAAATATTGTGATGAAAGTAAATAGAAAAAATAAAAAAATAAAACAAGCATGAAAGAAAAAAAGAAAGAAAAGGAAAGAAAGGTAACTTTGAAAAATAAAGGTGGAAAAGGCAGTTTAAAAACCTAAAATAAACATGAAGATGAAAATAAAGAGAAACAAAATAAGTGTAGAAGGAAAGAAAGAAAGAAAAAAGAAAGAAAGAAAAAAGAAAGGTAGATTAAAAGAAAAAGATTTAAAGAATGAAAAGAAAGAAAAGTGAGTTTGAAATGAACTAAAAAAATATTGATGAAAACAATGCAGAGAAATAAAATAGGAAGAAAAAAGTATGAAAGAAATTAAGAAAGCAAGGAAAAAAGAAAGAAAGATAAAAAAAAGAATGAAAAGAAAAAGAAAGAAAGGTAATGTTTAAAATTAAAAGAGGAAAAGAGAAACAAAATAAATATAGAAAAAATAAAGAAAGAAAGAAAAGTGAAAGAGGAAAGAGAGACTCAGTTGAACAAGATTAAAAAAGAAACATGGAGACAAAAATACTAAAGAGGAAGAGGAAACAGTGTTTCAAAAAAAGATTTGAAAACTTTCTGAAATGAAGGAAGATTTATGAATATTGGCACAAAATTACATTTGGCCTCTAAGTTCAATGTTTAAACCAAAATCTTTTGGTTCTTTCCATCTTTAGCCCGATTTGCCAGCAGTCCACACCTGTGGTCAGTACCAATGTTCATCGATTGAGATTTCTGACCTCCAAATTTCTGGTCTGATCTTAAATCATTTAATGATTCCCAGTGGAGAGACACGGGATAAAAAAAAAAGTTTTTATCTTCCTCCTTCTTATTGGTTATTTACACTAAATCACTAAAATGTGAGAAACTTTGAAGGAGTAAAAAATAAAGATAAGCGTTCAAAATATCAGATAAGTTGAGACTTCTATAGTAAAATGCATCGCTAATGTCTGGTTTTATGCAAGGAATATATTCTAAAAAAAAAAAAACGAATATATTTCAGACTTGTTAAAGAAAGCCTCTGAAGTAAAGAGAGAATTCTCTTTTAATACTTGAACAACAGCCATCTTCAGTTTCATGAGAAATCATCGAATATAATTAATTGATGATTTAAAATGATTTAAAATTTTCCAATGATGCAGGCATCTTTCATTTATTGGCAATTTTAGGATTCTTTAGGGAACGCCATTTCTTAGATTATTTCCCTTGCTGATGACACAACCAATTATTATTATTTACACTATTTACATGCAAACTATTGTCCTCATCTTTTTTGTTATTATCACAACATTTCAGTCCTTGTGTCCTCCAGCCTTCATCAGGGGTATATCAAGGAATACAAGAAATTCCAGACTTAACACTTTATTTAATCTGCAGGTGTAGACTGTTCTCATTCAACCAGCAGTACTAAAAATAAGAACTAGACAAGATTCCTAGACACGAACAGTGGATTGAAAACTGTCTACTCTTGTTGATTATATAAAGGGTTCAGTTCAGAATTTCTTATAGGTTAACCAGATTGGTAGGTACTTGATGAATTTTGGAGTCCACAACAGCAATAGTCTGCATTTAAATTTATTCCCATCTTAATATTTAGTGATTATTGATAAAATCCAAAGAAGAATCTGCAATATTATTTGTCCTGATCTGGCATCTTTTCCTCCTTTTTCTACCACTCTAACATAAAGTTACTGTACCTTTTGTATAAATACTTTAATAGTAATTGTTCTGATGAACTTTCCTCTATGGTACCTAGACTTTATGAATTTAAGAACATTACTAGATTGGCGACAAGCTCTCATCATTTTACAGTTGAATTGTCGAGATGTAGGCATAAGTTTTATGATAACAGTTTCTTCTGTTGCACTTCTCAGTTGTGTAACTTTCTTTTGGCTTCTTGCCTTCCAGTCAACTTTGACTTTCAAAATTTTAAATGCAAAAACAATTGTTATCTTCTGTGTTATTAGTTCCTGTTCTTTTATTGTCCTCTCTCCTTAATAGTGTTTTGTTTTATTCAAATTCTCTAACACTCAGTAACCCCTTTGTGTCTTGGTGGCTTTATTGTCTTGCTTAGGGTGAAATAATTTAAAAAAAAAAATGAAATGACAGTGCATACATCTTGAAGAGAAAAAGTCAAAAAATAGTGATAACATGATGCAAAAACTTTACAACTCCATCGTGCAGGAAATCTTTCGAGGCACATCATGTTTATTAACTATACTAACACTTATGGCCCTATTAAGGAGAGAACTCATCATCCTTGGCTAACAGATTAATTGCTATTAAGAGAGGTTACAGTTACACTATAACATAGCATGTGGAACTAGAACAGTCTACCCCAGTGAGCGAAATAAAGGGTTCAGTTCGACATTCCAACCACCTGAAGAAGGCCGGAGCGTACAAAGGCCGAAACGTTGTAATAAATATGGCGACAAAGATGAGGGACAATAGTTCAAACAATGCAAATAATTTTCGTTTATGTTTAGCAATTTTATTCATCAAAAAAATAAAGTACAATTGCATTTTATTTCATTATCTACTCCCAGTTATTTGCAATGACTTTTTGTCAGTTATCAGGAAGTACTTTAATACCTTTTCAAAACAAATCAGCAGGTTTTGATATGAAAAACCTTTCAATTATCTCTTCAGTCTGGTTTTACATATGAAATTTTCCTTATCAATGTGTTTTGCAGCGATCATAAAAAGGTAATAATTGGTTTGTGTAAGTTCAGGTAACCATAACAATTTGAATAGAACAGACCAACCAAGGTCGATATTTTTCCCATCTTAGTCTTGTGTTGTCATAGAAAAGAACACATTTTCCTACACAGAAGGGAACGTTTTTGACCAAGCTTTTATGGCCACATTGCAGCTGCTGGAAATATAAATGTGCATTTAATGTTTCCCTATGAATATTACTCCAATGATTTCATCACATGCACAGCATTACCTTTCTTTCAAATAGCTCAGCTTTTGTGTTTAATTTTTGAGGTTTAACCTTGTCATTCCACTAATTTTTTTTTAAATTGCCATTTTTTTTATTAGTATACCACCCCCCAAGCAAGCCAATAAGACCACTAAAACACAAGAGGTTACAGGATGTGGAAGAATTAGGAACAGAAACATTAATAATGAGTGGGACGAGGAAAGAGTAATCAGGAGGAAAGTAGATAGTGATTGACATTACATTTAAATTTTTGATTGATATTACATTTAAATTTTTGAAGATCAAAGTTGACTGTAAAGCATAGAGCTGGAAGGGAGTTCCACAAGTGGGAAGAAACTGTTAGAATAGAATTTACAGCTACATCTAGCCAGCTCAACTATAAATTGATGAAATGTCGACAACAGTCTCGTACTGTGCTTCAATTCAAAAAGTCTAGGTACCATAGCAAAGAGCTAATCCAAACAATTACCATGAAAATTTTCAAGGTAAAGACACAGAGTGGCAACTTTATGACAATAGAAAAATGACTGAAGTCAAGCTGCCAGATCAGGACCAATAATATTACTGATTCTTCTTTGGATTTTATCAAGGAGCTTGAGGTAAATAGCAGGGGCACTTGACCATGTATGGCAGCAATGTTCTAAGCATGGGCAAATGGTAGACATAGATATGTAATATTTGTTAAATTTACTAAAATTTCTCGTAAGGAAATATTTTTCTATTGCCTGGCAAAGTGTTGTCACTCAGTTTATTGAGCAAGATCCTGTTTTATCAATATTGTTTAAAAATATGAAATTCAGGAATCTAGCTGAGCAAATTATTAGCAAATAGAAAAGTACCGTTAAAAACAAACGAAAGAGTACTGAACTGTTACATAGTATCAGCCCTCCTATATGGCAGTGAATTCTGGACAATCTCCTTACAGATGAAGAAAACCCTTGAAACAACGGAAAGCTGCTGAGAATACTGTAGACCAAACATGTGAGCAGCAACAAAGTTCTAGAGACTATGGCAAATGAAAAGGTCACTTATACATAACATCAGGAAGAGACAGTTGAAAATTCTGAGGCACATAATGAGGAAGGAGGGCTTGGAAAATCTGATCCTCACAGGACAGATTGAAGATAAGAAGGGCCAGAGGAAAGCAACCAGCTGTTGAGTTAATTCCCCTTGTTAAAATTACAGTTTGTAAATGTTAGATCTACACAAGTGGCACTGCTAAAATTATAAGATTATTATTAGCCAATCATTGAACTAGCCCCATTTATTATATATATATATATATATATATATATATATATATATATATGAAAGTGAACATTGAAATCAACATTCAGAGGTGGCAGGCTGTTTCATGCTAAATGCAATAATCAGGCCACCATGACGATTGCGTCTAACATGAAACAGCTTGTCACCCCTGAATGTTGACTTCAATGTTCACTGTTAGATCTATATTTACATACGTTCTATCTCTGAAATTGAGCACTTTATCCCATAAATATAACATACCTTAAAACTATATTTCTTCATATTCAGGCCGGTAAATGTTATTTAATACTGTTTATTATAAACAGAGCATTTACTTAAATACTTGTATCTATAAAAGAACGTTAAACATAAAAATGTCTTTAATAAATAAATTGTCGGACTTTGTCCATTTAATATATATATATATATATATATATATATATATATATATATATATATATATATATAATGGTGGTGGCATCTGTTATAAAATAAAATAAGACATATCTCGGCTGATTTACAGGCAAATACTCAAAAGCGAGAACCGGATGTAAACGGGACAAAGCCCCGTCACAAAATGACTATTATCTTTCTTTACAAATGTTCCCGACACACGTGTTCCGGTCGAAAAATAAAATAATATTTGAAGTGCTCTATTTTTCGTCCAATAAAAATGCTTCCCTCCTAATTATACTCGCTTCGTTTTTCGAGTCTGTTAAGCCATAAAAAAACGCTATAAGAGGGGTCACACGGAAGTTCATCGGGCAGTCCACAGGTGCCCAGGATAGAGACCTGTCACGGTCAGCTACTGACAGCAGGGGAGCGTCAACCACCGTCAACATGTGTGAACTACTATGAGAGATCGACCTAGATCCGAAGCCGGCTTATGAACTTTACCACAAGGTAGCTGTCCCAAACCCGCACGTTCCTGTTGAAATAAATCACGTAAATCTATTTCTGCTGTTGTCGTATTTCTTTCTTGTTACCATACACTAGTCTATAACACATCCTACAAGTTCACACTGGATCACTCTTTCAAAAATGAACTTTCTTTGTTTATGAACCCATTTCTGTCTGCTTCTATAATATTTCCATGACATTCCAGATGTAAGACGAAGAAATTGTCATGCTTTCCTTATGCAATGACTCATTCAAAAAGACTCTCTCTCTTTAACGCATTTTACCATTTATTATTACAAGAAAACCTGGCGAAAAGATGGCTTTTGACTTCCAGTGAGAAATCAAGACAGTGTGACTTTGGGGCATTGGTCTGAGGACAACCAATGTAAATCATACTGAAGCAACAAACATAGTTCACAGAAAACGGTTTCAGGCCACAAAGGATGTTGTGACAATATGGCAGTCATATCAGCTTCTATTATGGAAACATACCCAGTGAAACATAAATTTTTATTAGTAAATAAATCACAAAGAAATACTCCATAAAACCACCTATTTCATTAACACAAGAGCTCATATTCCTGAATGGATTATTATTCTATTATTTTAAATGTTAATATAGACCACTTTATCAGTTTTTAATTCATTGATTTCATAAAATTTTCTACTGTTATATATTTGTTTATCGCAATATCCCATATCCACAAATAAGTTAGTTTATTATTTTATATGTTAATAATGGGCGTTTTATCAGTATTTCATTCATGGATTTTGTAAACGTTTCTACTCTTTTAGCATTAAGCTAACTTGCATCAGCCTTTATTGCTTTCCAGAGATTTAATATTGATTTCGGCTTCTCATATATACCTCTTTTAATAATGAACCACAGTTGTTATATTAATATGTAGAGAGGCCGTGAAACATTTCATTGTGCCTTTGAAACCTCTTTTTGGGGGGCAAGCTTGGGGCTTTTGGGGGGGGGCAATGAAAAAGGGCATTGCTTCCTATGAATATACACTACAAGCGAAAAGTCAGAGTATTTAAAAAATGGTGTATAAAGTTTGTCTATATTTCTGAGATGAGGTATTATGTACAGTACTTACATTAGTCGGACTATTGTCCTCATCTTTGTCGCCATATTTGTCACAACGTTTCGGCCGTTGTACGCTCCGGCCTTCTTCAGGTAGTTGGAATTTCAAACTGAACTCTTTATTTCGATCACTGGGGTAGACTGTTCTAGTTCCACGTGCCATGTTTGATGGATGTCAGTTATCAGTTATCTCCTGCTAATTTTCCCTCTGAAAGTTCTCCACTGCCTTAACCAGGTATTGAACTCACCTTCTTCGGGTCTGTCACTGGATCTAACCAACGCCTTTATCCACTGTGCTTGAGGACATCTGGATATGAACTTCTGGGTATTATAAACCTGTTTTCAGCATCATTTTTTACCAGTGCTCATATTAGTGCTCATATAAATGGTTCAGTTCGAAATTCCAACCACCTGAAGAAGGCCGAAACGTTGTGACAAATATGGCGACAAAGATGAGGACAATAGTCCGACTAATGTAAATACTGTGTATAAAGTTTTATTCAAATGATGTTTATAGTTATGTACTTGTTACTTAAATTTGCTAAATATTAAGCTATCAATAAATCTGTCAACTCATCATAAAGACACCCGTCTCCATGGTAGAAAAAAAGTGTTTTCTGTGATATTTTAAACTAAATATAATTAATATTTGTTTTAATTCAGATTAATTAAACTTTAAATCAGTTAATCTTCCCCAAATAAATTTTCAGAAAAGTGTTACATTTTTCAAAGCTTTTTTTTTAATAAAAAGAATTTTATCATGTTGACAGATTTGTCAATATGACCAATTTTAGTGATTTAAAAAAATGATCCCAATTAATTTAAATTCAGTTTGAAATACAGCAAAATATTTTGCTTATTTGAAATATTAAATTTAATCTATTAGATGTAAAACTAAAATAAAAGCTTCAAGATGAGTTTTCATTTCTAAAATATATTTGCAAACTTCGTTTTTTTGAAGATACCTACAAAAAGTTTAAGGCCAGCCTGCATTTCTTAAAAATCGCCTGAAAATGAAATATTTTTTGTGTTTTCTAAAGTAAAAGATAAAATTTCAGTAAATAAAGTGTATTTACTTTTATTTTTTAGTCTTTCACCAGCCTTCCTTACTGCTAAAACTTCAAATTTTGATTCATCTGTCCACAAGACATTTTGCTAAATTATAAATATTTTATATGAGAAATATAATATTTTGCTTTCAACATTAACTCCACAGTAAACTTTATTAGATTACCAAAAGATCTGGAAATTTGATTTTGGTCAAGCGAATCCTGAAAAAAGAACAATATCATTCAACTTTGAAAAGTCACGCGATACAATCTGGCTTAGAGATAATTGGAAAAATTCTCCTTTCAACAAAATAACAATACAAAACACATTTTTAAATCATGTTAAAATTACCTTGAGTCAAAAAAAGGAACAGAATTTTAGAAATTATGTCTTGGCCGCATTAATCTCCTGACCTCTTTTCCTGATGAATTAGAATGGGATAAATTGGATAGGAGAGTTTGAGGAGAATACTCAAAGGGTGAGATGATGTTTTATGATAATTTTTGACTTAAGTGCTTATTTTTTGCCTCTATATATATATATATATATATATATATATATATATATATATATATATATATATATATATATATATAATATTAGTGGTTAATATATAGATAATATTAGTGGTCAATAAAATCATGACTTGGCCACATTAATCTCTTGACCTCTTTCCTGTTAAATTAGTCGTGCTTATTTTTTTGCCTCTGATATATATATATATATATATATATATATATATATATATATATATATATATATATATATAATATTAGTGGTTATATATAGATAATATTAGTGGTCAATAGAAATTATGACTTGGCCGCATTAATCTCTTGACCTCTTTCCTGTTGAATTATTATGGAATAAAATAAGAGAGTTTGAAGAGAATACCCAAAGGGTGAGATGGTGTTTATTTTTATTTTTAGACTTAAGTGGTTATTTTTGCCTCTTGTATATATATATATATATATATATATATATATATATATATATATATATATATATATATATATATAGATAATGTTAGTGGTCAATATATATATAATATATAAATATATATATATATATATATATTTATATAAATAAATTCCCAAGAGGACAGAATCCAGGTAAAACTCAATGTCCAGGACAGAGTAAGAATATAATATAAAAGGCTCAAACACTAATATTCCATGGTTATAATTTATTACATTGGAATCGATCCAAGACCTAGGTCTGATGAATTGGATCGTGATTACGATTCCAATGTAATAAATTGTAACCATAGATTATTAGTGTTTGAGTCTTTTTATATTCTATATATATATATATATATATATATATATATATATATATATATATATATATTGTGTGTGTATTTAGGCAGCATCATTTCATTCATACACGTTTCATTAAATAATATAGACAAGTGTTGTCTATTTATTTTATGTAAATTTTTTTCATAACATCTGATAAGTTTAATAACATTATCGTTGACGAAGAAAGCAATTCACAATATTGATCCATATTTTTTTTAATACAATCTAAGCTTACGGCTTACATAAGCCATTATCAAAGATGTCAATTACAACATATTAAGTAATATACGGACAAGACAGTGATGATAGTCTGTCATTGTTTACATAGATGATTTCTAAGCAACGATAAACACGTGCATATAAGACGCTAGAAGCGAAAATTGCACCGCATCTTATGACGTCATACATGACCACACGAGAGTGAATTGGAGAAGTATGAAGTATGGAAAGCCGTTGGTATAAACCAATGGCTTCTGTTACCAATTATAGATATTTAAGAATATTTGTAGAAATGCCATAATTGATTTTGTTTAGGTTGGGTCTCAACTGTTTAATGTATAATGCTTCAAGGATTTTTAGTTTTTGTCTATTGTTTTCATGTCGAAGTATAATTATGTTTTCGACAAGTATTTTACGGAATTGTGTGTGTGGGTAGGCATGTTGTTTTAAATGCCTAAAAATGTTAGAGTTTTCATTCAAATATAGTGTCAAGTGTTGTGAAAGCGAGTTTGTGGTGTGACCAACATAAATATTATTTAATCTGTTGGAGATACAATCGCCCAAAGGGCACTTGAATTTGTAAACTATGTTGGATTTTGCAAATCGCTAATCGGGGGAGAAGAATCATTGCGAAGAATTAAGTTGAATATACTAGATTTAGTGTAGTATATGATTAATTTAATTGGCGATTATGACTCTCCACAACTTCCTATCTTTTGTAACTCTTAGCAATATCTTATCTTTTTACTGACCCTCTATTTCATCTTATATATATAACGTGAACTATGTAAAGTCTTTCACCTATCTTGGTATCAAAGTCAACTACAGTGGAACTTTAGATGATGAAATCATGGATCAGATTGCTAAGGCTACCAGTGTTTTTGGCAAACTTCGCCATCGCTTGTGGAATTCAACTGGATACGAAAATTTGTTTACAGAGCTGTTGTACTTACCATCCTTTTGTATGGCTCAGAGTCGTGAACACCATACAGGTACCATATACGCCAGCTGGATGTTTTCCATAAAAGCTGTCTGCATGCCATCTGTGGAGTTAACCTTCAAGATAGAACATCTAACGTAGACCTGTTTAACAGGTGCAATATTGGAGGAATCGAGACTTTTCTCATACAGTCTCAGTTATGGTGGACTGGTCATGTCTTGACAATGTCTGACGACAGGATACCCAAGATCCTAATGTACAGCCAGTTAGATCAGGGCTACAGGAATGTAGGACGCCCATGGCTGAGATACAAAGACAATCTGAAGAGCAACTTGTCAGCTGTTAATATACGACATAACACCCTCGTACGCTTAGCTTTGGAGTGAGTAGAATGGAGATCAACAGGTTTTAGTGGACTCAGCAATTTTCAATCTGCTTGTCTGAATCATCTTCAAGAAGTGAGAGCAAGATCTAAAAGGTCAGCTAATCTAACAGTGATCTCATCCCACAATCCTCACTCTTGCTCCAAATGCGGGCTCCTTTGTAAATCACTAGTGGGTCTTAAGTGCTACTTAAGATTATCGCACAAAATTTCATAACTGAATCAATTAAGCTGCCAGATCCTCATACGTCGAAACTGATAGGAAAGTCCATTATTATACACACACACACACACACACACACACACACACACACACACATATATATATATATATATATATATATATATATATATATATGTATGTATGTATGTATGTATGTATACTAGGTGTAATAGCAAAATTGTCTAAATCATGTACAAATTATCAATGAGATAATTGTCCATACCCCAAAATGTTTAATATCTAAAAAGTACACCATTCTAATTGTGATTGTTTTTTCAGGTTTCAGATAAGACATTTAGCCATCTTGACACTATTTGTCATAAGAATCACTGAAAAACCCTTTGGGTTATTCAGCTAGAAAGAGAACCGGTTAAAATTGTTTTGTGTCAGCCCCCCTATATCTTCCCAACTGAGCAATGGTGAGAGGAAAAAAATCATTCAGGCCTTCAGTCATGGTATCAACATTCATACTCTGGTTTCCATCTTCAATTTCTATTCAAGAACCATGAAGAGAATGATGAATAAAAGAGGGAACAGTAGAGAGGAAAACTGGACCTGGAAGTCACAACAGCAAGAGGGATCATCATTTCAACTTAGTGCTAAATACATTCTTATTGTTCAAAGTAGAGTTCAATAATGCTATAAAATCTCCGGAGAATTCCAGTAAGATATCTTTAATCATTTCTAAGATACAATGGTTCATAGCTTAATCTAATAATTGGACAATTTTGCTGTTACACCTGGTATATATCCGGTTATCCCATAAGTTCTGTCCGAATTTTAACTTTTTGTTAAAATGAACAAAATTTAAAGAGTATTTTATAATGTCTAATGGAGATGAACATTATTTTTATGTTTAGATGCATTTAAACTGATCAAATTTTATTTCAGAGAACAATAAAATTAAATTTTGTTTGATTAAAACCCTGCTAACATGGATGTACCCAAGAATCATTTGAGGCACATCATGATTTATGAGTTCAAGAAAGGAAACTCAGCAGCCGAAGCAGCTAGAAACATTCACACAGTTTATGGAGAGGAATGTGTGAATGAAAGAACTTGCAGAAGATGGTTTGCAAAATTCAGAGGTGGAGATTTCACCCTTGAAGATGAAGATCGAACCGGACGTCCAGTTGAGTTTGATGAAAAGCTTCTTGAATCAGCTCTTGAAGAAAATCCTGCTTTATTAGTTGAGAAATTGGCAGTGGTTCTCAGTTCAAACCATAAAACTGTTCATCGTCATCTTCAACAACTTGGAAAAGTTCCTAAACTTGGAAAATGGGTGCCTCATGAATTGTCTGAAAACAACCTCAAATCCCGAGTTGACATCTGCTCTTCTCTCCATTCTCGCCAACTTGTTTCACCTTTTTGGGATAGAATTTTGACTGGCGGCGAAAAATGGATCTTTTATCAAAATGTTAAGCATCGTAGACAGTGGTTTGGTAAAGGGGATGGACCCCAGCCACAGCCAAGAAAGGAATTTCATGGACAAAAGGTTCTTCTTTCAATCTGGTGGGATCGTCAAGGAATATTCCACTTTGAATTCTTACCACCTAATGCAACAATTAATGCTCAAATATACTGTCAGCAATTAGAGCGTTTGAACCAAGCTTTGAGGAAAAAAATGACCTGCTCTAGTGAATCGAAAAGAGGTGATGTTTCATCAGGACAATGCGTGACCCCACACAGCAAGAATCACGTCACAAAAGATCGAAGAACTTGGTTGGGAGAAAATTCCTCATCCACCTTTTTCTCCCAATCTTGCTCCTTCAGGCTACCATTTGTTTTGTAGCTTACAGAATCATTTGGAAGAAACAGCTTTTGTAACACAGGAAGAGGTTAAAACTGACATTTGTGAGTTCTTCGAATCAAAGCCAAAAGAATTTTACAGTACTGGAATTAGTAAGCTTGTTAATAGATGGGAGGAAATCTTAGATAATCAGGGAAAATATATTGTTGATTGAATCTGTAATTAAATGTAACATTTGGTCACTTGTTTTCTTTATTCAAAATTCAGACAGAACTTATGGGATGACCTGATTTATAAAATTATATATATATATATATATATATATATAATTATTTTTTTTAAATTATGATACAAAACATAATAATTATAATTAAAGCTCTACTTTTGTGTTGAGCACTGTTTTTTTAAAAATAAAAACAAAAATACTAAAGAACTCCGGATTATTTACCTAACATGTTCTTTCTTACTTTTTTATATCTTTACACACACACACACATATATATATATATATCATTATATCATATCATATATATATAGATATATATATGATATATATATATATCATATGATATATATGATATATATATATATATAATATAATGTTATATAATTTTATATATAATGATATATAATTCTTTCTATCAAGAAAAAGTATTGAGAAAATAGCACTACAAATTGGGAAAAAGGTTTTATGATGCATTTCATCTGTTCAGCCAGTTTAATGAAGTCCTAACAGATGAAACACATCACAAAAAATTAGACTAGGTTACATTTGTCTTTTGTGTACATTTGTGGCTAGTCTGTCTTCAACATTTAATGGGTATAGTAGTGAGTCAACTGAGAAGTGTTTAAAAATGGCTGGATATTCATATCGGGAACAGGCACATATGATTTTTACATATGGTCACGCAAATGGTAATTGATGCAAGGCTGTATCATATTGTGTTTCCAGACTGAAGGCAGCTGAGTCATTCAACCGTTGCTACTGTTTTTCATTTTGTTGATGAGACAGGATCCGTAGCACCACAAACTATGGATTAAGAAAGGCTGAGATCCACACATACAACTGACCACAAAGCATACATTCTACAGGCTGTCAGAGAGGATCCAGATATCAGCATACATGAAGTGGCCCTAGCATGTCATACATCTCAGTACAGCATGGAGGGTACTTCAAGTGTAGCTCTTGTATTCATATCATTTGCAACGTGTGCAGGATCTTTCATCCTCCAATTACTCACCATGGGAGATGGTTTATTGCACAAGCTGCCAATCTGTTGTTTATCTCATCAGTCTTGTTCATGGATGGGACAACATTTGAAAGATGGAATAACAAATTTATACAACCAACATTTGTGGACAAATCAGAATCCTTATGGTATAAACGAACGCAGGTATTCCTCAAGGCTCCATCCTAGGCCACACTCTATTCCTTATCTACATAAATGACCTTCCTGACGCCATAAATTCCCAAGTTGGCATCTATGCGGATGACACCACAATTTACTCCTGCCCCCAAAACAAATCTAGTGTCGCTGACAAAACTAACCTGGCCGTGCGTCTCGAAAAGGACCTCCAATCGGTTGTGAATTGGGGCAGAAATTGGCTGGTCAACTTTGATGCCTCAAAAACAAAACTACTCTATTAATCACCACAGAGATCCTTCCCTGCCCTCCATTAGAATGTCTGACGCTCAACTTCTCGAGAGCACCTCTCTGCGGCTGCTCGGTCTCACGTTGACGGCTGACCTGAGATGGAACAAATACATCGAGTCAATTGCTTCGTCCACGACAAGGAAAGTTGGCTCCCTGTGCTGTGCCAGGAAATTTTTCTCCCCGGAATCAAACCTCCAGATCTACAAATCAACAATTCGCCCTTGCATGGAGTATTGCTGCCATATATGTTCTGGAGCCCCCTTCTGTTTGCTTCGGGGTTCTTGATAAGATCCAGAGGCGGATATGCAATATAATTGGCATCTGGCATCTCGTCTACAGTTGCTCTCCCACAGATGTGCTGTCGCCTCTCTCTGTCTTTATTACAAATACTTTCATGGCAATTGCTTCGAGGAGCTGCATTCGCTGGTTCCCAGACTTCATGAATTCAAGCGCCCTACGAGGCTGGCATCTTACTCTCACCCTTTCACTGTCGAAACTATTAAATGTAGCCGTCTCTTCTACTCCAATAGCTTCATATCTCGCACCTCTCGCCTGTGGAACTCCCTTTCCTATTCCAGTTTCCCTGAGAGCTCTCTTTCCCTGAGAGCTCTCCATCTATTCAAATGTAATGTCAATTGACATCTCCAGTTGCCTTGATCTATCCACTATCCTTCTCCACATCCTTTCCTCTATCACTCCTATCTTGCTCCAAATCTTCTGTAACCCCTTGCGTCCTAGTGGCTTCTCACCTTGCTTGGGGTGAAACGCTTAAAAAAAAAACAAACAAAAAAAAAACAATACAGGCTAGACACTAGCATCAGTTTACAATTAATGCATGGGCTGGAATTATAGGTGACTGTCTGGTAGGTCCATAGATCTCCCAGCATATCTTACAGGGACTGTCTACAGGGACTTTATTTTGAACAAACTTACAGACCTGCTAGAGGATGTACTCCTGCTAATAGAAAGATGCATGTTGTGCATGCATGATGGGGCACCAGCATATTTTAGTGACATTGTTCATGATACACTGACTGGCATCTACCATGAAGGATGGATAGGTAAGGAAGTACTGGTTCCATGGTCTGCATGTTCTCCCAACCTTAGTTCTTTGGATTTTTATCTGTGGGGCCATCTAAAACAGCAGACATTAATAATAAAGAGATGTTTTATAAACGTGTCATGGAGTCCTGTGAAACCATTCAACAATGTGTGGGAGTATTTCAAAGGTTCCACCAGTCAATGATTCAGTGGGTGCATGCATGTATAGAAGCAACTGGAGGACATTTTGAACTTTTGTTATGAGTTGCTGTGTGGAGGTACAACAATGACATTTTGGACACATATTTATAGCGACATTTTACCTTGTCTTGTTGTCAGGAACTTGACCCCAAAGTTTGTAAAAGTAATTTTGGATTATATCTTGGATTGAACATTTAACAGATGTCTACTTTAAGCTTAATTAATCAAAAATGAAGGATTTGCAGTTTATGTGAACTTTTGACCTTGTTTTTTAGTGAGGAAACAGCCACCAAAGTTTGTAAAAGTATTTTTGATACACCCTGTATAGATAGGAAAACAGTGTATAAAATGTTATATTTCAGAACAGTTTTAGGAAAATAAATGACAACGTGAAAAAAATATAATTTTACATCCGGGTCCTTGCAACATTTCACCTTTCTCTTCAGATACTCTGTTATTGCAACATGTGATATTTAATAACGAATGTGATGGCAACATGAACAAAAAGAAAAGAAACTAATTGAAAGTGGCTGGATTCTATACCCAAAGACATTAAAAAAAATACTAAATTGTTAAATTAAAATTTTCAGCATCCCCTCTCTCCTTCATGCATGTATGTAATCACATCAATATAAACATCACTCTAGATGAAGTGCATGCGGGCAAAACATGTCCAAAGAAAATTTGTTCGATTTTGTCATGTGTATATATATATATATATATAATTTATGCAAAACTAGGTAATCGGTATGGGTAGACCCAAGGCGGATGATATCCAGAGAGCTCAATATAAATTCAGAGCAAATAAATTTGAATAAAAACAGACCACTTTAAAGTTCCATGTAATAAATTATTTCACCACAGCCTTTTTAAAGCCCTGAATGCTCAATACAGCCCGTCAAAAATGTGTAAATTTCTTTTCATTTCAACCTTTGGAAGTAGAGTCTGATGATCCAGAGCCCTTTAAAAGGGCTGTGGTGAAATAATTTATTACATGGAACCTTAAAGTTGTCTGTTTTATTCAAAAATATATATATATATATATATATATATATATATATTTAAGACATTTTATGTTTATACATTCATTTTATAGATACAAATATTTAAGTAAATGCTCTGTTTATGATAAACAGTATTAATAACATTTACCGGCCTGAATGTCCAAGAAATTTTCATAGAATATATTTGTTCTCCGACATGAATCAATCCTGTATCCTATATGGAACCATCATATAGCCTGATGTGCATTAACTGATTGAGCCACATGATATGAATGTATGTGAGAGATTCATAGAAGATTGTATTTTAAAAGCAGTAAAATCGACCTTGCTAACCGAACGATCCCCTGTGGCTCAAGTTAAGGTACGTCAGGCTATATGATGGTCATATGAATGTATAAACATAAAAATGTCTTAAAAATATATATATATATAATATATATATATTATATATATATACACCCTCTTTTGTCATATATATATATATATATATATATATAATTGTGTCTTTCAGAAGCCCTCCCTCCTTTATACAAATTTCATTTAAGAAGGCTAACAATGTACAGCAATTAAGCTTTTTATTTAATTTTTCTTGTGTTCATACAAGTGTTTTCATTTCTGAACACATAATGTGTAAAAATTGTCCAAATGTTTTGCATATGTGAGTGCTTTTGCCTATTCGTTTAGCCATTATCAAAGATTATTTTCGTTTTTAACTGAATATGCAGATTTTTTATATATGAAAAAACACATGAAGATAATTACCTATGGAAATTACTAATGTCCCACACTAGGTGGAGTGAACAAAATAACAGTTGCAGAAGATTTATACTAAATTGTTTGATTAATTGTTCTTATTAACTCATCAAGTGACAGAAAATTTAAAATGAATACACACCCCATTATGTTACTCACATTTAGTTGCATTCTGTTCATGCTAGTTGGTTTGCTTTGTTGCATTATCAATACAACTGATCTTCTCAAGACAAGTGACATTTGTATTTTTTATATTATGCTTGTATGCATTTTTAAACATAACATGAATAAGATAAACATACTGTCAAAATATTGTTAAAAGTTAAACACTCTTTTCTTTTACTTTTCTTCAATCATGCTCTTATATAAGTGTTGTAAAATATTGGAAGAATTATATCAGCAATTTGGTTTATTATAATTATTAGTATTATTACTGAGTAAGAGAGCAGCATGCCAAGTGATGCTGGGTTATAAATAGACAATGCCCAATATCCCCATCAGGAAACACAATCTGATAAAGATACACCAGGCCCATGGAGCACAGCCAAATATTCGCCATATGGCGACAGGTCTTGGTAAAAGCAGTACATAACCTTGCAAGTGGAGTACAGTTAGAATTTCCTTCAAGTCAGGTTACCCAGTTTGATCAGATGGTCCCAAGTAGCTAGATGTGATTCCAAAGTTGCCTTGGCTAACCCATCCTTCAAACAAACAAGCAAAAAAGAAAAACACTCTACACCAAGCCATGATGCTTTCCAACTCTTCTCACTCATGAAAAGAGATGTACAATGCATCTGCCAGTAGGGAACATGTCTAGTTGGTTATGGTCAGTCAAGTGACATGTAAATCTGTGGTACTGAACGAACTATTTACAGGTGCTGATCATAATTCTACAAGACAAAACCTGTACATATTAGCAACTCCAATCAATTAAGATCTGAATCGACCAGAGCTATGCCTGGTGTAGCATCAGGGCATTTATTATTATTATTATTATTAGTAGTAGTAGTAGTAGTAGTATTGTTATTGTTATCATTATTATTATTATTATTGTTGTTGTTATTATCATTATTATTATTGCT
This sequence comes from Acanthosepion pharaonis, assembly GCA_903632075.3. NCBI lineage: Eukaryota > Metazoa > Mollusca > Cephalopoda > Sepiida > Sepiidae > Acanthosepion > Acanthosepion pharaonis. Next base: position 1,233,782 of record CAHIKZ030000080.1, read on the forward strand.
GTTATTATTATTATTATTATTATTATTATGTGTTTTTGTTGTTGATATCAACTTTATACAACCTTATTAAGTGAAATCTTTCAAAAGTCATCAAAATTCAAATGAAAAACAAATAAATTAAAATAATGAAATCATGAACCAATATCAAAGAAATTTAGTATTAAAATTATTTTAAAAATGTAGAAACCATAATGAAAAGAAAAACAGGAAAAGAAAGAAAGAAAGAAAGAAAGAAAGAAAGAAAGAAAGAAAGAAAGAAGTACTCATACAAAAGAACATGAAAGAAGGAAAAAAATTATCTGGAAAAAAGAAAGAATCCTACAAAACAAAGAAAGAAATAGAAAGAAAAAAACAATTACGGAAAAGAAAGAAAAAGATCATTCAAAAGAAAGAGAGAATCAGACAAAAGAAAGAAAGAAAAAAGAAAGAGAATGGGTGTGTAAAGACATATACAAAGACAGAAAAGGCAAAAGAAAGACAAAGAAAGGAAGAAAGAGAGAAAGAAAAGAAAGAAAGAATGATAAATAAAAAAGAAAGAAAGCAAGAAAGAATGACTCATACGAAAGAAAATGAAAGAACTATCATTTCAAAGAAAGAGACAAAAGAAAGAGAGATAAAAGAAAAAAAAAAGAAAGAGTGTGTAGAATGAGTTGAGACATGAATGGAGAAAATGGCTGATAAAGAAAGAACAAGAATAAAGAGAAGAAAGAGGAAGAGAAAGAAAGGAAAAAGACTGAATGAGTTAAAAAGTAATTAATGCATGAATAAAAATGTAATAAATGAATGAAAAATATTCCATAAAAAAATAAAAGAGGAAGTAAATGAAGTCACAAGGACAAAGTGTAGAAAAAAATGAATAAAAAGATAAAAAAAATGAAAGACTTGGAAAAGAAAATAAAGTCTTTTTCAAGGGAAAAAGTATGGAAAAATATTGTTAAACAACTTCAGATTTTTATTTTATGAAAATAAAAATAGCATAAAATTCTAAAAAAAAAAAAACAGATTAAAATAAACATGAGAATAATAAAAAAAGGATTTTTATTTTAAGTTTATTTTCTTTGTCAGCTAACTGAAACCCTATATCTAGTCCAAACTTTAAGCTAAAAACAACGCCATTAATAAAATATCGAGGAACAGGAAATAAAAAGAAATAATTTCAAGCTTTTAATTATTTTAATCTTAAAATGACATTTTCAATTTTTATTTCTCTTTCAAAAACTAAAATTCTTAAAATATTGTGGCTTTCTTATATGTTGCTTCAGGTTAACATGCTGGCCAGCATGGATGCCGAACAATTTAAATGAACTTTGTTAACTTTATAACGTTCACCTGTTAAAGTAAAAAGTAGGAAACAACAGATTTTACAATTTTGTCAAGTAACTTATTTTATGTGCCATGCCCTTTCAGCACATGGAAGTTCATAGCTCTCCACACCTTCCTATTGTTTGTAACTCTTAGCAATGTTTGTCTTTTTACTATTCCCCTCTCTCTTCCTGTTCTGCAAACCATTTACACAAGCTCATTAGGTTGCTTACTCTACTTCTTTGGCTTTTAATATGTCTTGTGGATGCCAAATTTTCTAACCCTTCTTTCCTCATTATGCATCCTAGAAATTTCAACTATCCTCTTTGTTTCCATTCCATGTAAAAATTCCCCATTATTCATATGCTTCATCCATTCTCAGCATTTCTGTTACCTCTTGCCATCAATCTGTCCTGTGTATTGGAAATTTCAACTGGCTCTTCTCAGTGTTAAGTATAAGTTTTCTTTTTTGTTTTGTATTTTCTCTTTTCTGTTGCCTCAGATATTTTCTTCATCCCTGAGGAGATTGTCAAGTATTTTTTTTTTACAATAGGTTTCTCCTTTTACAAGGACAAGGAGCCATTCAAAGTAGAGGTTTACATTAGGAGTGGAAGATAATGTTTGACACTAGCTTCAAAAATTTAAATCTTATCTTCTTATTCCTTGATCTTGATCCCCGTCCTTTTTTTATCCTTTCCTTTTTTCCTCTTTCCTTGTAACCTCTTGTGGGAAATACTTAAAAACAAAAGGTTTTATCTTTCCTCCATTTTTTACAATAGGTTTCTCCTTTTACAAGGTAGGAGCCATTCAAAGTAGAGGTTTACATTGTGGAAGATAATGTTTGACACTACTTCAAAAAATTTAAAAATTCCTTGATCTTGATCCCCATCCTTTTTTATCCTTTTTCAACAGCTATTTTCCTCTTAGTTTTCTCTGTAACCTCTTGCGTGAAATTTTTAAAACAAAAATTTTAGGTTTCTCACATTTTTTACAAGGTTTCTCCTTTTACAAGAACCAGGAGCCATTTAAAGTAGAGGTTTACATTTGGAGTGGAAGATAATGTTTGACACTAGCTTTGAACAGGTTAAGATTGTAGTGATCAGGGAAAGATTGTCTTGGGAGTCGGTTTCCACAGTGCAGTGGTTCATGGGAAGAAGCTGTTTGAGCAAAACTTACTTCTCACCAATGAAAGAGGGAGTGGGTGTGGGTGGTTTGCTACTATGTAAACGGTATGGCGTGTCCTTGATGTGAAGGTTTGAAATAGCGGGACTAGTGAATGTAGTTCGTCTGAGCAATTTACACGGAAATAACAGAGCAGTGAGAGTCTTGCCACATCCCACCTGTAGGAAAGGAGTAGGAGGGTGGAGAATAATTCATCACCCACAAGGACTCAGAGATGATTCACTGCCAGAGAGGAGGATCGATATTACGTAAAGACTCAGGTGCTCTTTTCTTTTTTTCTAATAAAATTTTCCTGTTTCTTAATACTTCACATCTACCAATCTACCAATCGTCCATGCATGGAATACTGTTACCATATATAGTCAGGTGCCCCTGATGTTCATCTTGAGGTTCTCGACAAAATGCAAAGTGATCAGTCTTGATTTGGGGTTTTGACTCTATTCATTTTCTCACTGATGTAATGTGGCTTACCTCTGTCTTTTCTCTAAATATTTTTATAGCATCTATTCTGACGAGCTATTTTCACTGGTGCCCCAATTGCATAAATTTAAGTATGTTGGCATCTCGGTCCCATTATTTTACTGTCGAAACAGTTAAATGTAACCGTCTCTTTTACTCCAGCAGCTTCTTCTCTTGCACTTCCTGACAGTGGAACTCTCTTCCTCTTACTTGCTTTGCTGATAACTATAATCTTCAAAAATTTAAATCTAATCTTCTTATGCCTTGATCTTGACCCCCGTCCTTTTCTTTATCCTTTCCTTCAACAGCCCTCTTTCCTCTTACTTTCACTCTCTGTAACCTCTTGCGTGAAATACTTAAAACAAAAAGGTTTTAGGTTTCCTCTACGTGAATAGGACTTTATATTTTGAATAATAAGAATTAAATGTTATGGGGGGGGCATCAGGAGTTTAGAGATGCTTAGGTGGGGGAACTTTCATGGATGCCATGTTCTTTGGCAGCCTGTTTAGACCAAAGTCATCTCGAGGTTCTCGACAAAATCCCAAAACGGATATGCAATGTGATAGGTCCTGACCTGGCATCTCGACTTCAGTCACTTTCTCACAGACGTCATGTGGCTTCCCTCTGTCTCTTCTACAAATATTTTCATGCCAACTGCTTTGATGATCTATTTTCACTGGTGCCCCGTCTGCATGAATTTAAGCATGCTACTAGGTTGACATCTCAGTCCCACTCTTTTACAGTTGGAACAGTAAAATATAACTACCTCTTCTACTCCAACAGCTTCTTCTTTCACACTTCCTGACAGTAGAATTCTCTTCCTTTTACTTGCTTCCCGGATAACCATATTCTTCGAATATTTAAATGTAATGTCACTCAGTATCTTCTGTTGCCTTGATCTCTGTTCCATTTTTTTATCCTCCTCCTGTTCTTCTTTTTATCCTTTCCTCAACCCCACCCACTACACCCAGTCTTTTCTTTTACTTGCACTTAGCCCCTTGCATACTAGTGGCAGTCCCACCATGCTTGGGGTGAAATGGTTAAAAAAAAAAAAAACTTTGCTTAGCTTTTGCAAGGCTTCTTTTGTTATTAAAATACACATTCTGATTTTGGCGTTAAAACACTCCCTAGATATTGTAATTTTTGGACTTGCTTGATTTTGACATCTCCAATCCATAGCTCACCTCCTAGTTTCTTCTTCTTGTTGAAAACCATACATTCTGTCTTCTTATAGTTAGTCCTTTTTTCACACTTTCTTTCACTACATTTTCTAGAAGTTCCTGCAGTTTTCTGTCTTTGTCTGCTATCAACATTGCATCATCTGCATATATTATATTGTTAAGGTTGTGCCCAGTAATAATAAATCCTGGTAGGATTTCTAGTTTTCGTCGGATCCCCCCCCCACCATAAGGGGGAATAAATCCAACGAGAAGACATGTCCTTCTTTTACTCTTTTCTATTTTTGTGTACCAAATCAATTCATTTTCTATCCATATGCAGTCTGTTTGTTTCCACTATAAGCTCTAGATTATTCTAATATCTTTTCCAAATAATGGAAGTTGTCATCGTTGGAATAACAAAATAAATCCCGTCCTGGGTACGATGATAAACTACATCCATGTCCTGGGTAAGACGATAATACATTCGACAGCAAGGCCTCTGATAAGTATGTTTTGAGTAGCCTGAAACTACCGCTTAATTGCTGATGGTCCCATGACCTCACTGGCCTCGGACTGTAGCACCTGTTAGAATCCTTGCTAGGAGCAAATAGTTAACCCACAAACAAGGAGGCACGGTGGAGTAATGGATAGCGGCTTGGATTGAGGAATCGCAGAGCTGAGTTCAAATTCCAGTACATTCACTTACGTGCTAATACCCTTGGGAAAGGTATGAATCCTCTTCCTCTCCCTCCAGCTATGGGTAAAATAGCAGGATAGACTGGGTTCTATAGCCTTGGATTGAAACTGGTCTAGGAGAAGGACAACTCTGAATTCAAAACCTGGGGAGGGTCGTTTGGGAACCTTGTGGCATTCGGTGCACCAGGTCTCTGTATTCATCCCTTCAAAGATCTTAGATGAGGGTGAATGGAGTCTCTCTGAGTCTTGGTTGGCAATCCATTTAGTGATATTGTCACAATAAAAAACACCCTTGATAGCCCTAGCGAAGCATCAAGAATTCAGCTATTTGACAAGATTATGAACTACACCAATCAAAGTATTGAAGATAAGGAATACTGGAAAGGTGTACTGAGTTCAATCTCGGCTGAGGCCGCAAGAAAATGATGATGAACCCACAAACTGGTGTTGAAACATTATGAAAGTGTGAAAATTGGTTTTAATATCAGCAATACATTTTGTAAAAAATTATTACCAGCAATACATTTTGGAAAAAAAATACTGGCAATACATTTTTGAAAAAAATTATTACCAGCAATACATTATTGCCAGCAGTAATAAAGAATATATTTTTGAAAAAAAAAACAATATTACCACCAATAAAAATCTTGTCAGCATTAAATAACCCATTGAGGTTGATATGCCATAAAATAAACAAACCAAACCAAACTATACATTTTTGGAGGAAAACAAATATTAGCAGCAATAAAAATCTTGTTGGCATTAAATAACCCATTGAGGTTGATATGCCGTAAAACAAACCAAACCAAACAAAACTATACATTTCTGGATGAAAACAAATATTAGCAGCAATAAAAATCTTGTTGGCATTAAATAACCCATTGAGTTTGATATGCCGTAAACCAAACCAAACCAAACCAAACCAAACTATACATTTTTGGAGGAAAACAAATATTAGCAGCAATAAAAATCTTATTGGCATTAAATAACCCATTGAGGTTGATATGCTGTAAAGAAACCAATAAAAAAAAACCAAACCAAACTATACATTTTTGGAGGAAAACAAATATTAGCATTTGAGATTGATATGCTGTAAAAGAAACCAAACCAAAAAATCTTATTGGCAATAAATTAAATAAAACACATTGAGGTTGATATGCCAAAAAACAAACCAAACCAAACAAAAAATATACATTTCTGGAGGAAAACAAAAACCAAATAAAAACTATACATTTTTTGAGGAGAAAACAAATAAAACCAAACCAAAATAAAATTTTTGTCAGAAAACAATTAAATAAAAATCTTGAGGCATTAAATAATATGATTGATAAAAGAAACCAAACCAAACAAAACTATACATTTTTGGATGAAAACAAATATTAGCAGCAATAAAAATCTTGTTGGCATTAAAAACCCATTAGTTTGATATTAAACCAAACCAAACCAAACCAAACCAAAAACATTTTTGAGGAAAACAAATATTTGCAGCAATAAAAATCTTGTCGGCATTAAATAACCCATTGAGGTTGATATGTCGTAAAACAAAACAAACCAAACCAAACTATACATTCTTGAAAGGAACAATATTAGATGAAATAAAAATCTTGTCGGCATTAAATAACCCATTGAGGTTGATATGTCGTAAAACAAAACAAACCAAACCAAACTATACATTTTGGATGAGGAAAAAAAATGTTGGCAGCCGTAAACCAAACCAAACCAAACCAAACTATAATAAAAATCTTATTGGCATTAAATAACCCATTGAGGTTGATATGTCGTAAAAAGAAACCAAACCAAACCAAACAAATATACATTTTTTGGAGAAAACAATATGAAACCAAAAAATAAAAACAAATATTTTGCAATAAAAATCTTGTTGGCATTAAATAACCCATTGAGGTTTGATATGTTAAAAAAAGAAACCAAACCAAACCAAACTATACATTTTTGGAGGAAAACAAATATTTAGCAGCAATAAAATCTTATTGGCATTAAATAACCCATTGAGGTTGATATGTTGTAAAAAAGAAACCAAACCAAACCAAACTATACATTTTGGAAAACAAAAACAAAAATAAAAAGCAGCAATAAAATCTTGTTGATATTAAACCAAACAAAACTATACATTTCTGGAGGTTGATATAACCCATTGAGTTTGAAACCAAACCAAACCAAACCAAACCAAACTATACATTTTTGGAGGAAAACAAATATTAGCAGCAAAAAAAAATCTCATTGGCATTAAATAACTATACATTTTGGAGGTTGATATGTCGGCATTAAATAATAAAAGAAATAAAAGAAAGAAACCAAACCAAACTATACATTTTTGGAGGAAAACAAATATTAGCAGCAATAAAAATCTTGTTGGCATTAAATAACCCATTGAGGTTGATATGCTGTAAACCAAACCAAACTAAAAGAAAACCAAACCAAACTCGTCGGCATTAAAAACATTATAAAAAAGAAACAAACCAAACCATACATTTTTGGAGGAAAACAAATATTAGCAGCAATAAAAATCTTGTCGGCATTAAATAACACATTGAGGTTGATATGCCAAAAACAAAGAAACCAAACAAAAAACCAAACAAATATTTACATTTTTGGAGAGAAAATAATATTAAAACAAAACCAAACCAAACCAAACTAAATTTTTGGAGAGAAAACAAATATTAGCAGAAATAAAAATCTTGTCAGCATTAAATAAAAGGTTAACATAAAACACATTTCTGGAGAAAACAAATATTTGCAGCAATAAAAATCTTATTGGCATTAAATAACCCATTGAAAGAAACCAAACCAAACCAAACCAAACTATACATTTTTGGAGGAAAACAAATATTTGCAGCAATAAAAATCTTATTGGCATTAAATAACCCATTGAGGTTGATATTAAACCAAACAAACACATTTTTGAGGTTGATATGTTGCATTAAATAAAAGAAACCAAACCAAAACCAAACACACTATACATTTTTGGAGGAAAACAAATATACAATTTTGTTGATATGCCAAAAAACAAACCAAACCAAACAAAATATTATTTCTGGAGGAAAACAAAATTTGCAGCAATAAAATCTTGTCGGCATTAAATAACCCACTGAGGTTGATATGTTGTAAAAGAAACCAAACCAAACCAAACTATACATTTTTGGAGGAAAACAAATATTAGCAGCAATAAAAATCTCGTCGGCATTAAATAACCCATTGAGGTTGATATATGTAAAAAAACCAAACCAAACCAAACAAAACAAATATTAGAATTTTTAAAAAGTCGGCATTAAAAACAAGGTTGATATGCCAAAAAACAAACCAAACCAAACAAAAATACTAGGAAAACAAATATTTGCAGCATAAAAAATTGGCATTAAATAACCCATTGAGGTTGATAAAAAGAAACCAAACCAAACCAAACTATACATTTTTTGGAGAAAACAAATATTAGCAGCAAATAAAACAAAACCAAACCAAACAAAACTATACATTTCTGGATGAAAACAAAAACAATAAAAATCTTGTTGGCATTAAATAACCCATTGAGTTTGATATACGTAAACCAAACCAAAAACCAAAACCAAACTATACATTTTTTTAAAAATCTCGTCGGCATTAAATAACCCATTGAGATTGATATGCTGTAAAAGAAACCAAACCAAACCACACTATACATTTTTGGAGGAAAACAAATATTAGAAGCAATAAAAATCTTGTCGGCATTAAATAACACATTGAGGTTGATATGCCAAAAAACAAACCAAACCAAACAAAACTATACATTTTTGGAGGAAAACAAATATTAGCAGCAATAAAAATCTTATCGGCATTAAATAACCCATTGAGGTTGATATGTTGTAAACCAAACCAAACCAAACCAAACTATACATTTTTGGAGAGAAAACAAATATTAGCAGAAATAAAAATCTTGTCAGCATTAAATAACCCATTGAGGTTGATATGCCATAAAACAAACAAAACCAAACAAAACTATACATTTCTGGAGGAAAACAAATATTAGCAGCAATAAAAATCTTATTGGCATTAAGTAACCCATTGAGGTTGATATGTCGTAAAAGAAACCAAACCAAACCAAACCAAACTATACATTTTTGGAGGAAAACAAATATTAACAGCAATAAAAATCTTGTCGGCATTAAGTAACCCATTGAAGTTGATATGTCTTAAAATAAACCAAACCAACCTCAACCAAACTAATCAAATTTAAAAAAAAAAATTTATTGTTAGAATAACCAATTTTTGATAAATGGCACATTCTTCTTCTTTTACACGTCATGCTTTTCGGGATGTCAGTGATTAAGGTTCCCCACAACTTCCTCTCTACCTTTACAAGAACCAGATCAAGCTGAAGATGGAGTACTGCTGTCATATATACCCAGTCTTCACTTTCCTGTCTCAAGTCCAAACGCATCTTCGCATCCTTATAGGTGACAAATTATTTTCCACTCTACAACCACTTTTCTCACAGACAAAACATCGCAAGCCTCTCACTGCTCTATCGCTATTCCAATGGAGAGTGTTAAGATGGATCACACTCCTTATTTCCACAAGTCATGACCTTCATGGCTAAGACCTGTCATGACATGCACATTGTAACATATGGTTCTCATTCTCTTTGTATTCCATTGGTAAGACGAGAGTTCTACTTGAGCAGCTTCTTCCCATAAGCCAGTCTTGTGGAACTGATTCCCAAGAGATTGCTTCCCTGGTCACTACAATCTAAACCAGTTCAAGTCTAGAGTTAACTGTTATCTTCCACACATATCTATTTACACTGTAAATGGTCCGTATTCCCTTTGTATTCCATTGGTGAGATGTGAGTTCCACTCGAGCAGCTTCTTCCCATAAACCAGTCTTGTGGAAATGACTCCCAAGAGATTGCTTCCTCAATCACTTCACTCTAAACCAGTCAAGTCTTCCACACATATCTACTTACACTGTGTCTCTTACTCTGTAACCCTCTACCTTGAGTTGCTCTCATCCTTTATACAGGGTAAAAAACATAAAAAAATAAAATTTTTAATTTTAATTTTATTATCTGTCTTTTTTCTTACTCTGTCAAACATAATCGCAAACTCATTATGTAGGTTACTTGTTACCGTTACCTTCTTTCAGATTCTCCAAGCCCACCATCCTTATTATGTTTCCCAGAAATTTCAAATATCACTTATAGTTATCAATTTCATTGTAATTCCTTATTTATTACTTTATTCTTGCAAATTGTTTTGTCCATAGCATTCTTAGGATTTACTAGTACAGTGCACCCCACAAATTTGGTGCAGTTTATTTAATTATTGAAAGTTTTGTTACCGTTATTTGAAACAAAAGCAAAGGATGGAAATTTTGTAGCTTAAAACAGAACAAAAACACAAATGTTAAACGGCATTTTCTCAATCCCCAAGTTGGATGTTCTTTCTTAAAGAGAACAATTGCCTCACATTGAAATTTAATAACTGTGGCATCGTGGAACAAGAAATAGTTAAAAAATTTATATCTTAGTTAATTTTTTTTTTATCATATAGTAAATCTAAAATTTCCTGTTTTTATTGTTTTTTGTGGAGCACTCTGTAGAAGCATATTTTTGTCACTTCAAATCTCTTTAAGAATTCCTGCTCTAGTGAATGTCGTTAAAAGCATTTTAGATGTTGCTATTATTTTTTTGCTTTTCTCTTTTAGTGCCATATGAGGCATGTGTGTATCTTGATTGGTTTTTAACACAAAGAAAACAATTATTTACATTTGAACTAACATCCTCATCTTTTTGGGTATTACCACAACTGTCATTGTATTTTACAGTTTTCTTCATGCTAGTTTTGAATTGAAAGTTTTTCTTCTCTTCCAGAAAATCCTGTCAGCCGTGCTATCAGCCCATAGCTGAGGTGCAATTAGAGATGAATTCATACCATTACAAATTTATTTCTGCAGTAGCAAATATAACAGCATTAAAACATCAATCCAATTGTCAAAACTGATAATCCCGATGATATGCATACATCAATATGGCAAATGATACAATATCTGAAATATGTGATGGATAGATAAGATGTCTTAAGATGTCTTAAGATGGCTTAGAGAGTAGAGTAGCTGAAACATTTCTTCATTTTTAAGGAGATTATCCAACATTCATTGGCTTATAAGAGAATCAATATTACATTGCAATTCAGTATTCTTTTCTTTGTTTCTAAAATTTTCCTGTTCTAATACTTTGCTTACTTTTTGGAAGACATCTTTTACTATTCCTGTGTCTTTTTGGATTTTTGTTGTATATTCCATCAGCTGTGACCACAAATTGTTGAATTCTTCCGCTTACTTGATTTTGATATCTCCAATATGTAACTGTCACACTGGGCAGTCACTATTGCTGACAACAATGAATTCTTTTTTCATGGTTCTTTAGATATATTTTCCTATTTCTTAACTGGTTTCTTAGGTTTTGGAAGTCACCTTTTGCTATACTTGAATGCCTTTGGATTTTTGTGTCACATTATCTGTCAATGGTTACTACACTATGCAGATAGTTACATTTTTTATCTGCTTCATTTTGAAGATGCTACGAAGTATGTATTTCAAACTTTAGGCTGACATTTTCTTTTGACAACTATGCATTTTTACTTCTAATGACATATTAGACACATGAAATGAAAATTTTATTGAATTTTCAGTTAATGATCATCCTGATAATTGTTTTTGATATCCCTAATATGTAGCACTCACGTTGGGCTGTCTCTTTTGCTGACAGCCATGACATTACAACCATTGCTGACAACATTTCTTTAATGTCACATTAGTCATATGAAAAAAAAAAACACTGCTTAAAATGTTAGGAAAATGTTGGTTAAAGTTATAAAACATTTGAACATAGGAATTTAACAAAAGAATCTTTTTTTGAATGAGTTATTAAATCATGATAATTATATCTGATGTCCCCAATATGTAGCTGTCATGGTGGACTATCTCTTTTACTGACAACCATGATATTACTTGAACACAAGCATTTAACAAAAGAAAATAAATTATTTTATCATGGTAATTGTGAGGCAGATAACTTCTTTTGATGTTTTCAATAAATTCTGTTTTGAGTTTTTTTGCAGTTGAAATATTAATCACAAAATGAATCAATATCATTCCTTCTAATCAATAATCTATCCTCAAAATTTTTACTGATTTAAAAGGAATCTGAAGGTTCATTGGGATAGCAAAAAGGTGCCTTTCAAAAGCTAAGTAATGTATTAAGTAAGAGGAAAATTTTATTCAAAACAAAGAAAAGAGTTCTAACCTGTTATCTAATATTTGTCCTCCTACATGCCATTGAGATCTGGACAATCTACAAATAGATGAAGGAAAGAATTGAAGCAACAGAAATGTGGATCTACAGAAGGATACTGAGAATGCCATACACTGAACATGTAAGCAAGAACAGTTTTTGAGAAAATGGAAACAAAAAAGCACTTATACTTAACATTACAAAGAGACATGAAGTTTCTCAGACACATGATGAGGAAAGAGGGCTTAGAAAATTTGACACTTGCAGGATATATTGAAGTCAAGAGGAACAGAGGAAAGCAGTGCATTATTTACCTAATGAGCTTGCTTAAATGTTTGGCAGAACTGGAATTAGGAGATATAAAAAAATACAAAATTTTACAAAGGGATACAAATGACAGGATGTTGTGGAGAACCATAATCACCCACGTCTTGAAGAGATACAGCACATATAAAAAGAGAAGGGGAAATGTTTAACCTTTATGCCTGCACAAAACTGGTATGTCAAAAGGATGGTTATTCCCGTCACGCTGCTTATCAGTAATGGTCATTGTATTAAAAAGCGATGATTAAAATTAAAGTTTTAATAAAACACAAACATATAAAAGTAGATTTATAAATTTTCTTTATTCTGGAGAATTTATAACAAAGATGTTAAATACTATTTATTTATTAAATTAAATAAAAAGATTGTTTTCATAGTTATTTATAAAACAGTAAATAATAAATATTGCATTGTAGTTGATATTTTGATAAATTTTGAATAAAAAGATTTCTTTTCAAATTTATTTCCTTATTATCAGCATGGCCCGGTGTTGCCTCTGCTTGATTCAAAAATCGTACAATTCATACAGCAATCATTATCACTTGACTTAAAATATTTTTGCCCTTCCTCACCTTTAAAGGAGTGCCCTTTGGCGTGCTGATGTTGCTACATGCCTTACTTATCTCATACTGCGAATTTTTTCTAAGCTCTATACTAAACATTAAATCTGTTACGAAAAAAGAACTAAACAAAATGAACACAAAACGATCAGCTTTAAAAAAAGGACTCGTAACTTGAAAAACCGAATAAAAAAGAATGTTAACAACAAATACTTTTTCACACCCAACCCAGTTCTGTGGAATCAGAATCAACGTCGAGTTTAAGCAAGCAAATGAGCCAATTGGAGTAAAGTGCCATGCAGATTTAAATTTTTCCCACTTGTGACGAATGCAGCTATCGATTTTTTTTGCATGCTAGCATGCTAGTTAACATTCATGTCAGTCAGCTGTTGGCTGTCACGCTGGCCTGTAGAAAATGGCTGCAAACTACATGAAAACTGCTGTAGAAGCATGAAAAAATCAATTATTTCCACTATCGATGGGAGTTGGGAAATGCAAAATTGGTCTTGGCCTTCCCGCTAACGTGGAGCATGTGCATGTAAATTTTGGTGCAAATCCGTTAAAAATTGCGAACGTGCATTCGTCACACACACACACACACACACACACATCCTGCCTTTTATAAATAGTGATAAAATGGAAAGTAATAAATTTCTTATAAAAGGTAAATAATAATCATATTTTCATAAATTTCTAAATTGTCAAGGGAGTCAAAAGTGTATACAGTAATAACAGTGCCAAAGAAATAACTGTTTTTTTCACAGACCATTTTTGCAGGCACACTGCCAAAGCCAGTTAGGTTTGCATTAAGCATTTCACCCCAAGCAAGGCAGGAAGCCACTAGCACACAAGGGCTTACAGAGAGTTGGAGCAAGAGCAAATAGGAGTGATAGAGGAAAGGATGAAGAGAAAGATAGGGGATAGATCAAGGCATCTGGAGATGTCGATTGACATTACATTTGAATAGTTGGAGATTATAGCTATCAGGGAAACTGGAAAAGGGGAGGAAATTCCACAGGCGAGAAGTGTGAGATATGAAGCTCTTGGAGTAGAAGAGATGACTACATTTAACAGTTTCGATAGTGAAAGGGTGAGAGCGAGATGTCAGCCTAGCTGAACACATAAATTCATGAAGTCTGGGAATCAGCAAAAGCAGCTCATCAGAGCAGTCACCGTGAAAGTATTTGTAAAAAAGACAAAGGGAGGTGATGCCACGTCTGTGAGAGAGCAACTGCAGATGAGATGCCAGATCAGGGCCAATTACATTGCATATCCATCTCTGGATGATACAAAAATATTGCAAGTCATATTCTTATTGGCAGTCCTGAATTTTCTAAATGTCAAAGAAGTTCTTGGGATAATTCCATAGTTATCATTATTTGCAAGCATCCCAGCCATATGTTAAATAGCAGGGTAGACCGAACTCTGTAGCCTTGGTTGGCAACCAGTTTAAGAGAAAAACAGCTCTAAATTCTGGTGGTACACCTACTATGCAGCGACCAACAAAATCATGGTATTCACAATGACTTTATATTTTATGATTGTGTCTATGTATTATTATTATCATTATCATTTCTTCTTTTGGACTGTTTTGCATTTTCAACCAGAGATCTTATATTATTAGCATTCTCCATCAAGTCATATAACCTCAGGCAGCACCTTTCACAGAATATTTTATAGCGCCAAGCAATGTAGATTTTTAAAGCAATCAAATACTGGGCTCGTGAAACATGATCTCAGCTTTTTACTTGGAGCCTGTACCGTTGCCAGAATTCTTTTGAGTCCCTGTTTTTCTCAAGCAACACTAATGTACCATGTCTGTACAGGATGTGGCCAATCATGACTCTCGACATTCTTTCTCTTAGTAACTTAATGACACTTCAACATCTCTCAGTCCCCGTTCTGACATCCATTAATGTCTTTGTATTCAACATGTTGTTTCTATGAAAGTATAAAAATGGATTTTTATAATAAAAATACCAGCAATACATTTTTGAAAAAAATTTACCAGCAATACATTTTTGGAAAAAATTTACCAGCAATACATTTTTGAAAAAAATTTACCAGCAATACATTTTTGAAAAAAAATTTAAAAATTTTTGGAAAAAAACCAGCAATACATTTTTGAAAAAAATTTACCAGCAATACATTTTTGGAAAAAATTTACCAGCAATACATTTTTGAAAAAAATTTACCAGCAATACATTTTTGAAAAAAATTTACCAGCAATACATTTTTGGAAAAAATTTACCAGCAATACATTTTTGAAAAAAATTTACCAGCAATACATTTTTGGAAAAAATTTACAATACATTTTTGGAAAAAATTTACCAGCAATACATTTTTGAAAAAAATTTACCAAAAACATTTTTGAAAAAAATTTACCAGCAATACATTTTTGAAAAAATTTACCAGCAATACATTTTTGGAAAAAATTTACCAGCAATACATTTTTGAAAAAAAAGCAATACATTTTTGAAAAAAATTTACCAGCAATACATTTTTGGAAAAAAAATATTAATACATATTCTATTCATAAAAACCTATCCTAAAAATCTTGTTGGCATTATATAAACAACTGAGATTAATATACTGCCAAAGAGAATAAACAAAACTTCAGACTCTCTACAAACCCTCTTTACAAAAATACATCAATGAAACCTGATCTCTTACAAACTGATTTTTTACAAAGAATACATCTCATATTCATACAAATCTAGTCTAAAGATCTTGTTACATTTAATAAACCATTGAGGTTGATATGCCGTTAGCAAATTAAACAAACCAAACAAAACTGTAAGCTAATTTTTAAAAAATCAAATCAAGCAAGACATGCCACAAGAAGCAAGAGTTTAAAACAATTCAATACAATCAAATCCATCTGAACTTACTCTAAATACATTTTGTTATATGGATGCACACCATTTTGAAAAGCTTGAGGCATACACTAATAATCTCTCTCTAAACCAATTAACCATTGCAATGCTTAATTAAATGTAAATTTAGCTGGGGGCATGATTGTGCACAAGCAGAACAATGCAGATATCTTGTGTAATTTCCTGTACGTTGAGCAAGCAATTGGTTTTCAGGCTGTTTCTGTCTCACTTTACATCTCCAAATAAAACCCAAAATGGCTTCGACTTCACGTCCATCACAGTGTTCAATTAAAATCACAATTTATTCAATCAACTGAGCTTTAACATAAAACCAATATTTGACTCGACAGTTACAATCTGTAAACATTGAAAGTCCTATAATTAACATCTCAGGAGCTTTGGACTACAGATGCTTCAAATGAGCCTTGCAATAAAACAAGAAAGAAGTCTTTCCTTTTGCTACTATTGAAAGTGTCAGGTTTTTCCATCGGCTCTATTCCAAAGTCTGGATTGGATTAAGACACTTTCTAAAATTTTTACAATCACATTCAGAAACAAGCAATGTCTATCCATACGCAGACAGTTTGCTTCTGGTTTATTCAAATATTTTTAGCAATTAGATCTAATTTCCCTAGCATTTCAAATTGGTCCTAGTGCCATAATTTATTCAATATTTACTTGTGCAATCTATAAAACAATAAATGGAAAATGAAGAAAAGAAAGGAGAAGTAAGAATAAAAGACAAAGAAGTAAAATGGAGAGAGATCTCATGAAAGAAAAACAAAGCAGCTAGAAAGAAAAAAGAAAAGATAGGAATTAAAAGTAAAAAGAAGAAATAAAAGAAATTCTTAAAATAAAGAAATGTGAGGAAAATGAAGAAAAGAAAGAAGAAAAAAAGAAAGAAAGCAAGAAAGAATAAAAGATGAAAAAGCAAAATGGAGAGAGATCTCATGAAAGAAAAATAAATCAGCTAGAAAGAAAAAAGAAAAGACAGGAATTAAAAGTAAAAAGAAGAAAGAAAAGAAATTCTTAAAATAAAGAAATGTGAGGAAAATGAAGAAAAAAAGGAGAAAAAAGAAAGAAAGCAAGAAAGAAGAAAAGATGAAAAAGCAAAATGGAGAGAGATCTCATTAAAGAAAAATAAATCAGCTGGAAAGAAAAAAGAAGAGATAGAAATTAAAGATAAAATAAAAGAAATTCTTAAAATATTTTTAAAAGAATTCATTCATTTCTTTTATTTGCCATTGCTAACGATGCTGGAAAAATGGTTGGCTCATTTCATTCCTTCAGGAATTACCTGACTTCTTCTGCAATACTTTATCATTACAAGAGTCAGATTTGACCAAAGATAGAGCTTTATTACCATATCTGGCCTGGAGCTGCTCAATCTTCAATTTCCAGCCTTGATGGAAGTTAAAATGTTTTACACCATCTTGTTGAAGATGATTGATTTTCTATTTGGTA
Source organism: Acanthosepion pharaonis (assembly GCA_903632075.3). Taxonomy (NCBI): domain Eukaryota; kingdom Metazoa; phylum Mollusca; class Cephalopoda; order Sepiida; family Sepiidae; genus Acanthosepion; species Acanthosepion pharaonis. Next base: position 1,251,090 of record CAHIKZ030000080.1, read on the forward strand.
GCCTCTTTCCCACAGGATGAAACATCCCAAGCCTATCACTGCTATATTGCTATTTCCATTGCTGATGTTTACATGAGCTACACACTTTAATTCCACCAGTTCTGGTCTGCCATTCTATTTTTGTTAAAGATGGGGAATCGAAAAATTAAAGAAAATCAAAGCATCTTGAATTAAATGAAAAAAAGAAAAGTCCCTCATGGATTAAATAAAAGGTTCAGATCAAAATTACACCTGAAGAAGGTCAGAGCATACAACAGTTGAAATGTCATGAATATGGCAATAAAGATGAGGACAACAGTATGGATGATATAAATAGTGTAAATAGAAAAGTTCCACTTTCATCATATTATGCTCTGTGAATTTTGGAATAGGGTAAGTGTTGGAAATGCAGCAAAAAACATTCAGAAATTTTATTTGCATCATGCTCTGGCTCTTCAGACTGGCAAAAAGTGATTTGGCAGATTTCATCATAGTGATTTTGACCTAACTGATCAACCATGACCAAAACCCTTTGCTTGCCACTGTGGAGAATAAACAGAAGATTTTAATTGAAGAGATTGTTAAGAATTTGAAATTCAATATGTGAACTACAGCCTGTCTGAAGTTATTATGCAAATCAACTAAACCTCAATAAATCAAAATATCCAGAATCAATGTTTGTCAAATTTAAACTCCTTCATTTTCATTCTTAGTAAAATATTTAACAAAATTTTCTATCATTTTGAATTGTTCGTTTTTGAGATATTTGTAATTTACAAAAATCGTCTGACTATACAGATTAAACTGATATTAGTTTAATACCTTTGAAGTCTAATAAAACCTATTTTTTCTTTTTGTCAAGAACATATGCTGAAACATGGGTAAAGGGAAAGATCTAATGACTTCAGAAAAATAGAAAATAAAGTTATTGAGTGAGGGAATGTTCACATTGGAGATATCAAAGGAGCTTTGCAGAGATCATTGAACAATAAAGGATGCTGTTGGAAATACAAGTTGAGAACTTGAAGCAAAGTGAGAGGCTTTAAGAACTTGCTTCCTCAATACAGAAATAAACTAAAGTGAGTCATAGCAAAACAACAACTTTTGACTAGCACTCAGATCTTTGAAAAGGCTGGAATTGATGGAGTTAAGAAGGACAAAAGGTGTAGAATACTTTGTGAATTGGGATCTTTAAAAAAAACTCCTAAGCAACCTCCTCTCACTAACGCAAATATTTGAAAGCGTCAAAATTGGGTCTAGAAATGTATGAAAATTGACTTTCCTAAAGTAATTTTCTTGAACAAATATTGAGTGAGATTTGATGGACCTGATGGATGGGCCAAAGGATGGATTTTATCCAATTTTGACATGCCTGTGACTAAAAAAATGCAACAAGGAGGCCATAGTGTTATGGTACAGGCTGGAATTGTTGACCAAATCATTATTGGACCATTGAAAGTTGATGAAGGAGTTAAAATGAACAGTGCTAACTATTGCAATTGTATAAACAAGACTTTCTTTTCATGGTACAACTCCCAGTCTTGCAGTATCAAAGTGAATTGTGTATTTATGAACGAAAAAGCTCTTTCTCGTGTATCGAAGTTTACCCATGAATTCTTTGAGAGAGGAATAAATGGAATGGCCACCATGAAGTTCTGACCTGAAAACAATCAGAAATATATGTGATTGTCAATTGTGAAGATGAAATTATATGAAGGTGGCAAACAATATAACAGCAAAGCAGACCTATGGGAAGCAATTAAAACTACCATGACGGAAATTGAACCTACTGAAGTAAAAATAATTAACAAAATCAACCAATAGATTACTGGCTGTTATTGAGAAGAAGGGTCCCTATATTAAAATGTAAAAGATTCAAAAATTTATCATCTGTTTGTTATTTGTTCTTTTATAGGTGTTTATCAGTTTTTGATGATTTAATAAAAAATTTTATTGAAGTAAAATGTGATTTTTTGGTTTTGCCTAATAACTTCAGACAGAAGCTTTTTAGAATACATCAAATAACTTCAATAACATATTGATACTGCCTAAAATTTTAACTCAGGCTAAATTGATTGTTTAAAATTTGACAATTTTTTTCAAACCAAACTTGAATTATTGATGTTCATATAATTTGCTTAATAACTTCAGACAGCGAGTACCTTTTGCCATTTGAAGAGACTTTGGTTTGATTCCAAACTTGACATATACTCAGACAGAATAGATCAAACTTGATTGTGTTTTTTGCTGTTATGCCACAAAAAGGAGCCATTCTTGAACAGAATTGTCACAGAGGATGAAAAAGATTATCTATGATGTTCAACACAAACAGGGCTGGAAACAAGCTTGTGAATGTTCAGAACCTGTGGCTAAAGCAGGCTTGCATCCAGACAAGGTGTTGATGCCCTTTAGTTGGGATTGCAGAGGAATAATTCACTTTAAACTTATTCCAGTTGGCAAAAAAGTAACTGCAAAGAAGTGATCACAACCAACTCTCCAATCTCAATGTGGCTATTAAAAAAATGGCAGATTTTAGCAAACTGAGATGCTGATATTTTACACCACAAAAATGCAAGAGTGAATGTTTTATGGCTTAAAAACTTTTATAGCTGAAATATATAAACAAATGCCAGGTAAATTTACCACTGGAAAGATTTTTTCCACCTGGAGTTATATTGTATTAGTCAGAATGGTTTTATATGGCATTAGGAGCATTTAGTTTGAATTAATTTCATTCAAAAAGATTTTTGCATTATGAGCGTACATTTTTTAAATTTTCAGACTAAGTATATTTTTATTTTCTTATTGTGAAATTGAAACTGTAAGGAAATTTAGTCATTTAGTTTGAATTAATTTCATTCAAAAAGATTTTTGCATTATGAGCAGACATTTTTTCAGACTAAGTATATTTTTATTTTCTTATTGTGAAATTGAAGCTGTAAAGAAATTTAGTCATTTAGTTTGAATTAATTTCATTCAAAAAGATTTTTGCATTATGAGCAGACATTTTTTCAGACTAAGTATATTTTTATTTTCTTATTGTGAAATTGAATCTGTAAAGAAATTCATAATATTTCATAATAGACTTTTTAGTTTAAGAAAGGTAAAAATGCAACAGAAATGAAAGAAAAAATTTGTATAGTTGATGGAGAAGTTTCTGCGACTGATGAAAGGTGTAAAAAATGGTTTGTAAAGCTTTACACTAAAACTTTCTCATAGTATCTCTCTCACCACCTCTTATCACTACACTGGAGTAATTTGAATGTGGTTGATTATGATTCTCCACAACTTCCCATCCTTTGTAGATATAAGCAATGTTTGTTTTCTTACTATCTCTCCCACTCACTGTTCTATTATCTATTATTAAGTGACCTATATTCTTATTTAATTTAACACGACCCTTCATATGTGTACAGTCATAGCTCTCCTCATCTTCCTGTCCTTTATAAATCTATGCAAATTTTTTCCTCAGAACTATCCCTCCAACTCCGGTTCTGTAGTCCATTATCAGATAACTTATATTCTTCTTTTATGTCCTTTCAGGATTCAGGTGATCATGACTCTCCACAACTTCCTTCCCTTTGTATATCTAGGCAATGTTTGTCACAGCTCTATATCTCCAACTCTCTGTTCTATCATCCATTATCAGGTAACCTATTTTCTTCTTTAATGTGTTATGTCCCTTCAAGATGTAGGCGATGATGGTTCTCCACAACTTCCTATCCTTTGTTGATCTTTTCTCTCTTACTCTCTCATTCAGCTTCCCTTATAATTTTAAACTATTTTTCTAAATGAAATATTCACACTTGTTGTTCTGCTAAGAGAAATAGAAAAACAAAAAGACTTTTTTTGAATCTATGATGAATATGAATATATAATGACAATGTCAGTTTTGATAAGTACAGGAGAAAACAGGAAATCATAGCCACGTTCGAACATATTGGATTCTCATGTGCTGCACAATGAATAAAGAAAATATACAAGTCCAAAATTAAAAAAAAAATGTATTGTTTTGTTTTTCTAAACATAATTTAATACAAACATGCTGTAAAACAATATGTCTGATGCAGAAGTGATTTACAAGTAATAGATTATCTTTGCCTTCAGGGAGATTTACTCATCAGTCTTACTCTGAGTTTTTAACATATCTATCCACTGTGTTAAAGATTGACCAAGTTGATTAGATTCACACCTATCTATTTATCTATCTATTTTTTCCCTTTTCAATCTATCTATCTAAGTCTGTTCATATGTATCTAGCTGCCTATCTTTGCTAGATAAATTATGTAGTGAGTTCAATCCTCACTGAGTGCTCCAAACTTTCAGCTTTGTGTCACATCCAAACTATGCTTATAAAATCCATATCTATCTATCTATCTATCTATCTATCTATCTATCTATCTATCTAAGTCTAGTTATCTGACTTTATCAATCTATGTGCTTGCTTATCTATCTATCTCTATACACATCTATCTATCTATATCTATCTATCTATCTATCTATCTATCTATATGATCATAACTATCTATCTGACTATATATATCAACCTATCTACCTGCTTACATTTCTTTCTATCTATCTATCTATCTCAATCCATTTCCTATCTATCTATCTATCTATTTATTTATCTGATCATAACTATTTATCTGACTTTATATATAACCTATCTACCTGCTTACATTTCTATCTATCTATCTATCTATCTATCTATCTATCTATCTATCTATCTATCTATCTATCTATCTATCTATCTGTTTCCTATCTATCTATCTATCTATCTATCTATCTATCTATTTATCTATCTATCTATCTATCTATCTATCTCAATCCATTTCCTATCTATCTAAGTCTAGTTTTCTGACTTTATCAATCTATGTGCTTGCTTATCTATCTCTATACACATCTATCTATCTATCTATCTATCTATCTATCTATCTATCTATCTGATCATAACTATCTATCTGACTGTATATATATCAACCTATCTACCTGCTTACATTTCTATCTATCTATCTATCTATCTATCTATCTATCTATCTATCTATCTATCTTAATCCATTTCCTATCTATCTATCTATCTATCTATCTATCTATCTATCTATCTATCTGATCGTAACTATTTATCTGACTTTATCTATCTCTTGTCATCCATAGACAGACAGTTTGCTGTAGCACAGCTCATCAGTGTGGCTAGACATCCAATTGCCTCAAGCCAGGATCAAAGCCCAACTGATTTGGCATAAGTTGGATATTTTTCCCCTAAGTTATTGGCTCTCAGCAGAGAGGAACTTGAATTTTTATGTATTTATTTTTGAATAAACACACCAGTGACTCAGAGTGCTCAATTCATAGAAGAGCTTTGCATTATCAGCAGTACCAGTCACTGTTTATAAATTACAAAAAGCAAAGTAATATGGTTTAACCTACTATATTGCACCTCAGACTGCACCCCCCCCCCTTAATTATTATGTGTGGGGCACAATTCAGTGAGAGACCAACAAAACTCCTTTTAACACCAAAAATGAACTGAAAACAAGGATTATGGCAGTATTCACCAACATAAACACAGCGACTGTCAGGAAGGGATGCAGGAAATTCCAAAGTCATCTAGAGGCCATGGTTGAATCCAATGGTGATATAAATTGAATAAATTCACTCTTTAGTAGTTCAAGATATTTTTGTGTAATTTTGGTAAATATATTTGTTAAAATGTGATGTCAGTGTTATTTTCAACTTTGTGTAATTTAGGCAACAATGTTTCCATAATGGGTGCTCCAAATATTTGGCATTGTGCCACATCTAAGCTATGCTTAATCTGTTCATATATATCTAGTTATCTGACTCTATATCTATCAATCTGCTTGCTTATCTATCTATCTATCTATCTATCTATCTATCTATCTATCTATCCCAGTCCATTTAATATCTATCAACCTCCCTGCATATATCTATCTAGTTAGCTAGCTAGCTTAGTCCATTTCATATCTATCTATCTATCTATCTATCTATCTATCTATCTATCTATCTAATGCTGATCTGTTCATATCTATCTATCTATCTATCTATCTTGGGCTATTTCAGATGTCTGTCTATGTATGTATATATGTATGTATCTATCTGTCTATCTTTTTTCTATCTATCTATCTATCTATCTATCTATCTATCTATCTATCTATCTATCTATCTATCTCAGCCAATTTCTTATCTAGCTAGCTAGCTTAGTCCAGTGCAATCTGTCCATCTACCTATCTATCTGTCTAAAACCATTTCATATCTATCTGTCCATATATCTCAGTCCATTTCCTATCTATCTATCTATCTATCTATCTCGGGCAAATGTCATATCTATCTATCTATCTATCTATCTATCTATCTATCTTTATATATATATATTGGACTATGTTCAGATCTATCTATCTATCTATCTATATATATATATATATATATATTAGGCTATGTTCAGATCTATATATCTGTTTCAATTTCATATCTATCTATCTCAGTCTTTTCATATCTATCTGAATATTTTCATATCTATCTATCTATCTATCTATCTATCTATCTATCTATCTATCTCCCACTGTTCATATATATCTACATAGTACTAGTAGTTTATCATTTCATTAAATAATTCACAAATGCATTGAAATTTTCATTTATTTGTGAATTGTACGAAATTGTTTTTTTGTAATGTGATTTAATCTTTCCAAGAAGATTTGTTTTTCATTACAAAACAATTTCCAATGAGAGTTTAATGAATATTTTAAATTTTCTCCAATTGGTATGTTTAAAAGTTATTTCTCAAATATGGTCATTATAATTTTGACTTAATTCTCTTATAGTTACTTTTGGTTTACAAATTACAAACATTTACAATCTGCAGTTACATGATTCAGTTACATTACTTATACCTAAAACAAAAGCATTAGTTAAGTACAATAAACCAAGGCTTAACCCACTGAACACTGAAATCTGACCACTTTTCTTTTAAATTATTCCCCCCCCCCACCAAGCAAGGCAGTAAAGACACTAAGATGCAAGGGTTAATGATTGCAAGAGAATGTGAAAAAAAGTAAAACATTATTAAGGAGCAAGAACAATAAATGAATAGGAATTAAGAAGGCAGAAGATAATGACTGACATTGCATTTAAATTTTTGAAGATCAAAGCTGACTGGGAAGAAAGAGGCCCAAAGAGAGTTCCACAAGCGAGAAGTGCGATAAAAGAAACTGTTGGCATAGAGCTTGTGATTACATTTAGATATTTCAACAGTAAAATGATGAGACCTAACTGCCAATATATGTAAATGTGACATGCCAAAAAGGAAAACTTGTAATAACAATTTCCATGAAAATATTTATAGAAAAGGCAGAGCTACGTTATAGTGGTGGGAAAAATGACTGAAGCTGAGATACCAGGTTAGGACCAATAACATCGCAGATTCTACTTTAGCTTTTATCAATGTTGTACTTGTCATTAATCTGTGGGATTACCTCACTTTCTCTGCCAAGTCACTTCCCTTAATGTCCACTAGGTGGCATTGTATAGAGCTATATAAAAGCAAATGACATAAACTATCTTCCTGTATTTGTATGCTCTTCACCCCGGGAAGCTATAGCGACAAGATGATCATGTTTCTCATTCAGCAAGACTTAGTTGCAAGGCTAATGAATTTTTAGTTTTCACAGAATCATGCTGTACCTCACACACACACACATACACGTTGCACAAACATACACACACACATATGAAAACACACACAATGCAGCTAATCACATAAGTATATTGTTCTCTCTTTTTCTGAGCTATTTGTTCAGACAATAATTTCCGATTTGAGAATAATTCTATTAATCTAATTTATTATTATTATAATAGTTTCACAAATATATTAAAGTGTCCCCTTAGTGTTAATTTTATATCAGTCTCTTTCAGAATGTCGTTCTCAAATATGTGATGCCTCTTGTGTAAACTATGTGTACACTGGAGAAAAGTATTAAGTTGTTTAGAAAATAATATTGGATTTTAGAATGAATCTTTTAACTGCGTTCTAATATATTCTCATAATAGTTTCACAAAAATATATTACTCATTCTTAATGATTAAAGTGTCCACTTCGTTAATTTTATATCAATCGTTTTCAGAATTGCTCTTGTTCTCAAAAATATGACACAACTTGTATACAAATTGGAAAATGTCCAGTTTTAGAATAAAGCTTTTAATTGTGTTCAAATGTTCAGTTGCACAAAATATAATTCTTTGTTAATTTTATATCAATCTCTTTCAAAATTTAATTTAGAACATTATATATCCCTCATCTTGAACATGAAAAAAAAAGGAGATATGATTACTTTTTTGCTTGAGTTTAATCTTGGTCCTAATTTTTGTGAAACTGCAGCCAGCATCCAAAGAGCATGGGATGAAGGATGTTATTAGACAGTATGGCACTAGTTTCTAAAGTTTGGTTGTAGGAATATGAGCAGTAGAGGATGTTCAGCTGCAATTGACAATCAACATATGAAACACTAGTTGAGAAAAATTCCACATCAGAATGTCAGAGAAATGTCTTAGATAGTGTGTGTCCCCATTTCAAAAACATTGGATCATCTTAAGAAAAATTGGCATGGTCGAGAAACTCAAAAAATAGTTCCCCAAGAACTCAGTAAAAGTCAAAAAAGTTTGACATTTTGATCTGTATTCATTGCTGCATCTGCAAAATTTTAATGGTCCGTTTCTTTCGAATAGTGACTTGTGATTAGAAATGGAGCTTTTATGAGAATTATAAGTGATCAGTTCAGTGACTTGATCATGATGAAGAATTCATGTTCTTTTGCACCATAAGAAGATTATGGTGACTGTCTGGCAGTTCACTATTGACGTTATCCAATACAGCTTTCAGAGCATCACTGCCAAAGTTTACTGGCAGCAACTGGATGAAATGTACATTCAGTTAACCAAACTGGAACTGGTTGACAAGGTTCAATTCTGCTTCATGACACTACTTGAGTATATATTGCCAGAATGATATTGCAAAAGCACAGCATTTTGGGATATGAGACATTGTCACACCCACCATATTCACCTGATCTCTCACTCACTGAGTACCACTTTTTCAAGCATCTTGACAATTTTTCAAGCCTAAAGACATTCTGTTGCAAAGAAGATGCAGAAACTGCATTCAAAGAATCTTGGCATTCAAACATTTTTTAATCCAGGAATAAAAGTAGATTCTAAAATCAGAGATTATTTTCCAAAGACTGTAAGGCTCAGACTGTGGCTTCAGATATCAAAGACATTAGGGTTTGGCATGCTGGCCTTTACCACAAACTCAAGGGCTAATGTTAAATAATAGTTTCAGACTATTATTTTGTAGTGGCAATGTATCTTGGCCCAGGCCTTCCTAGGCTGACCTTTAAGGTCAGATGGTAGACAAAATAGGGATGTCAATTTTCACTGGTTGAGCTGAACGTGGGAATGTTAGAGTTAAAAAGTGTTTTCAGGGAGTTAAATTTTACACGTCAAAGAATGTAAACGTTTTATTTTCATGTATGGAAACTGCTCCCCAGTGAGGGGGTGACAGAGTGACTCCACTGGCTAGTTAAAAATGTACACATCGATGTGTTTAATAAAATAGATAAGTTTAAAATCCCTTTTGTTAAAAATCTCATTTTACCTCCAAACTAAAACCCAACTAGCGATCACCCTTCCGAGGGAAGAAACAGAGGAAGACAACTTTATTTTGATCGCCTAAGTGGTGTCAGCTAAGGGATTCCCAGAACGATGGGGCTATACAACATTTTGCATATTTGGTGCAGTGACCAAGACCGCCCCAGAAGAGAGCGGGTATGCAGCATTTAGGACTCTTCGTTACATTTATTTAGACTTTATTATTAGACTTTATTTAAATCTCCACCTCTTCAATTCTGGACTTAGCCATTATTTTTCCTGCTTAGCCCCAAGAACTTCAGTTCTTACCTTTTATTACGCTCATACAACGTCACACAGTAACCCTCTACCTTTGTTAAATATTAGTTTCAGACTATTATTTTTTAGTGACAATGTATTTTGGCTCAGACCTTCTGAGGCTGACCTTTAAGACAAAATACGGATCTTGATTTTGAATTTGAGCTGAATGTGGGGAATGTTTTTGTTGAGTTAAGTTTTACACATCATACACAAGAGACATGATTATTTTGTGTCTTGGGGAACTTGTTCCCCAGTGGGGTTAATAGAACAACCCCACTGGCTAGTTAAAAATGTACACATCGATGTGTTTAATAAAGTAGTAAGTCAAAATCCCTTTTGTTGAAGTTCTCATTTTACCTCCGAATAAACCAACTAGCGATCACCTGAGTGGGAGAAGACAGCCGAGGGAAGAAAGAAGAGAAAAGATGCAATGTTATGATGGAATCTAGGTTGTCAACCAAAAGTGACCCCCAGAACAAGGGGGCTATAAAACACTATGTAGTCTCAGGTGGGATATATGACCTAATCCAATCATTCATAAAAAATTAAGTTTGCATTAAACAGCTACAATTCTAGATCATTTCACATTAAGGCAGGGATCTTCCAGGGCTCTATCCTTGGACATACAGTGTTTCTAATCTTCATCGACAACTTTCTTAATGTCATCAGTTCCCAGTTTTATTTATGCTGATGACAAACCTATTTGTTTCTGTCTTAATAGTAAGTTCAATATGTTCGACAAAGTAAAACTGACACCTGTTCTTAAAAATTACATCCAAATCAGTTGTTAACTGGTGCAAGAAATGGCTTGTTAATTTTAATACCTACAACACAAAACTGCTATTTTTTAATCATTTTAGACAACCATTTTTTTCTCTCCTGGCTAATTACATCTTCTTGGTCTCACATTTTCTACTCGCATGAAGCGGAACGATTATATTGAATCAATTGCTGGGTCTGCTGCTAAGAATCTTGGTTCACTGTGTTATGCCAGACAATTTTTCTTGCCAGAATCCATCTTGTACACTTATAAATATACCATTCATTCATGGATTGAATATTGCTGCTATATCTGGCCCGGCACTCCAATCATATATCTTGAGATTCTTCAAAAAATCTTAAGAAGTGTCTGTAATGTAATCATTTTGGACCTGGCATCTCAACTTCAGTCACTTTCTCACCGCCATGATGTGACTTCCATCTGTCTTTTCTATAAATATTTTCATGGCAGTTGTTCTGACAAGCTCTCTTCCTTGATTCATTGTCTACATGAATTTAAGTGTACTACTAGATTGGTTCTTAGGTCTCATAATTTTACTGCTGAAATAGCTACATGTAACTGTAACCTCTATTCAAATAGTTTCTTTTCTCGCACTTCTCAATTGTGGATGTTTTGTTTTCCTGCCACCTACAATCTTCAAATTTTAAATTGCCATCTTCTGTTTTCCTGAACCTTGTTTTTTATTGTCTTATTTCCTTATTAATGTCTTTTCATTCTTCACTCCCAGTAACCCCTTGCATCTTAATGGCATTATTGCCATTTTCTGTCTTCCTGAACACTGTTCTTTTATTGTGCTTTCTCAATCACTAAAGTCTTCCCATTCTATCCCACTCCCAGTAAGCCCCTTGCATCTTAGTGGCATTATTGCCATTTTCTGTTTTCCTGAACATTGTTCTTTTATTGTTCTTTCTCCTCAGTAAAATCTTCTCATTATCTTCCACACCCAGTAACAATTTGCGTCTTAGTGGCATTATCACCATCTCCTGTCTTGCTGAACCCTGTTCATTTACTGTCTTTTCTCCTCACTAAAGTCTTTTCATTCTCTTCCACTCTCATTAACCCCTTGTGTCTTAGTGGCATTATCACCTTGCTTGGGGTGAAATGGTTAAAAAAGTCTATGTATATACCATATATACTCATGTAATGCACAATCTTGTATATTGTGTGACGCCCAAATTTATCACTTATAAGAAATGATTTTATCATATATCTTGTGTATCATGCAAGATGCTTTTTCAAGAGGCCAAACTACAATAGACTAACCTCTCTTCCTTTAATTCTTTATCCCATATTCTAGTGAAAGAAGTTAAAAATGTAAAAGAGAATGATAAAAGTATTGTTAGTAATGCCATATTCATAGCATACAGCTATAAACAACCAAACAAGAAACAGCTGAACATCTTATAAACAATGGAAAAAATGCATATTCGCTATGTTTGTATTTTATAATATGATAGTAATATATGAATATTACATGCATCGTTATTGGATACAATTATGTAAACTCTCAGTTTTATCACAATCCTGTCTATTTTAAATGCAAGTGTACTTTTTGACTATAGTAAATGGATATATAGTTTTGTTCAACAGCGTAGCCAGGACCAACAGTACATACGCTAATTTTATGTCTTGTGCATGACTCACTTAGAATCAGCTTAAAAATTAGCTCTTCAAAAGTCGCATGATATGCAATTATGTATGATATCTAATAGTTGCACCCACTTAACCTGGTCCTATAAGGTGTTACTTGTACAGAACTAAATATGGTGATTTAATAAAAGAACGCTGGAATATCACTTGAAATACCTTTCTTGGATTATCATCTAGATGATTCTTTTTCAAATGTACCTGTGTGCCATAAGCAATAAGAATAGTAAGAGTTTCCATCATGGACCTCTCTGAAATGATACTGAGATATCAAGGCAGGTTCAAGACTATGGGGATCAATGTCCTCATATGGTCTGGACCACTTCCGAACTGTTCTATCAAACCAAAGCAACTGAAATTGTCACTCTTCTTCCAAATTCTAATTTATAATGACTGTAATAATTTCTATTCGGTATTCCTGGCATGGATTTGGAATTTTTCATTTTTTTTTATTTTTATTTTTAAATGACATGTGACTTTCAGTACATAGGGGATTATGGTTCACAAAAAATTGCGTTTTTTTTATTCTTAAATGACATGTCACTTCAAGACATAGGAGATCATGGTTCACAATAGATTGATTTTTATTTTCTGTGAATTTTTTTTTTTTAAGCAGTTCACCCCAAAAAAGGCTGGAGTGCCACTAGCACACAAGGGGTCACAGAGAGTTAAAGTAAGAGTAAAGAGGGTGTTTGAGGAAAGGATAAAGAGAAGGACAGTGAACAAGGTCAAGGTATCAGAAGATGTTGATTGATATTACATTTAAATTTTTGGAGATTATAGTTATCATGGAAGCAAGTAAGTGGAAAAGAGTTCCAATGCCTGGAAGTGAAAGAAAAGAAGCTATGCATTCAAGGCTTGAGGCCCCATCCTTGCTTGATATATGTATTTATATAAGTTTATAAAAAATAAAAGTTTACTGAATCAGAGAAATGAATTAGCTATTTTTTGGCTATGAATTATGAATTTTTCTGTGCCTTAAAACTCAGTAAATTTAAAAAATAAGTTACTCCAAAATTTGCTTGAGGATGAAATGGAAGTAATGTTTTTAATTTAATTACAAAATTAAATTCAAAGGTTTTAGCTTTCATTTTTTAAACATGGTTATTACTGTGTAGCGAAAAAACATATTTTAAATCAGTTAATTTATAATAATAATGCTCATTACATTGAGCACTATTTTGTAAAAATAAAAATATCAATAAGAACACCAGACTATATATCCTACTGTTCTTTCTTTCTTTTTATTTATATATATATATATATATATATATATATATATATATATATATATATATATATATATATATATATATATATATATATATATATATATATATATATATATATATATATTCATGAATTATAAATTTGTAAATTGATTGCACATATATATATATATATATATATACACAGACACACTACAGTTCAAAAGTTTGTGACAACCCCTGGTAATTTTTTAAATTAGCACAAAAGTAGCTGTTTTGTTCTTTAAATAATTGAAAATTATATATGGTTAAAAAAAAAGAGAGACATGATTTTTTATTAGAAATTTTATTATGACAAAAAGATATAAGAATTTTATGATTAAATTTTGCTCTTGTCAAAATATCCTCCTTTAGCCTTTGCTATTCATTGCAAAAGCTTCTTAAAGTATAAGTTTCATAATTGATTCCTACTGTTGTTAAATATTGAAATACTGGCCATCTTCCTGGATATATTTTATAGCAAATAAATGGTCTTCATTCTTTTTGTACAAAGTTATTCCAAAATGATGAGAAAAAAAGACAATTACCGTAAAATATTGGGTACAAAGATTTAGGTACCATACTTTTGTTTTCATTCATGGCTGATTATGGTCGGTCCTTTACTCTGGTTTGGTATACCCTAAGTTTCTTCTCTTTTGTTGCTACATGAAGACCAAAACCTCATCCACTATGGTGATTTCTAAAGGTAGCTCAGATATGGCACAAGGCCAAAAATTTGGGGCACCCAATGAGGATCGAAGTCCCTATACAGTTGTAAATTGATCCAGCAAGACAAGTTTGCTGACCATTACATCCACATCGAGTGCCCAAGCTTCATACACTACGTGTGCCACTTGAAATCCACAAAGACCTTATATAAATGAAGAATTAATAGATTTTTCCTATCTCAAATTTACATTCATCTTCACTTCACAAATATTTACATCTCTGAGCCATTGTTTTTCCAGTGACAACCTTATCGTCAAAGGTACCGTGAGGATGTAGGTCACCAAAAATACATGAATTTTAACCCATCCAGAACAAATTTACCTGCATATAATGCAACCAAACACTGAAAATGCATAATTTTAAACCGCTTTAAAAAAATTACCAGTGTGACACTCACTATTTTTGGCATAAAAAACTGATCATAAAAATCCACAGTATATACGGTACTCCAAAGGTGGAACAAATATGTCAAATAACTGTTTCACAATACAAGCGAGAAACCTGCAACACTTAATAATACGGAAAAACCAGAAATATTAAAATCTGAAGCAAGATCAGCACTGGAGAAGATGACGAAGAACAAAGCATTAGAATTCTTGTAAAAAAAATGCTCTCAACCTTAGATGGTTTCAGTATCAATAAGATCACAGCAGTAATAAATGAAATATACAACAGTGGTGAGATACTGGAAGACAAAATAACTCAAGGAAATCCATCTTTGTAACATAAGCTAAGAAACCAAGGGCAAATCAATGTGATCTCCATTGGATAAACACTTTAATGAGCCACATGACTAACTACAATTCTTAATGAATAGTGTACAAAGCAGAATTGGAACTAAAATAAAACAAGCAATGTGCAGCTTTTTCAAAGACACTGAAAGAAAAAATGTTATCTTTATGAGAAGAATATCAGAGAGAGTAAATATAAATGAAGAATAATGCACTATTCTATTTATAGATTATGCAAAAGCACTTGAAAAAATATGGCACAAAGATGTACTTGAACTGTGAGGAAAACTATATCTCTTTGGAATCTAAGGATTTTACAATAATCTATATCCTATCCTGAGAACAAACCGCCTGCATACAGATAGAAAATAAATTGAGTAGATGCATAAAAATAGAAAGGGGCATGAGACAATGTTGAGTCTTCTCTCCAGATTTGTTCAATCTCTACAGTAAGGCTACCTTAAGAGAGCTGGGTACCCTACCAGTATTTATTATTGGTGGGTATAATCTTAACAGTAAAAGATTATGCAGATGACACTGTTGAAGGCTGATACCAAAAGAAAACTACAAGACTTTATAAGAAAGGTTGCAAAAGAAAGCAAGAAAACAAGGAATAATCATCAATTGCAAGAAAACAGTAAGTATGGTCATGACAAGGCAAAAAAGCCCAAGATGTGAGTTAAGAAGTGGAGATATAAGCATCAAGCAGGTACAGAAGCTGAAATACTTGCAAAACATTATTAATGCAAAATGGATCATGTCACACTGAGATACAAACACACATTGAACTAGCAAAAGAAACATTCTAAAAGCTAAGTAAGGTTCTGAGAAATGGTAAAATTTCAATAGAAACAAAGAAAATATTGTTGGATTGTTATGCGATGTCCAGCCTCTTATATGGCAGTATAAGTGACTCTCCCCATGAATAAAGAGAAAATTGGATGCGAGGAAAACATAGTTCTACAAAAGGATATTGAGAATTCCATGGATGTAGCACATAAGCAATGATGAATCTTAAAAGAAATGGTAACAAAAAGAACACTTATACTCAGAATCAGAAAGAAATTAAATTTCTTGAAGGCATAAAGAAGAAGGAAGGTTTGGAAAACTTTTTGTGGATTTAAATCAACCCACAACAAAGAAAAAGGTGAGAAAGTTTTTAAATATAAAAATATAAAATATTTTTATTTTTTTGTTTCTACAACTAACTTCTTCACATGTATGAGTGTTAAACTTCCTTGTTTGTGGTTGTTTGTTAAAATGAAAATAAAATGTGATTTTTTCACATGTATATGTAAAAAAAAAGAGGCAAGGGAGAAAGTGAAGAAGAAAGTGTAAGTGTCATGAAGCTTGATGAGGAAGTGTGTAAATGTCATGTAGCTTGGGGAGGAAGAGTGTAAGTGTCATGTAACTTACTAGTTTTGTCTTTCTATAGACTTAAATACAAATACTCTTTTAAGGGTCCTGAAGCATGTTTTTTATTGTTGGATGGAATGCAACCCGTTAGTTGAAATATGTTAAATATTTTTTTTTGAGGGATGTATGGATCCTCTGATTCAGAAGGGATGTGGCACATAGAAGAAGAAGAAGAAGGGTAGCAGGCATTTTTAAATCAATGGAATTAATATAAGATTTAAATAGATGCATATAACTTAAAAACCTAATGTGCTATGACATTATCTATCTACTTGAGTTTGCTAATACCTACCTATCTATCTTAGTCTGCTAATGTCTATCTATCTCAGTCTGTTAATATCTATCTATCTATCTATCTATCTTCAGGGTGCAATGGATAAATTGTTGTGTAGAAATGTAAATAACCCTGATATATCAATTTAATTGAACCAAAATGAATAATTCCATTATTATTTTTTGTATTTTTCCAATGAAACATGACCCAGTACACATGTTATCACTTAGTTTGTCCATTCCGTGAAGTCATTCCTTGCAGATTGACCATAGATTCTCGATTGGATTTCAATCAGGAGAGTTTCCAGGCCAGTCTATGGTACTTTGATTTGCTCACTGGTAAGGTTAGCCAGTGTGTTCATGCAGCATTACAACTTTCATACACTTCCTTGGAGTAACATCCAATGCAGATAGTGGCTGTAGGACAACTAATTAACAGTTGAGACAATAGTGTCTGGGTGTGATAAAAATCTGATGCAATCACAGATGACGCAATATTTTTCAAGGCCAAACAAATTTCATCATACACCCACAAAATAGATTCATATTACTGCATACCATTGCAAATGATGTAATCTGAGAAAAAATAGAACTCGGTTACACCCTGTCACTCCGGTGGGTCTGAAACTGACCGTATGTTGAAAGAAAGGAAATTAAAGCAGTTGTTTCAATTAATTTGCACAAGTGCGCATTTACCAAAATGAATCAAAAATATCTTGAAATACTAAAGATTAAATTTATTCAATAAAATCGCCATTAGGTTCAACCATGGCCTCCAGATGACTTCAGAATCTCTTGCAACTCTTCTGGACATTGGTGAATACTGCAATAATCCTTGCCTTCAGTTCATTTTTGGTTTGGTTTGGTTTATTTTGTTTTACGACATATCAACCTCAATGGATTATTTAATGCTGACAACATTTTTTATTGCTGGTAATATTTTGTTTTGTCAAAAATCTGTTTCTGTTAATACTTTTCTTTCAAAATTGTATTGCTGGTAATAATTCTTTTCAAAAATGTATTGCTGGTAATAGTTAACTATTTGCCCATAGCTGGGACCCTAACAGGTGCTACCACCCTGGTTCAGGTTGGAGCTGGGAACACCAGCAATTAAGAGGTGATTCCACGCTCCTCAAAACCTCATGATCAGAGGCCTTGCTGCTGGATGTAGTTTATCATCTTATCCAGGATGACAGTTCATTTTTGATGTCACAAAGCGTTTTGTTTGTCTCTCACTCAACTGTGCTACACTCATAATAATTAAGGAGGTTGAAGTCTGGGCAGTTAGGCAGCCAGATATAATGGGTGATGTGGTCACAGAAATTGTCTGACTTCCATGACTAGGTTTGCCTGCTTGTGTGGCATAGTTTGACCAGGCATTTGATCCAGGGTAGCACTACCTCCTGGCAGAAATTTGGAAACAGCATGCATCATGGTGCACATTTTCTCACAGATGGTGCCCAACTGATCCTATTATAATGTGCAAGCCTGCAAAATCTAAAACCAGCAATGTGCATGCATGAAATTAAAAATATAATATGGTGGCAATTTACCTATCGTACCATGTATCTCATTCTGTTAATGGTAGTGTCATCTGTGTAGAAGCTTACTTGAGAACTGATGATATCAAATGGTTGATGAAGATCAGAAACAGTGTAGGACCCAGGATAGAACCTTGGGGAACACCAGCATTTGCATGAAAGAAACTGGAAGAGAACCCAGTCAGGATGACCTCCATTTCATATCTATCTATATATATATATATATATATATATATATATATATATGCCTCTGTTCATATCTATCTAAATAGTAGCAGTAGTTTATCATTTAATTTAATCATGAAATTAATATAAGATAAAATACATACATGTAACTTAAAAATCTAATGTGCTAGGACATTATCTATCTATCTATCACAGTCTGTTAATATCTATCTATCTATCTATCTCAGTCTGTTAGAATCTATCTATCTATCTATCTATTTACAGGGTGCAGTGGATAAACTGTTGTCTAAATTACGTCAAGATGAAAATAACATTGACACATTAACAGATATATTTATGAAAATTACGCATCTCTTGAAATACTAAAAAGTAAATTTATACAATGAAATCGCCATTGGCTTCAGCCACGGCCTCCAGACAACTTTGGAACCTCCTGCAACTCTGTAAATTTTATATGTTTAATTTCGCTCATGCACATTGTTTGTTTTTTATTTTGTTGACTGCACTGTTAATATCTATTTATCTATCTATCTTTTTTTATGAGCATTTCATCCCAACCAAGGCAGCAGTTCCATTAGCATGCAAAAGGTTACAGAGAGTGAAAATAAGAGAAAAGAGGTGTGATTGAGGAAGGAACAGGGACCAAGATCAAGGCATCTGAAGATATCGATTGACATTACATTTAAAGTTTTGAAGACTATAGTTATCAGAGAAGCAAGTAAGAGGAAGGGAGTTCCATTGTCAGGAAGTGTAAGAGAAGAAACTGCTGGAGTAGAAGAGGCAGTTACATTTCACTGTTTTGACAGTAAGAGGGTGGGACCGAGATGCCAACTTAATTTCATGACCCAGTGAAAATAGCTCATCAGAGCAATTGCCATGAAAATATTTGTAGAAAAGACAGAAGGAAGCCACATCATGCATGTGTATCAAAATGCCAGGTCAGGAACTATCACGGTGCATATCCTTCTTTGTATTTTATTGAGAACCTTGAGATGAACAGCGGGGGCACCAGGCCATATATGACAGCACTATTTAAGGCAAGGACGAATGGTACAATTGTAGATGTGAAGGATTGACTCAGATGAGAAAAACCTTCTGGCATGACACAGAGAACCAACTTTCCTTGCAGTAGATGCAGCTTTCAGGTCAGTAGAAAATGTAAGACCAAGAAGGCACAGTGAGACGCTCTTGTGAAGTTGAGCATCAGCCATCAACAGAAAGCAGGGAGGTTTCTCTATGATGGGCAAATGGGATCAGTTGCATTTTGACAGAGTCTGTCTATATTTCTGAGATGAGGTATTATGTACACTATTTACATTATTCAGACTATTGTCATCACCTTTGTCGCCATATTTATTACAACGTTTCGGCCTTTCAGTATCTGTCTATATTTCTGAGATGAGGTATTATGTACAGTATTTACATTAGTCGGACTATTGTCTTCATCTTTGTCGCCATATTTGTCACAACGTTTCGGCCGTTGTACGCTCCGGCCTTCTTCAGGTGGTTGGAATTTCAAACTGAACCCTTTATTTCGATCACTGGGGTAGACTGTTCTAGTTCCACGTGCCATGTTTGATGGATGTCAGTTATCAGTTCTCCACTTAACCAGGTATTGAACTCACACTCTTTGGGTCTGTCACTGGATCTAACCAACACCTTTATCCACTGTGCCATGTGTCCGACTAATGTAAATAGTGCATTTTGGCAGCATTAAAATTTACAAGTCATTTTCATGCCCCAGTCAACTCCAGATTGGAGGTCCTTTTCAAGACCAATGGCCAGGTTAATTTTGTCAGGGATTCCAGATTTGCTATTGAGACAGAAGTAAATGGTAGTGTCATCTATGTAGAAGCTTACTTGAGAAATGATGATATCAAATTGTTGATGAAAATCAGAAACAGTGTAGGACCCAGGATAGAACCTTGGGGAACACCAGCATATGAAGAAACTGGAAGAGAACCCATTCAGGATGACCTCCATTTTACGGCTTGACAAGAATGATTGGATTAAATCAAATAATCATCATGTAATACTGTAAGCCTGAAGCTTACGTAGAAGACCAGCATGCCAAAACCTGTCAAATGCCTTCAAGATATCTAGAGCCACAGCTCTAAATATTTTTGCCATTACTAAGAGCTTTATATACAAATTCAGTTATGGCTGTAAGCACGTCATGTTGTTCATCAGAGACTAGATCCTTAAAGGTAAGGAACTTAAACACATTGGCATTGATTGAAGCCTTGAAAACTTTGCAGAAGAGTGCTAGGAGACTAATAGAATGGTAGCTATATTGGTCAGAAGGGTCTCCATAGTTCTTAAAATCAGGGATAATAAAGGAGTACTTCCAACAGGCTGGAAAGCAAGAATGAGCAAGGCAATTGTTGTATAGTTTGGAGAGAACTGGAGCCAGCTCAGAAGCACATTTCTTTAGGACTACAGCTGTATCCCATCACTACCACTTGCTTTATGAGAATAATTTAGAGATGATGTCTAATACCAGGGTTATGCTTATCTCACTCAGTATAGTCTCAGTTCTAGGGGAAAAATCAGGTGTGGGTACCCTGGATGAGTCATGTGTTAAGTTGGATGAGAATTTTTGAGCAAAACATTCAGCCCTATCAGCCGAGGATGTTAGGACTTTGAATTCATTGAACAGAGGAGGGATTGAGGATTTGCTGTAGTTTGGCACACTCTTGCAGAGCCACCAATAATCTTTAGAACCAAACTTGCGAGATGCAATACATTGTTTCATTCTATCAGCAAACAGCAACTTTACTTTATTGAGGACACGCTTGCACTCAAAATGAGCAACGACAAAGACACGTCTGTTGCAAGCAGACATGTCTCTCCAGTACAGATGAAAGAAATGATTCCTATGGACTATAGCAGCTGAGTAATCAGGTGAGAACCAAGGAGATGAACACAATTTAACTTGGCATTTTCTTGCTGGGATGAAAGCCTTGATGCTGGTTTTTACCCAGGAAGAGACCTCAGACACACATTTTTGAATGGGATGATTAAAAACCAAGTGACGTCGCAAAGGAAACCCTGAAATGAGTCCCAGTCTGCACATTGATAACAGAAAGATATTCTATTAGTAAGAGGTTCATGACTGGAGGGGGAGTGAAAGGGGATGTTAACAGACACTATCACATGATCAGAGTTGCTGAGAGTGCAGACCTGTGTCGTGCAACAAGAGTCAGGGATGGAGGTAAAACAGAGATCAAGTAGAGAAGCGTTACTGTCGGGGTTAATAGGAAAATACATAGGAAAGTCAACTACTTGCAAGAGGGATTGAGTGATTGAAACGTTAAGGGTTTGGATACCAGCAATGTCAGTTACAGAATATTTAAGCCACATGTTATAGTGGGCAGTAAAGTCACTGAACATGAATATGTTTGCAAGCAGATGTAGAGAGATGGTCATGTCTATATTATCAGAAATGCTCTCAAGTACACAACAATCTTGGGAGTAAAAAAGAGAAAGAAGAGTTAGCTTACTGAATTGAGGAGATAGTTGGAGATACATATATGGATTGTCTGGTGATCCCAAAAAGAGTTCTCTATCCGGCAGGAGATGACCGTGGACATAAACACCCAGGCGATGCATGTGGATTTCAGAGTCCTTTCGAAGGTAGCTGGGAAACGAGAAATCAAAGGAAGGGATTGACAAGTTAAGAATAGTCTCTCAGAGAGCTAGTATATCAGGAGACTATTCAAAGTGGAACAATTTCACACTGCAGAATTTGGTAAAAATATCATGGATGTTTGAAACATTACAGGGTTTAGGTGAGTTTTTTGGAGCTGGTTTAGGCTTATATATTTGGTTGTTAGTATTCATGTTGAGTTATGTTGGTAATGAAAATGCCTAATGTAATAATTCGGTCATCATATATGACATGGGCAGAAAGTAACTGGCACATGATGTGGCCACGGGGTTGCTCACCAAAGGTGTATGTAGGAACATCCTTTCCTCCACAGCATGGCACTGCAAGAACCCTGATATTATGCAACTGTTGATCAGAGCAGCCTCTCAAGATACTCAAGGCTGCTAACTACCAGTTGGGAACAGCAACCAGAAAACTGCCAACCCGGTACCCTCAGTATGAAAAGACATTACCATAAACCATGCACATCACATGTGATTCAAGACACTACTACTACAGGATCTAGAAACAACAAAAGAGGAAACAAGGGATCAGCCATTATTCCTGTTCAAGAGAAAGCCTATCTACTCCTATTAAAAAAAAAAAAAAAAAAACAGACAAAAAATGGGATTTGCATCCAGAGAAATTATTATTAGAAAGAAGTGTTTCACTCAGAAAACTCAACTGGAGAGCCAAGTTGGGAGCCCCAGATGCCACGGTATGATTTATGTATGTATAGATCGCTTGTGAGCTAGCGGGCTAGAAAACACATTGGGAGAAGAAGGTATTGGGAGATGCTTGTGCATTTACCCCCCACCCCTCCCGGTATGGACTACTGCAGAAGAAGCTTATGAGTCAGAGGTAGATATGGATAGGGAATCTGAAACTTGAAATACAAAGTTTCAACTTAGTTTAAGTGCCAGCATACACTTCTTGTTGAAGAGGACACACCATGTCTGTCAGCCATGATTAAAAATAAAATCCAATATTTGCACAATCCAGGATAATCACCAAAGATTTAATATTCTAATAAAGTTTTCAAAGAGGGGAAAAGAGGAGAAAATAAATTCAATTCATTTAAAAAAAAAGCAACAAAAAAACTGAGTATCTATCTGAGCCTGTTAATAACTGATGTAATGAATATGCATACACCTGGGTTCCCCCTCACAGTAATATGATTGGCCGGTGTCAGCCATAAATACAGACTGATGTGGAGGTACAGGACAACGCCTATTCGCTACATCTATTGTTTTTGCCTATTGCCTACACCTATTGTCTACCACTATGATGTGGACCAGTCCATTACGGTTACCTGCTAGATTGTCCTACTTGGTTACAGTAGTCCAAAACCACTTTGCTACTTCGAACAAATATACCCTTTTCCAGGACATATCAATAACTGTTTTATCTATCTCAGTCTGATAATATCTGTCTCTGTAAATAACTATCTCCCTATCTCTCTCAATCTGTTAATATCTATCTATCTATCTATCTATCTATCTTCCTCTGTTCATATCTAATCTTCATAGTAGTAGTAGTTTATCAGTTAATTTAATGATTTAATCATGGAGTTAATATAAGATTATATAACTGCATATAATTCAAAGAACTAATGTGTTAGGACAATTTTTAGAACAGATTTAGAATCCACATACCCAATTTAATCTCAGAGAGCTCTATTTGTTTGATTGGTAGACAAAAACATTTCTTTTCTGTATTTAACTTAAAAAATTTTTTGTACATTTTCAGATCTGCCTGAAGGGAGTTTCTTTGAACTTTTCATTAAATTCAGCTGTATGAAATGAGTGGGCATGAATTGACAAAATTCGTAATATTCTCTATGCAAAGACTGCAGGAAACCTGATGGCCAAATTTCTCATTGAGTCGTCATTCATCTACTGATTACTCTCTTGAAAATGTGCAACATTTCATTTCAGTTAAAGGAGCCGCAAAAAGGAATTAATGTCTACTGCAACATATTCTGTCCAATTTATTTTCATTCTTATGTCTCTTTGTCTTCTTCATTTAAAGTACTTACCAAATGATGACAAAATGCGGAAAGAAAGAGCCTACTTCTGTCCCATAATGGTTGATACATTTAATCTATGAAATGTGTATTCAAATGAAACAACTATTATCAGACAGAGGTAGTAGCTTATTTTTGTAAATATCATCTATAAAACTGTAATAATTTGGCATGAAAAATCTGAAAAAATAGGATAAATGACACTAATTCTTTGATGTGCCATGTACCTTCAGGTTGTTCATGATCTTGGCTCTCCACAATTTCCTTTCCTTTGTAGATCTTAAAAAAAAGTAGTCTCCTAAACCCTGTTCTGTCATTCATTTATTTAAGGTCAATAGGTATGTTATGCACTGTTTACTTCTGTCCCTCTAACCTCCAATATATCCTGTGAGTATCAAATTTTCCAAACGCTTTTTCCTCAATATATGACCTAGAAATTTGAACCGTCCTGATATTAAGTATGAGTATACTTTTTGTTCCTTTTTTCTCTAAAATTGCTTCAAGTCTCTTCCTCATCTGTGAGGTGACTGTCCACCTTTAACTGTCATATAGGTGGACCGATATTACATAACAGTTCAGTACACTTTACTATGTCTTCAAAAATTTTTTCCTGTTTCTTAATACTTTGATTAGTTTTTATAAGGCATCATTTGCTATCCCAATGTGTCTTTGGATTTTAGTGTCACACTTTCTAACCTCTCTTAAAACACTTCCCAGATATTTAAAGTGTAGTACATGTTTGATTTTGGTATTTACAATATGTGATTTGAATGTTGGGTTTTTCTTTTTGCTGACAACTATACCTTCTGCTTTCTTGCAATTGATAGTTAGTCCTTTCTTCTTGTTTTCATTCACTACCTTGTACAGGAGTTCTTATAGTTTCCTATTTTCAGCAGGTTTATGCTCACAAACTGACTTCAAAATTTTACTATTTTCAAGAATAAATCCAAATAAAGTTGATATCTTTTGTACATCAAATGAAAAATATATCCAAACCAGAATTCTAATTATGAATCACAACAAAAAAATATCCATTTTTTTTTACTGTATTCAATAAGTAAAAACTGTAAAAATCTAAAAGATTACCAAAAAGGCTACTAAATAAATAACATTTGTTAGATCATTTGTAAGATTAATAAAAACAAAAAATAGATATAAGTCTGTATAATACCATAATACTGCTCGGCACAAATTATAAGACAAAATATTTTAAATTTGTATTTTTTATTGAAAATCAAAACTAAAACTACTGCACTGTATAACATATTACATCATATTATATCTAAATTGTTTAATATAATTTCCATTTGAATTAAATGAAGATTTAATTTTAATGCCCAATGATTTAGTAACAATGTACATGTGCCTTGCTTCTTGTCCATATAAAATTTGTAAAGCTTCAGTAAATTATAAATTTTATAAGGCTGTGCTATAAGGCTTTTGCTGATCACCAAAATTAAATTCCAATGCTGTGATTTTGAACTTAAACTTAATATTTAAACGCATTTCCTCAAAAAAAATCGTAATGATTTGCAAAATAATACTTTGTATCATTATTTAGCCTGTTAGATGCCAACTTGAGTGCAATACCACAATTTCAAATATTAACCAGCCTTATTGCTAATGTGTAATCTGGAGATGTATGCTATATGTGCATTAGAGATAGACAGGTATACAAAATTAAACCAGGAAAACCATGAAATTCTACAGGTCTTTCTAACAATAATAATAAAAAGAAGATATTGAATTTTTATACAGTCTTTAGATGTGTACATGCAATAAACTTTAAAAGACTCAAAATCAAAATCTGATCAAAGAAAATATTGGATATTTTTGTGAGAACATCTTTGTTGAGTTGAGAAATTTTCATTACCTCCTTGAGTGTATATTCTTATGTTAGAGTGCTAGAGAGAATTGAAAATATATTAAAACCAGAATTCTAATTATGAATCACAAGAAAAATATCCATTTTTTTTACTGTATTCGGCAAGTAAAAACTGTGTAAAAAATAATCATAAAACATTACAAAATGGCCACTCAGGGAATAAGATTTGCTAGATCATTTGTTAGATCATAATTAATAGAAACAAAATATACATAAATGTTTATATAACACCATAACACTACTGGGCAAAGATTATAAGACAAAATGTTTTAAATTTGCATTTTTTATTGAAAAGCTACTGCACTGTATGATATATTGCATCATAATATAACTAAATTGTTCAGTATAATTTCTCTTTGAAGTAAATAAAGACTTTATTTGATGGCACAATAATTTAGTAATAATGTGCTTGTGCCATGCATCTTATCCATATACAATTTGTAAAGCTTTAGAAAATGGTAATAATTTAGGAGAGAATATTTATTATATCAAATCCCAACTTTCAAATTGAGTGTAATACTACAGGCTACCCTACTGCACAACAGACCTGTATGTACAAGTTCTACTTGGGGTCTGGGTTGAGTATAAATTACAACAGGCACTCAAAGCATGGGGCCTCCCTGAGGGAATATCACAATTGGTGAAGGTTCTGGTTCTGATCAGTTATGATGGAATGTTTTAGAGGCATTTACTATATCCAAATACATACAATCCATCAGTAAAATGGTCAGAAAATGGCCAGTTCCCTGTACCACTCTATTAAGTACCCGACTCCTCCTGCTATGCTCTACCTTTACAAGAGCCACATCATGACAAAAGTGAAATACTGATGACATATATATATATATATATATATATTCGGTTTGGTATCCGTCCGTCTTTGTGCTACGAGCCTGGGCGGGATATATGGAGAACTAGGGCAGCCCGGACATCTAGTTCCCCCTCTCAGTCTTGCTAGCAGAGTCCAAAGGAAAGGATGAACCAATACAGTTTGGTACCAATGCTGCTGCAGGGGTTGTCGGAAGGTAGCACAGAGTGCCGTTCATCCACTTTAGGGGCTCCATTCTGGATTTGTGTAGAGTTTACTCCTTAGCCTTTTCTTCTCCTGAAGATTTCCACAAGGCATATATATATATTTTTTTTTTCCAACCCCAGATGAAACATTGCAAGCCTCTTGCTGCTCTATCACTAGTTCTAAGGTCAGACAAACTACATTCCTTAGTTCTCCAAAGTTTAACCTCCACAGTTAAGACCCTTCATGCCGCACATGGTGTAAAGCCCTCATTCCCTTCGTATACCATTAGTGACGTATAAGTTCTACTTGAGCAGTCTCATCACATGAACTAATGCTTTGTAGAATCAACTCCCAAGAGGATGCTTCTCCAATCACTACAACCATAACCTGTTCAAGTCTACATTTAACTGTAACCTTCCCTACATGTCCCCATAAACTCTGCCTCTTGCATTATACAGGGGCCTTGTATAGGGGAACGTCATTGTAAAAAAAAATTCTGTCTTGAATTCCTTGTATTTTCTTAGTATATTATTATTATTATTATTATTATTAATGGGCAAGTGGCTGTGTGGTTAGAACTTTCATTTTCTGACCATGAAATCTGTACTCAATTTGTCAGGAAGGTAACGTGTTGATGTTATCAGTCTGGAGGAGATGATCCCCGTAGCACGGCACCTTTGGAAAGTGCCTGAAAACCATACCACAGTTTGACCCAAACCTTGTGAGTGAATTTGTAAACAAAACCATTGGGGGGCTGTCAATGGCTGTGCTAGCATAGAGTCACAAGTCATTGTGACCGAGGGTTTGAGTGTACTGGCCCTGTTCAGATTGTTGATCACACTAGATAACGCGCATCTCCCAGAAACTGTAACTAAGGTCTGCTCAGCATAGTTGCAGTATAAATGACAGGTGGGCTGTCTGGGTGTTTAACAAACACAAAATGTGCCTGAACAAGCGTCTGCAACAAGGATTACCTAACCACCCTAGTAGATGGGTATCCTCAAATACGAGTGGCCAGGCATTAACGTAATGTTTAATTATTATTATTATTTTTAGTAGTAGTAGTCGTAGTTGTAAGTGAGAGAGCATAGCACTTTAGTCAAATTTTCCAGGTATTCTTTTCTCATGTTTTGTTCCCAGAAATTTCAACATATAATCAGACAAGAAGACCTGGAAAATTTGACACTCACAGGACATAATTGAAGTCAAGAGGAAAATAGAAAAGTTTTTTGTTTCTTTTTGCTTTTTAAGCATTTTACCCCATGCAAGGCGGGAATGCCACTAGGACGTAAGAGGTTACAGAGTGTGACAGCAAGAGTAAAGAGGGGTGTTTGAGGAAAGAAGGTGCAGAGAGATGCTCTGGTGAAGGTGAGCATCAACTATACTGATAGGAGGCAAGAAAGTTTCTCTATGGTGGGTAAGAAAGAGAGAAGTTTCACTTTTGACAGTAAATGGGTGAAATTAACCTAGGCATTAAATGGCAAGTAACCTACCTAAAGAGTTTATATAAATATCTGGCAGAGCAGCAAAGGAAAGAATTGTAACAAGAGAAATATTACTAAGAGTTAAAAAGGATAGGAAGTTGTGGAGAGCCACAATGACCTAGATCATGTAGCAACACAGCATATACAAGAAGAAGAGCAAGGAAATATTATGAAATGTGAATAGGTACAATTTATAATTTAAGAACAAGTATTTTCCATATATGAATATGTAAAACATACCTATCAATCATATAAAGTGTCTGGATTTTTTTTTAGTGGTGGGGAGCTACCTGAGTATATTTTTATTTAATAAGAGAAATGGAATCCTCAATGACAGTCATTGATATATCAAGATAATT
>CAHIKZ030000080.1:1282500-1285000 GCA_903632075.3 Acanthosepion pharaonis
TAATTTTTTTATAAATAATAATTATATCTGCTCTATTTTGGATTGAGCACTCTTTTAAGAATAGTAATTGTTGGTTATTGGAATTCATTCCGTATATACCAATTATATATTTGGATATATATATATATATATATATATATATATTATATTGAGAAGGACTTGTCTTCAGAACATTACAAAATCGTTTTTCAATAATATCCAGTCTTCAGAGCTTCAAAGCCAGTGGTGTAGCTAGGTGGGGCCAGAGCAGGTGGTCCACCCTGGGTGGCACTTTTGGTCTGCAGTGAGTTTTCAGAAAAGAAAAAGACAATGGCATAATTTCAATAATTTTTGCATAAAAGGCAGTTATATGGAAGAAGATATAGTTCAAATGAAGCCAATTTGTCTTTGCTACGACTGGCTCAAAGCCAGCCAGCCAGCAATAAAAAAAAATCTTCTCTTCAAAATGTACCATCAGCTGATGAGAATAAACACCACTTACAAGCCATGAGCAAAAGGTGTGAAAAAAATTTGAACATTTTTAAAGGGCTTGACATGGGGTTGGAGTCAGTGAATTTAGTGAATCCACTGTTTTTTTTTTTCATTCTTCTATGACTTTGGCATCAGTTCTTTGATTTTGATTTTTTATGTCTATGAACTGTTAGTGAAAAATAATTAAGAGAACCAATCATTTTATCTTTTATTTATCATAGGCCTAGCTTTAATCTCTATCTATAAAAGGTCGGATGTGTGTGTGAGTGTAACGAATGCGCGGCTGCAATTTTCGACGGATTTGCACCAAGGCCAAGACCGACTTTGAATTTCCCAACTCCCATCGATACTGGAAATAATCAATTTTTTCATGCTTCTACGGCAGTTTTCATGTAGTTTGCGGCCATTTTCTACTAGCCAGAGTGGGAGCCTATAGCTGGCTGCCACGAATAGGCAGGAAGATTCTATTGACCAGTGTGAGAGCCACCAGCTGACTGACACGAATGTTAACTAGCATGCTAGCATGCAAAAAAAAATTGATAGCTGCATTCGTCACAAGTAAGAAAAATTTAAATCCGCATGGCACTTTACTCTAATTGGCTCATTCACTTGCTTAAAATCAACGTTGATTCTGATTCCACAGAACTGAGTTGGGTGTGAAAAAGTATTTGTTGTTAACATTCTTTTTTCATTCGGTTTTTCCAGTTACGAGTCCTTTTTTAAAGCTGATCGTTTTGTGTTCATTTTGTTTAGTTCTTTTGTTGTAACAGATTTAATGTTTAGTATAGAACTTAGAAAAAATTCTCAGTGTGAGATAGGCAAGAAGTAAGGCATGTAGCAACATCAGCGCGGCAAAGGGCACTCCTTTAAAGGCAAGGAAGGGCAAAAATATTTTAAGTCAAGTGATAACGACTGCTGTATGAATTGTACGATTTTTGAATCAAGCATGGGCAACACCGGGCCATGCTGATAATAAGGAAATAAATTTGAAAAGAAATCTTTTTATTCAAAATTTATCAAAATATCAACTACAATGCAATATTTATTATTTACTATTTTATAAATAACTATGAAAACAATCTTTTTATTTAATTTAGAGTCGATTGCTGTATGAGTCGTACGATTTTTTAATCAAGCACGGTCAATGCAAGGCCATGCTGCTAGTGCAGATATAAAATTGTTACTTTTCATAAATTATAAAATAGGTAGATAAATAAATTGAAATAATTCCAATTCTTTAAGGATATCATATGCATTCCAATTTTTCCAAAAATATCGAATGGAAATTTAAAAGAAAATTGAAAATTAATATATTTTTTTTTAAGTGCAGAAACTTTATTTACAGTCCAAAAGTGTTCATGTTTTTCCCATTTTTCAATTTACATGTTTTCATGGTAGTAAAACAATGCAATGTTTTATTTTTAGTTTAGATAGTTGAGGATTTATTAAGCAAAATAGACTAAGAATTAAAAGCACGATAACATTTATTTTAGTTTTTAAAAGTGAAATTAATTTTATCGGACTTTTAATTCTTAGTTTTACTACTTTGCTAACTTCAACAATGATAATAATAACTTCAACTGCATAAAACAAAATAATTTAAAAAGACATTGCATTTTTTTACATTGTTAAAAGAAAAACGAACTATGTTTCTGTTAATGTGACATTTAATTTATGACTGCTTACTTGTTAGAATTGAAATATTAAAAAACGATAAATTATGAATTAAAAAGTACAATGTGTTTTTTTTGTTTTAAATAAAACAGAGGGTATATAAGCAAAAACAAGTTATCTTTCTTTTAACATCGTAAGTTTTTATGTTTTCCTGATTTAGAAAATAAGAAATAGCGTCTTCTTTTTTTACATATCCGCAGTTTTACTTTTTAAAAATAAATCAATAAACACAATTGTACTTTTATTTCATAATTTATCAGTGAGTATTTATAAATACCACGTTAGCAGAAAGAAAAAAAAATGATTGATATGGGCATTAGATTCTGAGAAATAAAAATTGATGGGTGTATAAATA
>CAHIKZ030000080.1:1290000-1315000 GCA_903632075.3 Acanthosepion pharaonis
AACACTGAATCCTAGCAACAACAATTCCACAAACCATTTGACAAATTTCTACATTAATTTCAGAAAATGAATCAGGAATTTTGAGTTTGAGCCTGTAAACAAGATCTTTCAGTACACAGCACAAAGAAAAGCCAGTTGGTTTGGGGTCTGGTGATTGTGATAGCCAGTCAATTGCTCCACATCTTATCTCCATCAACTTGAGAAAAAGTGTATTTGCCACACCCTATACTGGGTTCAATGGGTAAATTGTCGCTATTTTATATTTTTAATTTTGTGCTTGTACATTATTTATTTTTGATTTTGTACAGTATAGTCAGATCAGTTAGCCACAGTCTGAGGAAAAAAAGAGCACCTAATGCAATTCACTTTGCTAGAAGTTTGAAAACAATATGCTGTACTGCTTGGCATTTGCACCAGAAGCTCCAGTATGAACATTTCAGTGTATTTGGGTGAGGACAGTTCAGAACAGTTCAGAGGACTTGAAAAGAGTCAGATATATATCTGACAGCTTATTGATTCAGTTATGAAAGTTTGTGTGATAATCTTAAGTGGCATTTAAAACCCGCTAATGATTTACAAATGAGGCCACATATGGAGCAAGTGTGAGGATTGTGAGATGAGATCACTGTTAGATTGGCTGACCTTTTAGATCTTGCTCTCACTTCTTGAAAATGATTCAGACAAGCAGACTGAAAATTGCTGAGTCTACTAAAACCCATTGATCTCCATTCTACTTGCTCCAAAGCTAAGCGCTCAATGGTGTTATGTGGTATATTGACTGCTGACAAGTTGCTTTTCAGCTTGTCTTTGTATCTTAGCCATGGGCGTCCTACATTCCTGTAGCCCTGATCTAACTGGCTGTACATTAGGATCTTGGGTATCCTGTCATCAGACATTCACAAGACATGACCAGTCCACCGTAACTGAAACTGTATGATATATATTTATATATATACCCACATTTTTTTCTCAGTTTTTTGAACAGGAGTAGATGTTTATCTCTTGTTTAGAATTGGGTTTTCAGTTCATTCTAAAGTCTACTTCAACTCTATACTACTAACCACTCTGCCTAAACTCTGAAATGTATACTATTATTAGTTTTCCACTTCCTTGTAAAATCTTTTTCATCTCTTTCATTTCCCGTAGTCCTTTGGTGGCATTATTGCCTTCTTTTGGGATGAATTGATTAAAGAATAAAAATAAATATACTGAATATATCTTGGCTGCAATTTTCCTATTATACAAGTACAATCAGCAAAAGTTATCTTTTAAGTATTTTTATCGACATTTTTCTCCCATCTGAAAAGGTGTTTGCCATCAGGATCAAAGGCCTATAAATATTGTTCAAATTTAAAACATTTTGCTTTTTTATCAACAAGTATCAAAGATTACATTTGTTTTGCCAAAAACATGTCCAGTTTAGAGTTTCTTTGATTTAGATTTATGCTTTATGTTAGATGTTATTTTAAATAATGTAATTCGTGGTGCATTTTATTTTTTCACTTATTTTGTTTACCTATTCTTATGTAATAGTTTTACCTATTCTTATGTAATAGTTTTACCTATTCTTATGTAATAGTTTTACCTATTCTTATGTAATAGTTTTACCTATTCTTATGTAATAGTTTTACCTATTCTTATGTAATAGTTTTACCTATTCTTATGTAATAGTTTTACCTATGTAATAGTTTTACCTATTCTTATGTAATAGTTTTACCTATTCTTATGTAATAGTTTTACCTATTCTTATGTAATAGTTTTACCTATTCTTATGTAATAGTTTTACCTATTCTTATGTAATAGTTTTACCTATTCTTATGTAATAGTTTTACCTATTCTTATGTAATAGTTTTACCTATTCTTATGTAATAGTTTTACTTCATAACTGAATGAAATTTTATTATTCAATTTTTTTTTTTAATGTTTAATGTCTCCAAATGTTGGTTCTTTTCACAATTTATACTCTTGCATTATCTATAAGTATCTGTGGAATATTTTGTTTTTTCATTGTATTCATTCATGATTTGTGTTTTAATAGACTATTTATCAGATAAATGGTAAGTTAGTCTACAAGATAATACACTAATTGTGTAAAAAGTTAAGAACTTGATCCTTCAATGTTACTTTCTAAAATAAAATAAAATATGTTACTAGTGAGTTTTGAAGGTACCAAAAGATAATGTAGTTATTGTGCAACCAATTTATGAATTATTTAATTTTTATTATCATTAGAGAATGTAAATATGAGGTTGTAAAAAAGACTGACCTGATTGGGGCTGAGTAGTCGGCTACTGTTTTTATAAAACAACAGAGTAGCCTATGTCATGGTTGTATATATATATATATGGTTGCAACAGACATAACGGGAGTACGGCCAATTGCTATTTAGTCACTGCCATGATTAGCTGCATGTATATACATTCCAATTAATGACTATAAAAGGATTTTGGTAGCTTGCAGTTTTCAGGATGCTGACTAAAGCCTGATCAACTATTGCCATGCCAACAGAGTGAGAATGTCTGTTGTTAGAAGACCTAAAACTTTTGATGGATCCAATCATGGAATATTCCTAAAGAAAAAGAAAGGAATTAATGGAATCTATTTTTGAGTCAACATTGTTTCTTATAACTCTAGGCTTTATTTTCTGTAATGTTACTGATTTATAAATTAACACAATTATTATCAGTTAAATAGCAAGTTAGTCTACAAGATTATGTATTTGTTGTGTAACCAATTTATAAAATATTTTAATTTTATTATCATCATTATGAGGTAGATTACAGAAACAGACCTGGTTGTTGCTGAGTAGTCACTAACCATACTGTTTAGATAGAAAAAAAATAACAATGCAGCGTCTGTTGTCTTAGTATATGATGATTATCTGTTTTTCGACACTCCAATTAATGATTATAAAAGGATTTTGGTAGCTTGCAGTTTCCATGTTGCTGACTTTAGACTGATCAACTATTGTCATGTCAACAGGTAGAGAAGGTCTGATGTTGGAAGATTCTAAACTATTCATGGGTAAAATCATGGAAAATCCTCAAAGAAAAGAAAAGCAAAAACATTCTCCAAGTGAGCAAAAGATTTCATAAACAACATGAATTGGTTGAATTTTTCTATTTGGTTGTTATTGACATTAATAAAATTTCATTCATTTTAGGAAAAAACAAATTAAATATATTTAATAAATAAAGATTGATTTAAAAAAATACACACATAAATAAAATGCAACATGAACGTGACATTGAATGATTTCATGGCATGACATTTGAAACGAATGCGTGACATATCTCAAAAATAAATTTAAAAACTATAAATGTATTTTTAGCAAAACACATTTAATCTTTGTTTGAATATGGATTATGAAAGAGAACATTTATACAGCCTCAGTCCTGATATCACACACCTAATGTTCACATAACTTGTGGCCACTCAAAATAGAGTATTGCTGCATATGTTTTATGAACAGCAGAAAAGGCAAGAAATGAAGTACCTGGGGTTATTCAAGAAAGATAACAGTTCAGCCTAAACTCAAGGTGGTGAGGGTTCAAGATTGTAGTGATCAGGAGAACATCCTGGTGGGAGTCTGTTCTCCAAAGCAGAAGTTCTTAGAAAGAATCTGTCCAAATGGAAATTATTTTTTACAAAGGAACAAGGATGATTCTTCCTTGTAGATATAGCATAGTGGATCCTAGCTGTAAAGATCATGACTGGTTGAATATAGCTCATCAGAACACATGCCATGGAAGCAGCAATAATGTAACAAGATGTTTGCAATGTTTCATTTATGCAAAAAGAGGTTGTATGGTGGAAAATTATTCATCACCCACAAGGACTCAATCCGGATATCAAAACCCTTTTCAAAACAGATGAAAAATTTAATAAAGAATATTTGTTGTCTTTTACTAATATATAAATAATGGTTGGCCTCTCATATTCGTTGACTAGTGTCTACTAGGGTGGCTAACCAATCCCTGTTGCAGACGCCTGCTCAGGCACATTTGTGTTTGTTCAACACCCACAAATCCCACCTTTGGTTTATACTGCAACTATGCTGAGCGGACCTTAGTTACAGTTTCTGGGAGAGAGAGTGCATTATCTGTCATGGTCAACAGTCTGAACAAAGTCAAGATACTCAAATATTTGGTCACAATATCTTGTGACTTTGTGCTGGCACAAGCATCAACCATTGACAGCTACCAAAATGTTTCATCTTGCTGCAAGTCTTGGGTCCACCCATGATATGGTTTTCAGACACTTCCCAAACATGACACATACCAGGATTGCATCCCCAAGCGGATAACATAAAAAAAAACACCTTCCTGACAAATCAATCAAGATGAGATGCAAACCCGGGTCATGTGTTCAGAAAGCAAATGTTCTAACCCATTGACCAGCTTGCATGCATATATATATATATATATATATATATATATATATATATATATTATAAAATGGACAAAGTCCGACAATTATTTAAGACATTTTTATGTTTATACATTCTTTTTATAGATACAAATATTTAAGTAAATTCTCTGTTTATGATAAATATTATTAACAGCATTTACTGGCCTGAATGTCCAATAAAATTCACATAGAAAATATGCGTCCTCTGATAGGAATCAAACCTGTATCCTATACGGAACTGTCATCTAGTCTGATGTGCCTTAACCAATTGGGCCACATAGGACCGTTCGGTTAATAAGGGTGATTTTACTGTCTTTAAACACAATTCTCCATGATTTTCTCTCATTCATATATATATATATATATATATATACACATATAAACATATATATATATGTATATATAAGCACACATAAACACACACAGATATATATATATAAGCACACAAACATATATATATAAGCTCACATAAACATATATATATAAGCACACATAAACATATATACACATATATATATATATCTATGTAAGCATACATAAACATATATATTTATATATATATAAGCACATATAAACATATATATATGTATAAATAAGCACACATAAACACACACACATATATATATATATATATATATATATATAACACACATAAACATATATATAAGCACACATAAACATATATATATATATATATATATATATATATATATAAGCACACATAAATATATATATATATATATATATATATAACACATATAAACATATATATATAAGCACACATAAAACACACACATATACATACATATATATATATATATATATATAAGCACACATAAACATATATATATATAGGCACATATAAACATATATATAAGCATACATAAACATATTTATATATATATATATATATATATATATATAAGCACACATACACATCAGCAAATACTTGAATTTATTTGTTTTTCATTTTTAAATATATTGTGATATTATATGATAATTCCAAGCAAGGCAATGAAGCCATTAACACAAAAGGGGTTTCAGAGTATGAGACAATATTTCAAAATCAAATTTATCTGGAATGCAAGAAACCAGATGAAAATTCTACAAGTGAGAAGGGCAAGAGAAGAAACTCTTACTACAGAAATAAGTGTCACATCTAACAATTTCAACTTTAAAATGATGAGACATAACTGCCAATTCAGTACTGAGTTTAAATTCATAAAGTAGGTGCAGCACAGAACAACTAAGTCTTATCCTTTTACAACTGAAATTGTGAGATAGAACCTTTTTCTTTTTCTTTTATTCACTCACACTTCTTACCAACATGATATGTCTTTCCTCTGTCTTTTCTGCAAATATTTTCATGGTAACTGCTCTCACAAGCTTTTAACTGGTTCCTTGACTACATGAATTTAAGCATTCTACTAGATTGGCATCTAGGTCCCACCCATTTGCTGTTGAAAAGGCTAAATACAACCATTATTTATACTCCAACAGTTTCTTTTCTCGCACTTCCAACTGATGGAACTGACTTCTGTTTACTTGCTTCCTTGATAAAAAGTCTTCAAAAATTTAAATGCAAAGTCAGTTGCCATCTTCTGCCTTCTTGAATCCTGTTCATCTTTTGTCCTTTTCTCAGTCCCTACTATACCTAGTCTTTTTCTCTTACTTTCACTCCCTGTAATGCCCTGTGTACTGGTGGCATCCCCACCTTTCATGGGGTGAAATGATTAAAATGAAAGTTATATTTTTAACAGTCCTTTTTATCATTCAATGATCTCTATGAAACTTCCTTGATATCTGGCCATTCCAGTATTGCATAATTTTGTTATTTTCTGTCTTTCAGCATTTGTTAGATTATTTTCATTAATCATGTTTCGACATATATTATAGAAAAAAAAATTAGTTTATCTTAGATTTCAGAAGCTTTAAACTAATATTAATTTAATCTGCATAATAACATCAGACTGAAGTTTTATAATAAATGCAATAACTTTAATATAACATTGAAACAACCTAAAAATTTAACTCAAGGCTTGTTTTGATGTCGAAACTAATCCTTTAGAATTTGACAAAAATTGTCCAAGGCAAATTCAAGTTATTGAGGTCTATGTGATTTCCGATATAAGTTCTGATGGACCTATACTGCATTTCTCTCTACAAAACATGCTCCTATAAAATATTTAGATAAAAAATATTCAGTTGATTATTCAACTATAGTTATATTTTTATAGTTTATCATTATTGTGATTTGTATTTTAGCATTTAATGTAGTTCTGGTAATTCTCCCCTTGACACAAAGTGGAAATACTCTATTGAATCTATTGCTAAATTAATTGCTAAGAAAGTTGGTTCTGTGTGTCATGCAAGACAATTTTTCCCTCCAGAATCTATCCTACATATCTATAAGTCTACCATTCATCCATGATTAGAATATTGCTACAA
Organism: Acanthosepion pharaonis; assembly: GCA_903632075.3. Taxonomy (NCBI): domain Eukaryota; kingdom Metazoa; phylum Mollusca; class Cephalopoda; order Sepiida; family Sepiidae; genus Acanthosepion; species Acanthosepion pharaonis. The sequence continues at coordinate 1,296,859 of CAHIKZ030000080.1, forward strand.
CATATGGTTTGGTACTACTGCAATTTATCTAGTGGTCCATGAATCAATACAAAGAAAAATCAAATAACTTAAATAAAACAGGTTAAAATGTTAACTTAAACTTTGTTGTGAAATTTAAATCCCAAATTTGACAACTTATTGAGGTTGATGTCATTTGTATAATAGCTTCAGTAATAACTTCAAATGTAGTTGCGTAGATAGACATATATGTTAAAAGATTATTGATTGTTTACAGGTGGTCCAATTCATTATTGGTGGGAGAAGACAAATGAATATGATTCAAGCATTTGACAAAAGCTAGACAAAGGTGCTAATGCGTTTTATACATACATATATATATATATTTAAGTAAATGTTCTCTATATAATAAACCAGATACTTCCTCTGTGGCTAAATAGTATAGCACGTTAGACTATGTGATGGTTCCCTGTAGGACACAGGTTCGATTTGGAGTCACATATCTTCTATGAAAATTTCTCGAACATTAGGCCGGCAAATGTTGTTAATACATTTTATTATATACTTAAATATTTGTATCTATGAAAATAATGTATAAACAGAAAATATATTAAAATAATTGTTGGACTTTTCATAATATATATATATATATATATATATATATATATATATATATATAGCAGTCATTGAAATCAACACCCAAATGCAAAAGTCTGTTTCATGCTAATACCAATCTTCAGTCCATGGGCATTGCATTTTTGCTTGATTTTTTATATATAAAGGTCAGTGATGCATTGTGTATAAAATATATTTTTAAGGCATGATATGTTTATAGGTTAAATGTTCAGTATCAGGGATAGAGTCTATATAAAAATAAATATAGACACTGAAGTCAATACCAAGAGGTTACAGTTTGTTTCATGCTAAACACTCTCATTAGGCCATGTGTGTTGTGTTTCCATTTATGTGTGTTGTGTTTCTATTTCTCTACAGGTCAGTGATGAATTGTGGGTAGTCTGTTGTATTATTCTAATGGTTATAATTCTAGCCCTTAGAATAAATTGAAACACAACCGCTAATACCCACCAAAACAATTGTTAGAATAATGCAATATATATATATATATATACAGGTCGTTGATGCATTGTGGGTAGTCTTTTGCATTGCATTGTGGGTAGTTTGTTGTATTATTGTAATGGTTATTCACAATATATATTCGAATCACAACTGTTACCCCCCACCAAAACAAGTGTTATAATAATACAATAGACTACCCACAATGCAATACAATAGACTACCCACAATGCAATACAATAGACTACCCAAAATGCAATAATATAGACTACCCACAATGCAATACAATAGACTACCCAAAATGCAATAATATAGACTACCCACAATGCAATACAATAGACTACCCAAAATGCAATAATATAGACTACCCACAATGCAATACAATAGACTACCCACAATGCAATACAATAGACTACCCAAAATGCAATAATATAGACTACTCACAATGCAATACAATAGACTACCCAAAATGCAATAATATAGACTACCCACAATGCAATACAATAGACTACCCACAATGCATCACTGACCTGTATATATAAATAGTCGATCAAAAGCACAACACAATGCCCTGACAATTGTGTTTAGCATGAAACAGACTGTCAGCTCTGAGTATTGTCTTCAATGTGCACATTTATATATATATATATATATATATATATATATATGATTGTTTTTCTACTTTTTACAAAATTAGATAAACAATCATGGATTTTCAAAAATATGTTATTCAACATACACATTAAAACTAAGCTAAGCATAGTAGATTTTCTAGATTTCAACTTCAACCTAAATAAAGGTACATATAAACCATACAGAAAACCCAATGATAAACCACTGTATATACACATTTTCCAATCACTCGCCATCAATAATCAATTAACTGCAGGCTTTCCAAGAATTCTTACAATGAAACCATATTCAATGAAGCTAAAAAAGACTATGAAACAACCCTAAAAGACATTGGATTCCCAGCAACACTCATATACACAACATAAAAAAAAACAGAAGAGATACAAAATGTTTTCAGCCACCATACAATGACATTCTTTTTCAAGAACATGAAAATGAACTATAGTGCATAGGAGAACAAAGGAAAAGAAATGCCCATTTTGAAAATCACACTGCGTGAAACAGTCTGTTAATGCGTAAATAATTGAAACATTATTTTTATGTGTATTAAAAGGCTCTTTTAAAAATATTTAAACTAGATCAAGCTTTGATACATAAAAAAGAATATATAAATCATATATATATATATTTTTTTTTTCAGAGAGTTTGAGAAAAACAGAGATGGAATGGCTGAGATTGAGAGAGAGAGAGGGGAAGAGTGAAAACATGTTCATTGTATGTGTAATAGTATTTTACTCCTATTTGCATTGACAAGACATTCAGACACATTTTGCTGTGTTGACTTAAGTGACCATTTCATACCTTACGAAAACTAATTCTTTATTGTTTATCATATTGACTTTATTAACTGTCCCCCTAGTTCACTGAAGAGATTTTATTTTTAGCCAAATATATATATATATATATATATATATATATATATATATTTATAATTGTATATACAGGGTGTCTATAGAGTTCGTGTGCACTTTAAAAAATTTATAACTTTATTTGTATTTGCAATAGAAATAATCTGTAAAAAATGCTATAAAGTTTAATGTACCTAGTTTTAAGTATAGTTATTGAATAATTCTTTACCACAAAATTTGCAATAATTTTTTGATAAGTAAAAAAATATTTTCTTTTTTCCAGAATCAATTTGATCCATGGCTTCAACTGAGGAAAAAGTAAACTGTGTCCTTTGGTTGGCTGAACTGAAATCTACTATTGCTGTACAAAGAAAGTTTAGAATTGAATACAATAAAGAATCACCTCATAGGAAGACTATTGTTAAATGGTTGAAAAAATTTAGAGACAGGCTCTGTCCATGATAAGCCATGTTCTGGAAGGCCATGTGTCAGCGACGAAAGTGTTGTATCCATAAACTTAAATAAAATTTCAATAAAACCTTAAAAAAATATAGATTTACATCTTTCTAATACTTTTTACAAATTATTTATATCACAAATACAAATAAAGTTTTTAAAGTGCACAAGAACTTTATGGACACCCTGTATATATTTATAATTATATATATATATATATATAATGGACTCTCCCGTCGGTTTCAACGTATGAGGATCTGACTGCTTATTGATTCAGTTATGAAAGTTTGTGTGATAATCTTAAGTGGCATTTAAGACCCGCTAGTGATTTACAAAGGAGGCCACATATGGAGCAAGTGTGAGGATTTTTGAGATGATATATATATATATATATATATATATATATATATATATATATATATATAAATATTTAATGAAAAAAAACAAACTCAATGAGAATCCAGAGCTAATATTTAATGAAAAAACAGACTACTTTAAGGTACCATTACAATAATTTATTTCACCAAAATCCTTTTTGAAGGACTCCGGATCATCAGGTAACACTTCCAACAACAAAATGAAAGGAAAAATGGGATTAGAAATTGATGGGTAATGTAATTTTTGTAATTTAACAGGGAGGGTGATAGTTGTAGTTAACGAGACAAGGTAGATTATAGAGAGGGGTAAATTTCATATTTCTCTTAAGCATGTTTTATATTGGGGTAGGAGGAGTGACCTAATCGTGACCTATTTAAATGGTTAACTTAACCGAAATGATATATAGGAATGGGAGGGTAGTGGTGGGGAAAGAAAAGGAAAAATGGAAAGGAGATAGACAACAGTAATACAGATATATCTAAATGAGTGTTACAGCAAAGAGAGGGGGGGAGAGGGAAGTGAATCGAAAAGGCTGTAATTTTGTTTTAACAAAATTATGTAAAAGATAGATTTCAATGCTTGATAGAAATTTAGATGTCTAAAAAATGATGAATGTTATCAATTTAAACATTTAATTTTTTAAGTAAAATAGTTTAGGGACTTAATATAAGTTAACTACTATTATTATTAGCACATTAGGGATTTAATATAAGTTAACTACTTTTTTTATTAGCACATTTATCGAGAACATATTAAAGAAATATTTAAAATTATAATAGTTTATTTACCCGACCAATTGTACTTTCATAATATTGTAAAAAAATTTTGGTAACAATAACATCTATATTAGTTTTACTTTAAATCTAATTTATGAATGCAATTTTTCTTTATTATTATATGGGTAAACTTAATTAAGGTTTAGGTTTCATTATTTAATAATATTTGAGGGTAATATTAAAGATTTTGTTTTCTTCTTATATGTATCTCACAAAAACATATTCATGCAATATACATACGTCCATTTACATGTGCAAATACACACATAGACACACGTGCAACAATATACACAAATGTTCATCCATCTTCATACATAAATTACATATACTCACATACATTTCTCAATCATTACCTATATTTTAATGTTTGAAATTTATTTAGATTTTAGTTTGATTTTATAGTTAAAGTTTAATTTTAGGTGACTACTGAAGTGCTTCATTATTAAAGGGATTTCGTTAATATTATTATTACTATTAATAGCTAAAGAGTGGTATATTTAAAATTATCAATTTTAAGATGAAACTCCCTTAAGAAGATAAAAATACACTCTCAAAATTTAATTATAGAACATTAAAAGAGAAAAAACACTTTTAAAATACCAAGAGAATGACCCAAGTACTTCCATTTAAAAATAATGTTACCTGATGATCCGGAGTCCTTCAAAAAGGATTTTGGTGAAATAAATTATTGTAATGGTACCTTAAAGTGGTCTGTTTTTTCATTAAATATTAGCTCTGGATTCACATTGAGCTCTCAGGATTTCATCCTTCTTGGAATTACCGATTCGGTTTACCAAGTTCTTTAACTTATATATATATATATATATATATATATATATATATATATATATATATATATACACACACATACAGGGTGAAGCAGCCTTTTTTATTTATCAACTTTTATTCTCTCCTACTTCCACTCTATGTAACCCTCTGCATACTAGTGGCATTCCAAACCTTGTTTCAGGTGAAATGATTAACAAAAAAAAATGACACTTCATCTTTGACATAGATTTACATACCAGGGAGAAGTGGATTCACTCCTTTTCGAAAAACACTAGAGTTAAGGCAATATAAACAACCTCAGTTGGATTTCATTTTCTATAATCACTTTGTTCTTTGTTATTGATTTTTAGACCAGGGAGAATCAGTTTCATGCCTTTTCCAGAGGCATTCCTGCTAACAGCTGTAATATGAAATCTCCTGATTTTCTTTTCTTTAACTACTTTGATCTTTGTTCTGGATTTACATACCAGAGAGAAGTGGATTCCTGCCTTTCCTTGAGTCATTATATAGTCTCTTGGAATTTGAACAGATTTTGTTAATTTTATTTTCAATAACAATGCAGAATGAATGGTTGTTAGCAAAAGGAACAGCCCAACATGCAAATTACAATTTGGAGATACCAAAATCACGCAAGTACAACAATTTAAATACCTGGGGACAGAGAGTGTGACACTGAAATCTGAAGAGGCATTGGGATAGTGAACGTTGCTTTCCAAAAGCTAAGTAAAGTATTAAGATAAAGGAAAATTTTATTATAAACATAGAAAAGAGTACTGTAGTGTTATATGATATCAGTCCTCCAATATGGCAGTCTCCTCAAAGATGAAGAAGAGACTTGAAGCAACAGAAATGTGGCTCTACAGAAGGAAGTTGAGATTACTATGGACCAAACATGAGAGCAACAACAAAGTTTTAGGGAAAATGGAAACAAAACTGACCCTTATACATAACATCAGAAGGAGACTGTTGAAATTGTTGCAATATCAGCTGATGCTGATATCTTGATAAATGGAAACATCTGAGCTAGATACTTGCTTTCCTGATGATTGAGCTAAATTAAGTAGACTTCACAAGCACCTCTAACAAAAAAGGTCATTGAATGAAGACAGATTACTGTTTTAGACAAAGAACAATGTTCTCTGTGAGACAGTGGTCATGAAGCTGAAGACAGAGAGACAGAGAAGACTCATGAAGAGTGACAAGAAGATCGCTTCAACCGGAAGATGTCCATTAGACTATTCACCTAACCACTCACCTATATTCATCTCTGTCTCACTCATTTATAGTGGTAGGTTACAGCCAAATTAAATATTGCTTATTGCTATGAAAGTCTCATAGGTAACAATCTGGCCAAAGTGTCATTTTTAAGCCACAAGCATTTGACTGGAAGAAGCTGCAGGCTGAGGACAAACCTGGAGTCTGGTCTGAGCTTCAATGTTAAAAAATTTCTAGGGTACATAATGAGGAAAATGGGGGCTTTGAAAATTGATGCTCAGAAAACATATTGAAGGCAAGATGGACAGAGGAAAACAAAACATAGTTTACTTAATTAAATGAAGGGTTTAGAAGAGATAGCAAAAAAAAATTTATTTAATTATAAAGAGTAGGAATTTGTGGAGAACTATGATCTCCAACTTCCTGAAAGGACATGGCAGATAGAACAAGAAGAATGAGATTGTGGGGATGATTGGCAGGACAGGGATTTAGGAGAGATTGCAAAACGGATAAATTTACAAAGAGTGATAAAGAACTGGAAATTGTAGAGAACTATAATCTCTAATTTCCTGAAAGAATATGGCACATAGAAGAATAGGAACCAATTTGCTACTCTGAACCTCAATATTATCCTTAAACTACCAGCATGGCCCGGCGTTGCCCGTGCTTGATTAAAAAATCGTACGACTCATACAGCAATTGCAATTACTTGACTTAAAAAATTTTTGCCCTTCCTTTCCTTTAAACGTGTGCCCTTTGTCATGCTGATGTTGCTACATGCCTTACTTCTTGCATATCTCACACTGCAAATTTTTTCTAAGTTCTATACTAAACATTAAATCTGTTACAAAAAAAGAACTAAACAAAATGAGCACAAAACGATCAGCTTTAAGAAAAGGACTCGTAACTGGAAAAACCGAATGAAAAAAGAATGTTAACAACATTTTTCACACCCAACCCAGTTCTGCGAAATCAGAATCAACGTTGAGTTTAAGCAAGCGAATGAACCAATTGGAGTAAAGTGCTATGCAGATTTAAATTTTTCCCACTTGTGACAAATGCAGCTCTCAATTTTTTTTGCATGCTAGCATGCTAGTTAACATTCATGTCAGTCAGATGTTGGCTTTCACGCTGGCCAATAGAATCTTCCTGCCTATTCGTGGCAGCCAGCTATAGGCTCTCACTCTGGCCAGTAGAAAATGTCCGCAAACTACATGAAAATTGCTGTAGAAGCATGAAAAAATTGATTATTTCCACTATCGATGGGAGTTGGAAAATGCAATGTTGGTCTTGGCCTTCCCACTAACTTGGAGCATGTGCATGTAAATTTTGGTGCAAATCCATCGAAAATTGCGGCTGTGCATTTGTTGCACACACACACACACACACACACACACATCCTGCCTTTTATAGATAGAGATTAAAGGAATTAATTAGTTTTTCAAACAAACCCTTTACTAATAACATGTTATTGTTCTACAAGAATGTGAGTCTGACCATTCTGGTAGTTACCTTTTTATTCCTTTCATTTCATTTTTGCCTGCCTTTGTTTATTTTGCCATTTTGTTTCACCTTTGCAAAAGCAATTCCTGCCAGGTCCAAAAAGTCAGACGAAATGGTGACCCACTTACTCAGAAATTTCAAAGACCAAATGAATTCCACATCACTTAAACGGCTGGCCAATAATTTATTTCCCAATTTTTTTATCTTTGTTCTCTCAGATTTGATTTCTAAACTTTATTTTGGCTTTATAGTTTTTGCATGTCATTTCTGCTGCCACCATCGAATCTGGGTCTCTTTACTTGTTTGGATTATTTTCTGTAATCCAAAAAGTGATTGGATAAAATCTTTTGAAATCGGTGAATAAATATCAAAATAATTTTCCAAGTTCCATTACAGCTAATGTATTTTGACTGATTAAATAAACACAAATCTGGAGGAAATTTTTACACACATGCACATATGCACAGACACACACACATGTGAATTTATGCATGTGTGAGGATGTAGCTGTACTTCAGTGGACGTATATATATATATATATATATATATATATATATATATAGCTTAAATTTGTTGTATAGATGGGGAAGAGTGCTCAATATCGGATATACAGCATTTGGTGGCAATAAGAATCAAAACTACATGGTGACTGTCAGCTTCACACATCAAGTTATCATTCGACAATGATCTGCATATATTTTTATACCTACATACTAGAGTGACTGTCAGTTTCTCTTTTTTTCTCTAACCATCTTTATATATATATATATATATATATATATATATATATATATATATAGACAGAGAGAGAGAGATAGAAATGTGTGTGTGAGTGTGTGTATGAATATATATATATGTGCAAAAAAGGCTAAAAATAATGGAAGCCTAATTAATAAAAACAAACAAACCAACACTTAATAATATTAACTTTGAACATGGACATAATATCTTGACCGTGTTTTCAAACAAAAAAAATGGAAACATTTTATAAAACATACATACAATAAACTATTTCTACTTTTCACAGTTAAAATATAATCCTTGAAAATGGCTAAATGTGTAAAAAGAACATTTGAACAGTTTTTATATAATTTATTATCCGAAAAGAAAAAAATTATTAGATTGCATGAGAAAGTGTATAAAAAACTAAATAAAAGCACCTTGTCTGTCGTTTTCAATGAAATATGCATGAAAGAAGGATTGCTGCCTAAATACACTAATATATATATATATATGCATATATACATATATATGAGCATGTATAGCCACAAAAATGTGTGTGCATTTTATGTACACACATGTATGTTTTTCTATATTTGCATGCATCAAATACATACACACACACATATATATATATCATGCAATACCCCTTTCTAAATATATATATATAGAAAGATAGAGAGGTATTATATGATATATATGTGTGTGTGCATGTGTATTTGATGCATAAAAATATACAAATACTTACATGTTTGTACATAAAATGCATACATATATTCTTATGGATCTATAGCCCCATGCCTGAGGGATGGTATGCCTGAGTGATTATTGTTACATCCCAAGTAAGTCTGTCTGATATATCATGAAGACATTTATAATTATTGAAAGAGCATCATGTCTACAAAGTGACACTGAGCTACAAACATATGAAGTCTAATATACCTGTAAGCACATCCAGGCTGATAAAAGTATAACTGACACATGCACCACAGCCAAATGTGTTCAATATGATAGTAGATTTGGATAAAAACAATTTACAACATTGCAGGTGGTGTCCAGTTGGAAGTGCATTCAGGTCAGGTAAACCAATCCACTTAGGTAGTCTTTGATTGAAGGTATTTCTAAGTATCAAGAAATGACTCCTAAGTTGCCTTGGCTGCCTCATCCTTTAAAATTTAAAAAGAAACAACCTGTTCAATACTTGTCCAAGATGTTTCTTCACTACTCCTGACAATGAAGACACATTCACAGTTCATTAGAACCATGTTATATGCTTGAGTGTTTATTATATCTGACAAGCAAATCTGTTGTATTAAATGGGATATTCACTGTCACCCATCTTAATTGACTGATAGAAAATATATTAACACACCCAATCATTATTATCCTTATCATCTCCTTTCACATGGTTTTCACTTTCAACCAGAGGTCTTGCTTTTTGGGTGTCCTCCATCAAGTTATGCAACCTTACAGAGAAGGAGCATCTTTCACACATTATTCACTGTCACCCACATTAATTAACTGATAGAAAACATATTAACACCCCTAATCATTATGAACATTATCATCTCCTTTCACACAGTTTTCAATATCAACCAGGGGTTTTGCTTTATGTGTATTCCATCAAGTTATGCAACCTCAGAGATGGGGCACCTTTTACGTGGTAGTCGCTGTCACCCACATTAATTGACTGATAGAAAACATTAACACCACCAATCATTATCAACATTTCCATCTCCTTTCACACGGTTTTCACTATCAACCAGGGATTTTTCTTTTTTGGGTGCCTTCCATCAAGTTATACAACTTCAGACAGGGAGCACCTTTCACAGGATATTTGCAGTGCCACACAGCACAAACTTTAGAAGTAATAACATAATAGGCTTTACACAAATAAATTTCAGTTTGATTATTTCCTTATTTGATTGCAGCAGAATAATGCCTGTTAGGTTTTTTCATTCCAAAAGTGCTGTGCCCAACTATGGCTCTTCCTGTAACTCTTTCTCTTTCAAGGACACACTGTCATGAAAGTTTATTGCTTCATTATTTATTACCATCATTGCAAGAATGAGTTTGCTGACATAGGGTTATTCGGTCCATAGTGTATTTTGTGCATGATACCAACACTAGTTAGTTTCCCACCCAAGGGCACCTCCTATCAGATATGTCTTAGCAAAACTAGACTCACAGAAAACTTATTACTTCTCAAAGTAGAAATCTGGTCATCTGAACAAGATTAACAGATAGGACTGGTGTGTACTACCTTTGAAACCCTGAAGACTGAGGTGTGCAAACCTTATTAAGGGGTCCAGGGCAGGGATTTTTGACCCTCATTATCTTATCAACATTTGCTTTTTTCTACAAATTAAACTAAGTATAACTGATTGTTAATCTTTTCACAGATTTCGATACAATTCTGAGATCTTTTTTTTTCCCAAATCCATGAATTTGCTTTGCAAAGTCTCTAAAATTTTGCTTTGCTAAGTCTCTAAAAAGTACTCTGTCAAATTCAAGATTTTTTATCCATAATGTTGACTGTGTTAAATTATTCAACTTTTTAACAAGTAAAATCTTAAGTTTACATTGGAGGCCTGGCTGATATTGCTGAAGACTGATAACAAGGTTTCTTTATTCTTCAGCACCTTTCCCAGTATCTGCACTAATTCCAGTTATGTTAGGATTTCTACAATCACTTCACTTCCTTGAATTTCTAACTTTTATAATCTCAATTTTAGTATTTTCTTGACGCAATTCCATCATAACTCAATTTACCAGCTACTGAATTCTATATTTTTTTTAGCTCCCAGGAAAGGTCCTGTTATCTTTTTTCAATTTTTTATTCACATTCACTCTGTTCACTGCAAGTACATCTGCATCAACAGTCTTTTATTGCCATTTATCACTATCAGATTTTGTCTTCTAGCAGGGAATGACTATCAGATTTTGTCTTCTAGTAGGGAATGACTATCAGATTTTGTCTTCTAGTAGGGAATGACTATCAGATTTTGTCTTCTAGCAGGGAATGACTATCAGATTTTGATTCTAGTGAATCTTCAGATTTTTTGTCTTCTAGCAGGGAATGACTATCAGATTCTGTCTTCTAGCAGGGAATGACTATCAGATTTTGTCTTCTTGCAGGGAATGACTATCAGATTCTGTCTTCTAGCAGGAAATGTTCAGTCAGCCAAGGTGCTATAATCCTAAATCTTTGTGATTATAGAATTAAGTGTAAAAATTAATTTAATGGTCACCATAGAGTTTTGATTTTAGGAATGTAAAATTTGATCATGTTCAGATTTAAACTGGCTACCTGTTGTAGCACGAACCAATTAGCTAATGCACTTTCTTTGTTTCTAATGAAACTGTGTGTGACACTAAAATCTGAAGGTACATTGGGATAGCCAAAGAAGCCTTGCAAAAACTAAGCAAAGTATTAAGAAACAGAAAAAATTCATTAGGAAATAAGAAAAAAATACTGAACGGTTATGTAATATCAGTCCTCCTATATAGCAACAAATACTGTACAATCTCTTCACAGATGAAGAGGAAACTTGAGGCAGCAGAAATTTGGTTCTACAAGGGGATTCTGAGGATACCATGGACTGAACATGTGAGTAACAATGAAATATAAGAAAAAATGGAAGCAAGAAGGAAATCTATACTTAAAATCAGGAAGAAACAATTGAAATTTATAGGGAGAATGAGGAAAGAAGGATTGGAAAATCTGACTCAAAGGAGAGATTGAAGGCAAGATGGACAGAGGAAAACAATACATAAATTACTTAATGAGCTTGAGTAAATGGATGTCAGAACAAGGCATGGAGAATTGCAATTTTAGATTTAAGAGTAAAAATTAATTTAATGAAGATAATGGCGACTGTTTAGAATTTTGACTTCAGGAATGTAATATTTAATCATCTCCAGATTTAAACTGGGTGTCTGTTGTAGCACAAACTAATTAGCTAATGCTCTGAGTTCAACTATGAGTGCACCACTACAGGGATTTACTCCCAGATCGAGCACAGCTGAATAAACGACTATCTAATTTTAAGTTCAGACAGATATTAATAACCTTCTATCATTTAAGCAAGACAGATAGTTCATTAATATAATTGTGTCTACGGACATGAAATCAGTCCTCTTTTAATACTGATGCCAGCCCTATTAAGAATGCTAAAGATGTCTGAAAAGTCATGTTCATTTTTTAATTTATTGCAGTCTTTTACATTTCTTTTTTCAGGAACATGACAAGTTCAAGAGGTACTAAAATTTTCATACTTCTTATTCACAAATCCAATGTTTTCAAGAAATGACATGCAAAGATTTTATTACGCAATATATGCATGGTGAAGTGGTTACAATGTTAAGATTCTCATCATGAGATACTGATTCAAATTGTGAATGATGGGTTATTTCTAATTCTAGAGTATTGGTAATGATAGAATGCATATTGATAATGATAGAATGCATATTTGTAATGACTTAATGCATATTGTTAATGATAAAATGCATATTGTTAATGATATAATGTATATTGTTAATGATAGTGTGGAATCTTCCACAGCAGCCAGTCACCCCTGTGTTGATAAATAAACTATTCCCTGTAAGTGAATATATGACAAGCATTCATTGGTTAATCACCTTCAATCTAACTCGCTTATTGATCAGTTCCAACCAATCAAATCGCCTGCACATGACAAATTCTGTTTTCCCGCATTTTCCATCGGAGCAAGTCACGTGATTCACAATCATATATAAACAAAAACACAAGTGATTCTCTCTCTCTCATATCTCATTCCTTGCTGCCATGATGTAATCTTCAAGAGCTCCCGTCAGACGTTTGCGGTCAGACGTTAAAGACCATTACCAACATTCACGCAAGTACGAACTCTGAAATCTCTTCTGAACTTTTACCAACTTGTACAATACACAATTCCAAACATGCATCAACTCATTCTTCTACAGTTTAATAATCAACTTCTTCTTTATGAGCTTAGGTACAAATATTTCCAAGTCTAGGAGACACAACTCTGTCTAACTTTTCAGTTCACATGCATGTATATCAAATACTTAATAAATTCAATTGTTACATTTTGAAACAAGATGTTTATGAATCATTATTAATCTCTGTCTTGTATTAATTGTTGTGGGTGGAAGATTATTGAACACACACAATTTTAAACATTCTAATAATTCAAACCTTCTATTCCTCTCCAACACACACCACACATCCGTAACAATAGAATGCATATTGGTAAAGATAGAATGCATATTGTTAAAGATAGAATGCATATTGGTAATGATATAATGCATATTGATAATGATACAATGCATATTGGTAATGATACAATTCATATTGGTAATGATACATAAGTTTAATGATAGGATATCACATTGTCAATAAGTTATTGCTAAAGAATAGATCATTGACAAACATAGGTCATTGTGAATGATTGAATCTTATTGATAAATAACAGGTTATTTTTAATGATAAGATATCTGATTACCAATGAAAAGTTATTGTTAAATAAATCATTGCCAATTATATGTCATTATTAATTATAGAATCGTTACTGGTAATGATAGATAATTTTAAATGAGAGGATATATCATCATCAATGATAAGTCACTGCTAAAAAAGAGGACATTGCCAATAAGTCACTGTTAATGATTCAATGGTTATTGGTAATAACAGATATTTTTAAATGACAGGATATGTTTCTATATTCACTGGATAGCAATATTATCAATGATAAGTTGCTGTTAAAGAATAGGTCATTGCCAATGATAGATCATTGTTAATAATCCAGGGTTTAATGTTCATTGGTTATTATTAATGATGCATTAGTCATTGTTAGTGATAACTCATTCTTAATGATAGATAGAATGTTTTACCACCCAGATTAAGTACAGATGAAAATGTTTGGCATATCCAGATACAAGCCTTTCTGTAACTTGTCCAGATCTGGGAGTCAATAAAAACAATGCCTTTGCATCAAAGAAAAATAAGACCATCACCTTCCTTGTAGATGAAACAACCATGACCTTTTTGGGGGTCAGGTTAGGAGGGGTGTTTCCACATTGTCTCTTTGTCTTTGGCTCAAAGTGATTAACCCAACACTTATCTTGGCTTATGAAATATTCAAGAAAACCAGGTAGATCTGCCTTAAACAGTGACAGCTTTTTGTGATTAGCTGAGTCAGGTGTCAAAAGAAACCTTTGTCATGCCAAGTTCATTGTGCAGAATATTTTCAATTCTCTCATAGGATATGATAATAGCACTGGCTGTTTGATTTATAGTGAATCGCCTGTCATCTGTCACCATGCAATAAATACAATCAATGTCTTCCTCAGTGGTACGAGTTGCAGGACTTCAAGACTTTGGGTCATTTTCAAAACCCTCCCTTCCAATATTAAATTCAGCTGCCCACTTGTGCACTATTGATAAAGCTGGAGCATTATCCCCTAATATACCAATTATTCTAGCATGAATGCCCTTGGGGGTGAAAGCCTTTTTCTGCAGATATTTGAATAAATTTTGGCCATTTCAAGAAAAATCACTACTAGTTACATTGGAAGTCTTCTTTGAACAATCAGGTGTCAGTTTATCTGAGAAAAAACAATGCAGTTATTAATAAGAAGAGTTGAAATTAATACATGCAAGATTTCACAGCTCAAGCATGACTCCTTCATAGTCAGCCTATGAACTTTTCAGCCCACCCTCGTACCTGGAAAGAAACAATGCAGTTATTAATAAGAAGTGTTGAAATTAATCTGTGCAAAATTTAATAGATTCAGCATCATTCTTTCATCATCAGCCTATAGACTTTTCTGCCCACCCTTAAAGAATAGAAAATATCTGAGGTGTACAGCTACATATGCATATGCAGTCACCCGATATGCTTTTATAGCTGTCTACTACAGGAAATGGAAAAAGAGGAAAAAAAAATGTTCGTGTAAATTGAATTATTATTATTTTTTTTTTTTGTCTAAGAATCTGTTTTGGTTCCATCTGGATGAAAATCAAAGAATGTCATTGATTTTTGGAAATATTGCTAGAAAAGCAAAATTTTGCATAACACACACGCATGCAAGTAGACATGCACATACACAGGCACATACAAATGAATGTAATGTAACTGGTTGAAAATTTATTTGAATGATAATGACTGTTTTCAAAATTACGTCTTTAATTAGATCAATAGATATTTTTCGTTGGCATAAGGCCAAAGATACACACACACACACACACACACACACACATATATATATATATATATATATATATATATATATATATACATTAATATATATATATATATATATATATATAGATAGATAGATAGATAGATAGATAGATAGATGAGCTCTCCTCTTTGGCACCTGTCCTTTACAAATTTATGTGCAGTGGTATATTGGCAGTTAGACCTCATACTTTTACTGTGAAAATTGCTAGATCTATGCTAATAGTTTATTCTCACACACTTTTTACTTGTGCACCTCTCTTCCAGCTTCCTGCATTCTGGTCAACAATGATCTTCAAAAATTTAAATATGATTCCAATCATCATCTTTTGTTTACTTGAAACCTGGACTTTTTTTATATTATTTTAATATTTTCTAATATTGAGCACTATATATAAAAATATCTGCAGTTTCTTAAGTTTTCTTCTTCTCCCTCCAGCTTTGGGTAAATAGCAGGACAGACCGAGTTCTATAGCCTTGAATGGCAACTGGTCTAGGAGAAGGAAAACTCTGAATTCAAAATCTGTGGAGGTTTGTTTGGGCACCTAGTGGCATGTAGTGCATCATGTCCCTGTATTCGGCACTTTAAAAAGTGCCATTGATTCTGTACAAAGTCTTCACCACTATGATCAAATTATATGTGCTGGTGTCTGGACTGTCAGTTGCTAGCAACTGAGCTGCTTGACCAACATATCTCAAATACGATGGGAGAGTCCAATTATATATATATATATATATATATATATATATATATATATATAAATATTTTTGTGGATGACTCTCTCTCTCTATATATATATATATATAGATATATATAAGAGTCAACCACAGACAGATTTTCACTGTATCACAGGTCATCAATAAGGCTAGATATGCAAGCCAGGATCAAAACACGACCAATTTGACTATCAGTGCATGCAGTGGAAAAAAAGAATTTTTAATGCATTATATACGAGATTACCAGCTACCAGAGTGCTCAATTCATAGTGAAGAGCTTTTAGCATTAATTAGCAGCAGCCAACAAATTCCTTTTCTTCCAAAGTGATTTACACCACAGAATATGTGAATGAGCAGCACAATATCGAGTCTAGTTTGCTACCTCTTCATCACCGAGGCCCGTTAGTACAGTTGGTATAATGTTTGCCTGTCAATGTAGCTGTCCGAGTTTCAATTCTTGGTAGTGGATGTGCACTGCTGATGAGTCCCAAATATAGGACAAAAATGGCCGTCCAGTGCTTTCTGCATTCTGTTGAGGTTTCTTCTAGACTCGATGAATTACTTAATATATATATATATATATATATATATATATATATATATATATATATATATACATAGACCATATACAGTTCAACATGAAAAAGACATCTTTTTCAAGTTGAATTGTATATGGTCTATGTTAATAATGTTTTATGAATATGTCCTGAAGATGATCTATTAGACTGAAACGTCCGACGTTGATATTAAACATTAAAACAGCATAATCGCATATTAGGATTTTTGTTTGTTTTTTCAGTATATTATTCTTCATACTGTCGGATCTATATCCATATATTTGCTTTATATATATATATATATATATATATATATATAATTATACGTTTTGCCAGTTTGTGACTGGAAGTGATAATTCTGAGAAGGATATAAATCCAGGGAGAGCTCAATGTAGACTACAGAGCATTATAATAATAAGAAGAAGATCGAGACTTTAATTTAATCCATTTGCAGAGAAGATTTTGTTCTGATGAGTTGAACATCTCAGTGTTCAATAAATAACAATTATAAACAAAATGGATGATTAAAGTCTTTGTTTTCTCATTATCATATATATATATATATATATATATAGCACTCCCCACATTGAAACAATCAGTATATGAAAAACTAAGGGAAAAAAATATGACTGACAAACTCATAGCTAATCAAGATATAAAATTCCTTCACACCAATGTCTAGGTTAATAAACACTTAAATCCTTTTAAAATAGCATCTAATACATTAAAAGATAAACCTCTCCCTATCAATAGCTAAAATAATGAAAATCTGCCATCTCATCACCAATCAATGCTATTTCACATTTAATAATAATTTTTATAAACAAAAATTTGAATTAACAAGGGAATCGCCCCTAAGTGAAGTGATGGCATGTATTTTTTTAGAATTTTCTCGAATCTGATCCTTTCCAATATTTTACCTCAGCCTATGTTCTGATATATTGACAATGGTATATTAATATCTCCATGGGGTACTGATTTACTTAAAAGTCGGACATAGAGTAGAATTTACATACAAAATGGAAGCAAACAATATTTTACATTTCATAGATATAATGCTACACTGCACTGACATTAGCTTAGAACTGTTTTCCACTGAAAATCAACAAACAAAAATGATCTTATAAATGTCTATTCTCATCATAACATGAAAATGATCATCAGATTCTTTTTTCTGAGCATTGTGAAGAGAAATAATAAAATTCATATTTGCACAGATTTCTTGACAGGATTTAACAGTTGTTTAGAAACACGTAACTACACATTACCATGTC
>CAHIKZ030000080.1:1320000-1347500 GCA_903632075.3 Acanthosepion pharaonis
GAAAAAATATTACCAGCAATACAATTTTGAATAAAAATATTACCAGCAATACAATTTTGAAAAAAAATATTACCAGCAATACAATTTTGAAAAAATATTACCAGCAATACAATTTTGAATAAAAATATTACCAGCAATACAATTTTGAAAAAATATTACCAGCAATACAATTTTGAAAAAAAATATTACCAGCAATACAATTTTGAAAAAATATTACCAGCAATACAATTTTGAAAAAAATATTACCAGCAATACAATTTTGAAAAAAAAAGTAATGAAGAGCTGACAAAATGAATCTCTCTGCTACCCTTGAAAATAACATCTAATCAGTGGTTGAGTGGGTCAGGAAGTGGCTTTAAATTCTAACAACTCCAAAACAAATCTGTTCTCATTTAACCACCTTTTTTTCACCTGCCATGGCTCATACTAGACTCCCAGAGAGCAAATCATTTTGCATTCTTGGCCTCACATTTTTAACTAAATTAAAGTGGAGCAACTAGATTGAATCAATAGCTGCATCTACTGCAAGGAAAAGTGGGTTACTGAGTTGTGCCAAAAAATTTCCTTATTAGAGTCCACCTTGCATATTTACAAATCTACCATTCGTCCGTGCATTGAATACTGTTGCCATATCTGGTCTGGTGCTCCTGCTATTCATCTCGAGGTTCTTGACAAAATTGCTTGCCTATCTGAATAATTTTGGTGGAATTTTTCAGGTGATGACTAATCTTTTCTTTTACAAACAGGATCAGTGCTGGTAATTATGATTTTTTGACTTTCTCGGAGACAAAGTCACCCAGGTATCTGCTTGGTGAAGTTGTCTACACCCTTGGTCATGGGACCGAGTGCACCTTTGATTACTGGGATAGGATGGCTGTACCTTTCATTTGACACATTTTCTGCATTTCTATTTCTAAGTGCTTCATATTCCTCCTCCAAGTCCTCCTCCTCCTCCTCCCCCTCGCCATCATCATCATCATCATCATCATCATCTCTATTATAATTATAATTTTGCTTGCCTCTTAGTTAGTTTGTTAGCTTGTTTGCACGACCGTTACGCCCTGCCAAATATCTCATAACTAATGGACTATTTCGTTTTAGTGACATTAAAACACAGGAATGAAATATCAGAGGTGCTACTTGGTTTCAGTGAGAAAATGAAAGAAAGAAAGAAGGGAAGATTGAATTGTTTAATGGCTGTTTCAGTGAAATGGAAAAAGCTGTCAATTTCACATCTTTTCTTTTGTATCAGCTCACTTGAAAATAGATTTATTAATAAAAATGTTTGCAAGACAGGTATTTGGTTAGTTATAAACAATAACAATAATAATAATATTCTGTTTGCTTAAGCAGTCAGTGTGTTTATGCACTCAAGTGTTGTGGTAAAAAGCAAGAAGATGACTGCATTCTTGTAATAAAAGAATGGTAAATATAAATGTCCATTCCTTATGAAAAGAGAGGAAGCAGTTCGAAAAATGACCTTGACACTTGCTCTACAAGACATCTCTTTCAGATTGCAATACTAGCATCAAACTAGCATAAATAACAGCCTCTGCCTCTCTCTCTCTCTCTCTCTCTCTCTCTCTCTCTCTCTCTCTCTTTCTCTGCCCTCCCTCTGTTTTCTTTTCCACTCTTTCATTCTCTCTCATTTTCTGATTTCTCTTTCTAATCTCTGGACTCTTTGTTTTTTTCTCTTTCTACTCTCTCTACTCTCATTCTTACTTTCTGCTGTTTTCTCTTTCTACTCTCTGCACTCTCTCTCTCTCACTCTCTTTGTTTTCCCTTTCTACTCTATTCACTCTCTCTTTGCTTTTTTATTTCTACTCTCTGCACTCTCTCTCTCACTCTCTTTGTTTTCTCTTTCTACTCTCTGCACTCTCTCTCTCACTCTCTTTGTTTTCTCTTTCTACTCTCTGCACTCTCTCTCTCACTCTTTGTTTTCTCTTTCTACTCTCTGCACTCTCTCTTTCTGTTTTCTCTTTCTACTTTCTGCACACTCCCTCTCACTCTCTTTGTTTTCTCTTTCTACTCTCTGCACATTCTCTCTCTCACTTTCTTTGTTTTCTCTTTCTACTCTCTGCACTCTCTCTCTCTCACTCTTTGTTTTCTCTTTCTACTCTCTCTCTGTTTTTTCTTTCTACTCTCTGCACTCTCTCCCTCATTCTCTTTGTTTTCTCTTTCTACTCTCTGCACACACTCTCTCTCTCTCATTCTCTTTGTTTTCTCTTTCTACTCTCTGCACACTCTCTTTGTTTTCTCTTTCTACTCTCTGCACTCTCTCTCTCTCTCACTCTTTGTTTTCTCTTTCTACTCTCTCTCTGTTTTTTCTTTCTACTCTCTGCACTCTCTCCCTCATTCTCTTTGTTTTCTCTTTCTACTCTCTGCACACTCTCTCTCTCTCATTCTCTTTGTTTTCTCTTTCTCTCTCTGCTCTCACTCTCTTTGTTTTCTCTTTTTACTATCAGTACTCTCTCTCTGTTTTTGTTTTCTCTGCACACACTCTCTCTCATTCTCTTTGTTTTCTTTCTACCTCTCTCTCTCTCACTCTCTTTGTTTTCTCTTTTACTTTCTGCACTCTCTCTCTCACTCTCTTTTTTCTTTCTACTCTCTTTCTTTTTTTCTTTTACTCTCTTTCTCTCCCTTTCTCTTTTTTTCTCTTTCTACTCTCTGCACTCTCTCTCTCTCATTCTCTTTGTTTTTCTTTTTTTCTACTCTCTTTGCACTCTTTCTCTATCAGCACTCTCTTTGTTTTTCTTTTTCTACTCTCTGCACTCTCTCTCTCTTCTCTTTGTTTTTTCTCTTTTCTCTCTTTTTTTTCTTTCTACTCTCTCTCCCTCATTCTCTTTGTTTCTCTTTCTCTCTCAGCACTTTCTCTCTCTCATTCTCTTTGTTTTCTCTTTCTACTCTCTGCACACTCTCACTCACTCTTTGTTTTCTCTTTCTACTATCAGCACTCTCTCTTTGTTTTTTCTTTCTACTCTCTGCACACTCTCTCTCATTCTCTTTGTTTTCTCTTTCTACTCTCTGCACACTCTCTCTCTCACTCTTTGTTTTCTCTTTCTACTCTCTCTCTGTTTTTTCTTTCTACTCTCTGCACACTCTCACTCACTCTTTGTTTTCTCTTTCTACACTCTGCGCCCTCTCTCTCTCTCATTCTCTTTGTTTTCTCTTTCTACTCTCTGCACACTCTTACTCACTCTTTGTTTTCTCTTTCTACTCTCAGCACACTCTCTCTCACTCTCTTTGTTTTGTCTTTCTATCTGCACTCTCTCTCCCTCTCACTCTCTTTGTTTTGTCTTTCTATCTGCACTCTCTCTCCCTCTCACTCTCTTTGTTTTCTCTTTCTCTCTTTTTACTCACCACACACTCTCTGTTTTCTCTTTCTACACTCTTCAGACTCTGTCTCTCTGTTTTCTCTATGTACTTACTGCCTGCACTATCTCTCTCACTGTTTTCTCTTTCTCTCTTTCTACTCCCTGCACCCTCTCTCTCTATCTATATATCTATCTCTCTCTGTTTTCTCTTTCTCTCTTTCTAATCTATGCACACACTCTTTCCCTGTTTTCTGTTTTTCTCTTTCTACTCTCTGCATTCTCTCTCTCTGTTTTCTCTTTCTGTCTTTCTACTATCTCTCTCTCTCTCTCTTTGTTTTCTTTTTCTATTCTCTGCCCTCTCGCTCTCTCTCTCTCTCTCTCTTTCTCTGTTTTCTTTATCTATTCTCAACACTCTCTCTTTCTGTTTTCTCTTTCACTCTTTCTACTCTTTGCCTTCTCTCTCTGTTTTCTCTCTTTCTCTTATATGCACACACACACACACACACACACACACACACTCTTTTCTCTTTCTACACTCACTCACTCTCTGTTTTCTCTTTCTTTCTGTTCCCTACTCTCACTTGATTTTCTCTTTCTCTGTTTCTGCTGCCTGTTATCTCTCTTTCTTTCTTTTGTGTCTTCTGCTCTCTCTCTCTCTCTCTCTCTCTCTACTTTCTCTCATCTTTTTCAGTTCTCTCTCTTTTCTCTTTGCCCTCTTTCTCTCTCTTTACTCTCTTTCACATTATTCTCTCTCTTTCTGTTCTCTTATCTCTTTCTATTTACTGCTCCCTTTCTCTTTCTACCCTGTCTATCTCTCTTTCTGCTTTCTATCTATGCTCTCTCTTTCTTCTCTCTATTCTCTCTCTTTCTCTTCTCTCTCTTTCTCCATCTCTGAAAGAATACAAGAAGGCATATAAAAATGAAATATGTGTTCGGACATCATAGATGACATGCTTTGAAAGTCACTTAGAATCTGAAACCATTTAAGGTTTAATGTCAAGATCATAGTAAAAGATTACAAAGAAAATCATTTGTTAACATTTGGCAGAATAGCATTGTCTCCATTCATCTGTTACATAATGACTGGCTATCTATAACTGACCTTTTCAACCACCTCATATCCAAATAATTGTTTTCTTTTCTTTTCACAAGAATGTTCATACTTTCTGCTAAAGATGGAATTTTTCCTTATTCATTTTGTACACTCCATCAGATTTTATTATACATGTCGATGCTTTCTTAATACTGATTGATTTGTTTTTTCTAGATTATTTAAGGCTGAAAGTATAGTGTTGACTTGTAAGAAGAATTATTTTGTGTTTTTTTCGTAAGTGAATATTTGGTGATAATAATTATTTTTTCAGATACAACTATTTAACCTATGGCTACACATTTGAACAAATGGATCTGTGCAAAAATATGCCCGGAAATACTGTACCTTTTCAGCTTGTGGAGAAGACCTGAATGCCAGACCATGTCAAAGGCTTTCAAGATGTCTAATGTTACAGCCTGGGCTTCACCATTTTTATCTAGACTCTTTCCGCAATTATTGTTAGTACATCAACAGTTGACCTGGAGAAATGAAAACTGCATTTCTTCTCTGAGAAAAGGCCCTGTAATGAGAGAAGATGAACCAATTCAGCATTGATTAGGGCCTCATTCCCAAAAAGAGACAGAAGGCTAATAGTTGGATGGATCAGATGGTTCTCCAGAGTTGTTAAAAATTGGAACAACAGATGATGACTTCCAGCAAGCAGGAGGCAATGAGGCATTTATTATACAGTTTAGAGAGAACTAGAGCTAGTTCAGGAGCACATTTCTTGATGACTATGAAAGGTATACCATCGGGTCCACATGCTTTGTGGGGATCAGGGTTAGAGATGATAGCAAAAACCATGGAAGGGATTATATGCATATCACTACAGAGAATCAGTTCTAAGTGGGAAGTTAGCCAAGGATAAAGAGTAGAATTTGAGAATTTATAGGCAATACACTCAGCTTTATCAACGAAGGATAATAACACCTCAAATTGATTGAAGAGGAGGGGAATAGAGACCTTGCTCTTATTTAGTATGCTATTACAGAAATGCCAGTAATCATGAGGGCCAAAGTTTTTAGTGCTTATATGGTGTGTCATTCCCTCAGTAAACAGGGAATTTTTTCAAGGACTTGCTTACATTTGTTACAAGCAGTAGTACTTGTTATGAGAAGTCTCACACTGGTATAGCTGGAAATAGTGGTTCTTGTGTGCTATGGTGGCCAAACACTGGTCTGAACCAAGGAGAGGATTGTGGTTTCACCTGGTATTACCAAGAAGGGATGAAAGCATTCATGTCGGCTTTGACCCAAAAAGAAATATCAGTGGTGCAATTTTCAATTGGTTGAAGATATCAGTTCAAAGGGCATCATGAAGAAAATCCCGGAATGAACCCCAATCAGTATACTAGTAACGGACGAAGATTTCATGGATAGGGGCTTCCTGTTTAATGGACGCTTGGAAAGAGATATCAATAGCTACCACAGAGTGGTCCAAATTAACAAGAGGGAAGTATTGTGAAGCTCGGCAAGAGTGAGGAGAGGAGGTAAGAAATACATTCAGTAGAGAAGCATGATGTTTAGTTTGGCTAGGAAAATGAATCAGTAAGAGATTGGGCAATGGAAAAAATTTAATGTCTGTATACTAGTGACATCAGTACCTCCTTTTAGAATGTTTCAGCCTCAGGTTGCGGTGAGTATTAAAGTCACTGAAGACAAATACATTTGCAGTTGGATGGGAAGAAAGCACTTTTTCTATACTGTCAACTATTGCATCTAATATACTGCTGTCATGGAAAGGGGGAGCAGTAAAGAAAAAAGAGATGGCTGGCAGAGTTTAGTAGCAAAAGACAGAAGCACATGAAAGAGTAGTCAGCAGTCTCAAGAGACAATTCCATGGCTGCTGGATGATTATCCTGGTCTTAGAGACCAAGGCAATGCTATGCTGGAATCTTTTCAGCAAAGGGGAAGGTACCCTGGAACCAAGAATTCATTGGTAGCAATGAAAGAATTTCACAGAGGACAAAGATATCTGGTGATATTTCGAGGAGAAAAGATTCTATGCTGTGGAAGTTGGAACAGATACCTCGAATAGTGGAGAAAGAAAGTTTGAGGTGGGGGGGCTAGTTTTTAGGCTGGTTTAGTTTTATTTCTTTTTGCTGTGATTTCCATGTGATCTGTTTTGAAGAGAGAGAGAGAGAGAGAGAAAAACAAAAGACCACCATAACTGTCACTATCTGTTGTCAATGGCAATACAAACCCACTAGTGTGTAGCTGAAAGCAGAGAATAATACGACTTCAGGATTGTCCACTGGAAATACATACAGAGACACCTACCCAGGAGCATCATGGAACTACAGATGCCCCAATATTATGCAAATGTTGATTGGAACAGACTTTCCAAGTGCTACCAAAGAGTTCAGGCTCTGAAAGAACCAGCTGGCAGCAGCAGCCAGCAAACTCCCAACCAAGGACCGTCATAATGGAAAGTTACAGCCATTATTCTGATTGCCAAAAAGTTAAGACAGTTAAATCATTGTGGTCGTGGTAAGTGTTATAGTGGAACACACCTATTCTATAGTTAATAGACTCTCCCACCTATAATAAGTAGGAGTAGTAAAAGTAACAAGTCAGTCACGCAGTGGGTCGGTCAGTCATGCAGTGAGTCGGTCTGTCAATCAATGTCGGACAACAGTTAGTCGAATACTAAACTATCAGCGACCACAACTAGATTTACTCTGCATTATACCTATTATATCAAGTTCCTAACGTTTTGAACGTCGAACCTATTTTAGGACTGACTTAGTACAAATACAAGCCTCCACTGTGAAATCACTCCATAACAGTAAATGAAAGAAAGAAAGGGAACTGGTAAAACATATCCTGAACAGAGAACAAGAGAAAGTATATATATATATATATATATATATATATATATATATATATATATATATATATATATATATATATATATATATATATATATACGGAGGCACAGCAGAGTAGTGGACAGCAGCTGGATTGAGGAATTGGAGAGCCAAGTTCAAATTCCGGTCAAATCCATTACATTCACTTATGTGCTAAAACCCTTGGGAAAGGTATTAATACTTTTCTCCCTCCAGCTATGGGTAAATAACAGGACAGACTGGGTTCTATAGCATTGGATGGCATTAGGCCCAAGAGGAGGACAACTTTGAATTCAAAACCTGTGGGGAGACATTTGGGGACCTTGTGGCATGTAGTGGACCAGGTCTCTGTATTCAGCTCTTCAAAAAGTGTGGTTGGTTCTGCACAAAGCCATCAGCACTATAATCAAAATCATATGTGCTGGTATCTGGCTGTCAGTTCCTAGGAATATGATGAGAGAGTCCACCATTTATTATATTTATATATATATATATATATATATATATATATATATATATATATATATATATATATATATATGTATTATGCAGTGTTATATTAGAACATGCACATGCCCACTACAAAACTGTAAATCTTGTTTCAACATTAAAAATTTTTTTTAGCGTTTCATCAGGTGGGAAATTATGATGCTACTAAAATATTTTATTCCAAAATGCAGTTAACAAAGCACATCTTCCACTTAGGTCTGAAATGTTAAAAAAACATTTTCTGATGTTAAAACAAGTTGTACAGATTTGTAGTGGGTATGTGCATGTTCTAATGTAACACTGCATAATAAATAAATATTTACGTCTCTACTTTTGTATTGAGCTCTGTTGTAGATTAATGTTTTGAACGCTGAAATCTTACTGTTCGTTCTTTTACAATTGGATATATATATATATATATTATAAAATGGACAAAGTCCGACAATTATTTTAATGTGTATTTTAATTATATTCATGTGTATTCATATCTGCTCGATGCGTATCCAAATGTAAACAAATGACGTCACACATTATGAAATGGACAAAGTTTGACAATTATTTTAAGACATTTTTATGTTTATACATTCTTTTTTATAGATACAAATATCATGTGTGATGTCAATTGTTTACATCTAGATACGCATCGAGCATGTGTATGAATGTACGGGAAAAGAATCATGGAAGATTGTAGTTTAAAAACAGTAAAATCAACCTTGCTAACCAAATGCTCCTCTGTGGTGAAATCGATAAAAGCATGCCAGGCTATATGACAGTTCCTTATAGGATACAGGTTTGATTCCTGTCGGAGGATGAATATTTTTTATGACAATATCTCAAACATTCAGACTGGTAAATGTTGTTTAATACTGTTTATTATAAAAACAGAGCATTTACATAAATATTTGTATCTATAAAAAAGAATGTATAAATATAAAAATGTCTTAAAAAAATATATATATATATATATGTATATTATAAATTAACTCGTTTAAAATATTTTTTTTCACTACACAGTGATAAAAATATCAATAAATAAAAATATCAATAAGAACACTGGATTATATATCTTAATGTTCTTTCTTTTCATATATATATATATATATATATATATATATATATATATAAATAAAAAAGAAAGAACATTAAGATATATAATTTATATATATATATATATATATATATATATATATATATATATATATATATATCAATAAAAAGAAAGAACATTATAATATATAATCCGGTGTTCTTATTGATATTTTTATTTCTTGATATTTTTATCACTGTGTAGTGAAAAAAACATATTTTAAACGAGTTAATTTATAATATATATATATATATATATATATATATATATTTATATATATATATATATATATATATATATATATATATATATGTATATATGTATATATGTATGTTTGTATGTATCTATGTATGTATGTATACATCTGCTGAGGCAAGTATTAGGAGAAAATTAGAACAATGAAGAAAGAAAAAGAAAAATATAGAGTAATATTCAGAAATAGGATGGCATAGAAAAGTGAAAAGGACAAAAAAAACCCCAACAAAAATGAAGTTAAATGTAAGAAAATTACAATAACTAATAAGCAGTGTTCATTTCAATGATACCAATATGCAGTTAAGTCTGGTGGAGTCAACCAGTGGGCTTTTGGGTGAAAATCAGATCAAGAAAGATTTGGTGACTCCAACATTCGAAATAGGAGTGGCTATATTTAACTGAAGCCATATTGGTCTTAGGATAGGGGCATGATGACATTGTCAGATACACACCATCCATCTTCTTTTATCATTTTTTTTTTAATCAATTTTAACATTTCTACATTTTGAAATGTTTGCAGCATTTATCCACTTTGTTGGAAAATGTCAAGCCAAAAATTTCTCACCCAGTTTACCACTCATGATAGACACCCATTAAAATGTAATATTGGGAATTAACACTAAATTAATGTACAAGCAAGCATTTTATGCAGACATGTCCACAAGCTCAAAAGCATATAAAGGCTGTCTGAAATTATAATGCAAAACAATTAAACCTCATAACTCAAAAAATTCTGAACTAATATTTGTCAAACTTAAAAAAATACTATTTACACCCTTAATAAAATAATTTACTAAATTTTCGGCCATTTTTAATAGTTAATTTTTGAGATATTTGGAATTTACAAAGACAAACTGACTTCATTTCAATGATGCCAATATACAGTTAAGACTGGAAGAGTCCACCAGAATCAGTGGGCTTTTGGGTGAGAATCAGATTTGGTGACTCCAGCATTTGAAATAGGAGTGGCTATATTGTCTTGTAATAGGGGCATGATGGCATCACCAGATATGGATCTTCCATTTTCTTTTTCTTTTCTTTTTTTTTCATTTTTTTAAACAGTTCTACATTTCTATCTTTCACTATCCAAACACCTCTTTGGATTTCAGTGTTACACTTTTTTTCCTCTGTTAAAAACACTCCTCAGATATTTAAATTGTTGTATTTGCTTGATTTTGGTATCTCCAGTTTGTAATATGTTTGGCTGTTCCTTTTGCTGGCAATCATGCATTCTTTCTTCTTGCAATTGATTTTTCTTACCATTACCGAAACAAATAATTGCCAATATTTAAAAACTGAAACTCATAGTCAAAAATATTTGTAAAAAAGACAGACTGAAGACGTGTCAGGTCAGTGAAAAAGTTGAGATGCCAAGTCAGGAGTGATTACATTAGACCTTTTACTTGTCAAGATCTTGAGATATATTTTAGTAACCCAGACAAGTTGTGGCAACAATATTTGATGTACTGATGAATAGTAGTCTTATAAAGACGGATGATAGATTCTGTCAATAACTTTGGTTGTCGCTGCTAAATGAATAAAAAAAATCCAATAAAATTTGTACTAATCAAGTTATATTGAGAAAAATTTAAGAATATATATATATGAGTTTCAGGTTGTAATATTAATAATACATTAATTTTGGTAATAGTAATAGTGGGAGTTCAAATTCCAGCCTAACCTCTTGCATTCATTTTTACACAAATGCCTTGGGAAAGGCATGAATCTGTCTCTCCCTTCCATGACCACCACCAATAAAAAAAAAAAAGGTTATATAGCGGCAGAGACTGGGTAATGAGAGAAGGAAAACTGTGAATTCTAAACTGCGGAGAAAGAAATGGAAACCATACCACTGTTTTTTTTTTTTCCAAGAAAGTTTTTTATTAATCATTTCACCCCAAGTAAGGAAATAATGCCACTAAAATGTAGGGAGTTAGAGGGAGTAAAATAAAGCAACAGGATTCAGGAAGATCAAAGCAAGAAATCAGAAGGGAGTTCCATATGCAAGAAGTGTGAGAAAAGAGAATGTATGTGAAATGCAAGAAGAGAAATTATTAGAATAGAACAGACAGTTGCATCTATCTAGTTCAACAATAAAAGGGTTAGAACTAATTGCCATCCTAGTAGCAACACTTAAATTCATGTAATCAAGGCACTAAGGATAAAAGCTCAATAGAAGAGTTGACATGAAAATATCTTTAGTAAAGACAGTGAAGCTACATCAGGTCTGTGAGAAAGTTGAGATGCTAGGTCAGGATATTTTATATTAGAGAACCTTTGAATTTTGTCAAAAATCTTGGGATATAGATTAGGAGCACCAGACACAATATGGCAGCTTTATTGAATGCATGGATGACTTTATCAGATCCACTGCACTTCCTATTAAGACAGGAGTAAATAGTTGCATTATTTGCATAAATAGCTCATTGGGAACTGATGACATTGGAAAGTTTGGCAATCAGAAACAGCATAGGACCATGGAGAGAGCCCTGAAGGACACCAGCATTAATCTGAAATGATCTAAGCATGTCAGTTCAAAACAACCTTCTTTACACAATTTGTTAGGAACAATTTAATTAAACAAAATATTAATCAAGAGATATTATAGACCCTTAGGTTGTGGATAAACATTGGAAATTCACAGAAAATTCATCCCGAGACACTATAGCCTTGAGCCTGTGGCGAAACCATGGCAATTCCCAGAGAATTCATCCAGAGACACCATAGCCTTGAACCTGTGCAGAAACCCTGGCAATTCCCAGAGAATTCATCCAGAGACACCATAGCCTTGAGCCTGTGGAGAAACATTGAAAATTCCCAGAAAATTTATCCAGAGATATCATAGTCCTTGAGCCTGTGGAGAAACCCTGGCAATTCCCAGAGGATTCATCCAGAGACACCATAGCCTTGAGCCTGTGGAGAAACCCTGGCAATTCCCAGAGGATTCATCCAGAGGCACCATAGCCTTGAACCTGTGAAGAAACATTGAAAATTCCCAGAAAATTTATCCAGAGATATCATAGTCCTTGAGCCTGTGGAGAAACCCTGGCAATTCCCAGAGGATTCATCCAGAGACACCACAGCCTTGAGCCTGTGGAGAAACCCTGGCAATTCCCAGAGGATTCATCCAGAGGCACCATAGCCTTGAACCTGTGAAGAAACATTGAAAATTCCCAGAAAATTTATCCAGAGATATCATAGTCCTTGAGCCTCTAGAGAAACTCTGGCAATTCACAGAGGATTCATCCAGAGACACCATAGCCTTGAGCCTGTGGAGAAACACTGGAAATTCACAGAGGATTCATCCAGAGACACCGTAGTCTTGAGCCTCTGGAGAAACTCTGGCAATTCACAGAGGATTCATCCAGAGACACCATAGCCTTGAGCCTGTGGAGAAACCCTGGCAATTCCAAGAGGATTCATCCAGAGACACCATAGCCTTGAGCCTCTGGAGAAACCCTGGCAATTCCCAGAGGATTCATCTAGAGACACCATAGCCTTGAGCCTGTGGAGAAACCCTGGCAATTCCCAAAGAATTCATCCAGAGACACCATAGTCATTGAGTCTGTTGAGAAACCCTGGCAATTCACAGATGATTCATCCAGAGATACCATAGCCTTGTACCTGTGAAGAAACATTGAAAATTCCCAGAAAATTTATCCAGAGATATCATAGTCCTTGAGCCCTCTTGAGAACCCCTGACACTTCTCAGAGAATTCATACAGAGACACCATAGACCTTGAGCCACTGGAGCAACCATAGAAATTCCCATAGAATGAGGAAATCTAAAGAGACATGGCATTACAATTTTGAGGTCACCCACTTTCATAATGGTAAAATTCAGCATTTCTTAACTAACCTTACTATTATTTTTTAACTGATCCAGTCTTTCTTATCAAATTGTTAAATTAAAGTTGTCCTAAATAGCCACTCTTCCAGGTCCTTTTGTATTAAAGCTGATATTTTCCAAGTTTGTATCCTTGGATCTACTTCACTTCTAATTTTCATTAATGACCTTCCTGATCAACTCGGTATCTATGCTGATGACATTTCTTTTAACTCCTGTCTCACTATTTTCTGATCTGTTTGATAAGGTCAGATTGGCAGCTGATCTAAAAAATGGCCTACAATCTGTTGTTAAATGCGGCAAAGAACAGCTTCTTAATTTTAACATCTTCAAAATGAAACTTCTCTCTATTAATCATCTGAGGGACCCCTTTCTGCCTTCCGTCATCTAACCTACAGGATTCTGACTCATTCTCAGGCTAACATTCTCTGCTGACATGAAGTGGATAAATTATATTGAATCAATTGCTATGTCTTCTGCTAGGAAAGTTGCCTTACTGTGTTGTGCTACACAATTTTTCTCTCTAGAATCTGTCTTACATATTTATAAGTTTACAATTTGAACATGCTTTGAATATTGCTGCCACATATTGTCTGGTTCTTTGACTGTATATTTAGAGATCCATGATAAAATCCAAAGAAGAATCTGTAATGTTACTGGTCCTGACATGGCAATTCAGCTACAGTTATGTTCCCACCAATATAATGTAGAATCGTCATGCCTTTTCTATAAATACTTTCATGCTAATTATTTGGATGAACTTTCCTTCATGGTACTTCAACTTTATGAATTTAAACACAGTACTAGATTCAATTGGCTAGATGCAACTGTAAGTTCTATGCTAACAGTTTCTTCTCTTTAACTTCTTGCTTGTGAAACTCTTTTCCAGCTTCATGTTCTCTAGCCAACTTTGATCTTCAAAAACTTAAATGCAATGTCAATCATTATCTACTGTCTTCATGATTCTGCTTCTTTTATTGTTCTTTCTCCTTAATAATGTTTCACTTTTTCTTTCAAACTCAGTAACTCCTTGGGTCTTAGTGGCTTTATTGTCTTCCTTGAGGTGAAATGATTAAAAGAAATTAAACATTTCAAGTTTACTAACTGCTATAGCTCTTTCTTGTATCGACAAACATTACCTTGCAAACCTTTTATTTATAGCACTATGGAAAGACAATATCTTCATTATATTATTTTTTCTTCTTGCTATCGATTTTAGTTGTAGCTGCTAAATAAATCCCAAACCTATTATGCTCTGTTAATCTTGGCAGCAGTTTCAGAAGCATTATGCCCAAGCTTGAATCAATGAAAATAAATAAGGAATGGTACCTGTTCATGATGACAGTAATTTAAAGTTTTAAGTTAAATTCTGAAAGTGATTGATATAAAATTAACAAAGACGACACTTTAATCATTGGAAATGAGTCATATATTTTTGTGCAACTATTATAATTATATATGAGAATGCAATACAAAGGTTTATTCTAAAATCAGACATTATTTTCCAAACAACCTAATAATATTTTCCTCTGCATACACAAAGGTACCACATATTTGAGAACAAAATTCTAAAATCGAACATTATTGTCCAAACAACAAAATAAAAATTAACAAGTCAGTTTTATCTGTAAGTTATCTGATCTGTATTATTGTTTCATGTACTGTGTCATTTCAGGATCTGGATAACAGTAGCTCTCCACAGCCTCCTATTCTTTGCAGCTCTAAAGAAGTTTTGTCCCCTTATTAACCTTTCAATCCAGAGTAGCATCACCAGGTTTGGTGCGGCTGTAATATATATATACCCCAGGAAATGGTGTAGCTGTGACCCTACATCCTGCTGTGAGTTTAGTTTTAATAAAAGAGGAGAGAATCATTAGATTTTTGGAAATGAATCAGATCAAGAACATTCAGCACCATCTATTATTGTGGGAAACATGAGTATGGGATTTATAAAAGTGTTTGCTGAAAAAGTAGGTATACATGCAGTAATACCATTATTGAAGTGCTTGTATAATCAATGCAATATGTTTTGTGAAAACGTTTTATTTTTTACTGTATACATACTTGTATAAATGAGTCACAAATGTCAAAAGTATATGAATCAGTGAAAGTGAGATTAGAAAAAAAATAAGACATTAATTTTGATAAACACAGTAAGATGACCCGCAGGTACTTTTTACAAGTTCTTTATGTGACATTTATTTTGTGACAAAGCAACAGCCCATGGAAACTTGCGTGTCAATTTGTTACACAGCAAAGAGCATTTAAATAAAGAGAGCTCTCCTGACATGGAGGTTATTTTATGAAATAATGGAACTGATTGGATACATATATTTCCTGGAAACCAGCAGGTTGCTGAAATTAGTTTAATCTGAGTTGAATCATATATATATATATATATATATATATATATATATATATATATATATATGTATGTATTTAAATAAAAAGAAAGAACATTTGTAAAAATAAAAAGCGGAAAAAAAAATATTTTAAATCAATTAATTTATAATATATATATATATGTATGTATTTTAAATAAAAGAAAGAACATTTGTAAAAATAAAAGTGGAAAAAAACATATTTTAAATCAATTAATTTATAATATATATGTATATATATATATATATATATATATATATATATATATATATATATATATGTATGTATTTAAATAAAAAGAAAAGAACATTTGTATAAATAAAAAGCGGAAAAAAAAAACATATTTTAAATCAATTAATTTATAATAATATATATATATATATATATATATATATATACGGATATGTATTATTTCATGCACATTTCATTGAATATGACTGACAAGGTGCTTTTATTTAGATTTTTATACAATTTCTCATGCGATCTAATATTTTTTTTTTCTTTTCAGATGATAAATTATATAAAAACTATCTGAATGTTCTTTTTATCTGAGCACTTTCGGCTATACATTTAGCCATTTTCAAGGATTAAATATTTTAAAAGTTAAATAGGATATAGTTTCTTGTATGTATGTTTTATAAAATATTTTCATTTTTGAAAACACGGTCAAGATATTATGTCCATGTTCAAAGTTAATATTATTAAGTGTTGGTTTGTTTGTTTTTATTAATAAGGCTTCCATTATTTTTAGACTTTTATGCATGTAAATGATGCTATTATATTTGTGTTGTCAACAAGTATGTTACGAATAGTGTCCGGTAGGTCTCCATGAATATTTAAATAAGATCTAATTGAGCTGTGATCAGAAATGTGTAGAGTGAGTCTGTGTGTCAAACATGTTGTTGTGGCCTATATAATTATTTACGAATTTTGATTGATCATGAATACAATTCTTTAGTGTGCATTTAAATTCATAAACAATATTTGCCCTATTTAATTTTGTTCTAGGAGGTGAATTATTATTAAAGGTTAAGTTATTCAAATGACCATATGTGTATATATTGCCTGTATGAGAGTTTGACGAAAAGTCCTCTTCACAAACCACTTCCCAAAATTAGTATTTCAATGACCAAGTGACCAAAATTCATTTTAAAATGGATAAAAAGCATTGGTAAAAAAATGTGCCACTGTTGTGTTTAATTATAAAAGAGCATGTAAGTTTGAAGAATTTTGACTGGGCTGAGAACTTCTCAGATTTGTAAATAGACAATTTCATCAGCTATATTTTTATATCAGTTTGATTGAAAGTGACAGAAGAAAGATATTCTTGTGTTAAAGTTTGCTCAACAGAAAATAATTATAAGAGAAAATTTACATAATCAAGATTCTGTGATGTTCCTTCTTTTATGTACCATTTCTCTTAAGAACGTAGGCAATCATAGCTCTCCACAACATTCTACTAATATTTCCACCTAAAACATCTGATGTTTTATTATTTATTTATATTTTATCTTCCTCAAAAGGAGTATATAGGTTCTACATATCATCTGGTTAACATTCATCCCTGGTCTTTTGAAAAGGAGAAGAGGTTTATCCCTTGTTTCCTATTCCTAGTCTTTGGTTCTTTCTAAAGTCTGCTTCAACTCTATATTTCTCATATCTCTGCTTAAAATTCTGACCTTTTATTTACTATTTACTTACATTTGTTTTCCTCAATAGGAGTAGATAGGTTTGTCTATCATCCGGTTCACACTCCTCCCTAGTCTTTTGAACAGGTGTTTAGTTTTATTGCTTGTTTCCTGTTGAGGATTGGTTTTCCATTTCCTTCTGAACTCTTTCACTTCAAGTGGTTCCTTGAGTTTTGATGGCATTATCATCTTGCTTGGGGTGGTGCTACTAAGTCTCTAAGCTGCTCGGCCTGGAGGCTATGATCAAAGTGTAGTATGCTGCCTTTGTGAGCTTCCGAGTTGGCGTCTGTCGAACTCTCTGCGTTAGCAGAGAGGAACCCGGACGAAGCTTTGCCGAAGGGCAAGGTTTTGTTCGGGGAGGTAGACAGGGCCTGAATCCGTCAAGGCGGCTTCAAAAAGGTTATATTTTTGGCCGAGCCTACGGGCTCAGGGATACCCACATTAAACCGGCCTTGTGCCACATTCTATCCTCATGGGTAGATCGATAAATACTAAGTCTCTAACTCCCTACCACAAGTAGCTTTTGGGGTTTGTACAGACTGAACATTATTGTAAAATAAATTGAAATAAATAAATTTAATTAATAAAATAAAAGACAAAAATAAATAAAAATAAAATAAATAAAAATAACGATAGATTCGTTGTATGTAGCATCAGCACTTTCAATTCCAAATAACAACTAAAATAGATAGCACAAATAACTAAAATAAACTAATAACTAATATAGCGAAAATAATGACGTAATCAAGAGGTTGACATTCCACACTACTTCAAACAGAAGTTTAGAAAGTGATATATCCCAGAAAGGGATATATTTGTTTGAAGTAGCAAAGTAACCGAGTAGGACAATCTAGCAGGTAACCGTAATGGACTGGTCCTCATCGTAGTGGTAGGCAATAGGCATAGGCATAGGCAATAGGCAAAGACAATAGGTGTCGTCAATAGGCGTAGTCCATGTACCTCCACATCAGTCTGTATTTATGGCTGACACCATACTGTGAGGGGGAACCCAGGTGTATGCATATTCATTACATCAGAAAGGAAGCTCTACTCGAAAGTGCAATAGCAATTAGTGAACTTGAAAAATCTATTTTCTGGAAGAATTGTTTTAACAGAACGATTTTATGTATTTTAAAGAACTATAGAGCTGGCTAAACATTCAATAAATGCAGAATGTTTCCTTATAAGAAAACAGCTAATTATCATTTATGAAAGATAATCAGTAAAGACACATTTTTATATCCTATTCAGGTACGTTCTAGAATGGTACAAGGAGTCAACCATCAGTAATATGTAAAATATACGTAAAAATAACCTTTCTTTTATATAGATACCCAATTAAAATCTGTTTTTTTTTCAAAATAAACTTTTTTTTTTAATTTTGAATGTACCCATGTCCTATTTTTTATAGCATTTTGCAAAAAGAATGCATCAGTGTGCCAACAATGTGACATAATTATATTCATTTTGTTTATTGTTTATTGTATATTTCACAAATAACACAGAAACGGAATCTGTGGAGAGTCAATGTCACCTATATCCTGAAGAGGCATGGCAATTTTAAAAAATAGATAAATGTCCTGTAATCATTCAAGAAACAAAAAGATCTATCATTTGTAAAAGTTTTTAGCAAAAATAAATGACACATTTTTAATGTAAAAATATGAAAACCATTTTTCTTTTTAAATTAAAAAAAAAAAACAAAGCCTAAACATTAGGATTATAGTCCAAAAGATATTAATAATTTGAAGAATCTTGAATGAAATCTCATTAAATCAGCATGGTCATTATGTCATTTGGAGTAGTCTAGACTGATTGCGATTTAATCTGGCCACATACTGGTGATTAACACAGCATGGGATTAATGCTTGTGATTAGATTTTAAGGCTAGGAACTGGCACATTTCTTATTTGAAAATCTTTTTTAGACTAATATCTCCATCCTTTTTGTGTTTTTTTTTTCTGTATTCATCATGTTATAATTCACAAGATACTGAACACTGGAAGTTCTTTGAAAATTCTGTTTTAGAAAAAGAAAGACAACAAAGTCCAAATTTTATGAAAATAATAAAGATTATAAATGGAATGAAATAAAAGGGTTATTTTTGTAAGTGACGTGACTTTATTTGGAAAATGTAAAGGAGCCATTTGGAAAGTTAAAAAGATTGAAGAAAAATGAAAAGCAAGAATTTTGTGATGTTTGGAAATATGATTGGAATTGAAAAAAAAAGAATTTTGGCAGAGAATTCCATGTTGAAGCTAATACAAGATGGTTGATGAGGAGGGATTGAGAAAATAAGAATGAAAAGAAGAGTGAGAAAAAAAAATGAAGTTAACAAAGAAAGAGAATGAGAGAGAGAAAGAAAAAAGAAAAGTAAACAAAAATAAATGAGATTATAAAGGGAAAGAGAAATTGAAATATAAAAGGGAAAAGTAAAATTTAAGAAAGAAAGAAAGAAACAGAAAAAGAAAAATTTAAAAGAAAAAAGATAAAATGTAGTAAGGGTGGTTCAAAAAAGAAAGAAAGATAGATTAAAAAGGAAAAATCTTCTTAAAAAACTAAAGAAAGAAAGAATGTTCCTTAAAAGTAGATAAGGTGGAAAAAGAAAGAAAGAAGAACAAAAGAAATAAAGTAAAAAGAAAGAAAGAAAGAACAAAAGAAATAAAGAAAGAAAGAAAGAAAGAGAGAGAGAAAAAAGAAAGAAAGAA
Source organism: Acanthosepion pharaonis (assembly GCA_903632075.3). Lineage (NCBI taxonomy): Eukaryota > Metazoa > Mollusca > Cephalopoda > Sepiida > Sepiidae > Acanthosepion > Acanthosepion pharaonis. The sequence continues at coordinate 1,339,712 of CAHIKZ030000080.1, forward strand.
GATAGAGAGTGGCAAAGTTGGTTCAAAAAAGAAAGAAAGAAGAGAAAAATAAAGAAATAAAGAAGATAAAAGGAAAAGAAAATGTACCAACAAAGAAAGAAAGAAAGAAGATAAAAACTAATAAAGGTGGATCATGAAAGAAAAAAAAGGAAGAAAGATCAAAATTATAGAAGGTTTATCAAGAAAAAAAGAAAGAAGATAAAAATTAAAGAAGGTGGAGAAAGACAAAGAAAGAAGGAAGATAAAAAATAAAAGAGGTGGATCAAGAAAGAAGGAAAGAAGATGAAAAGTTTAAAATATCTTAAAAGTAGGCAACATAAATCAAAAAAGAAAGAAGGAAAAAAGCAAAGGTAGACTAAAAAGGAAAAAGTGTTTTAAAAAATTACCTGAAAAAAAGAAAAAGAAAGAAAGAAAAAAAAGAAGAAAAATAAAGGCTAAAAGGATAGAGGGTAAAAAAACATAAGTAAGAGGATGCATGAGAGATAAAATCGAAAGAAAGATGGTGAAAATAGAAAGAAATATAAGAAATGAAAATCTAAAAAAAGCCCTCCCAACTAAAAAAAAAAACAGGCTGCCATTATCAATCCCATTCATTTCTGTAATAAAAGTCATTCAAATCATTTCTTTGCCTTTTGGGAAATTTCTAGCCAGCAACATTCCAAAGATCCAATGAAAATTGCTAGAAATGAAACAAAAAAAAGTAGTGCAAAAATATAAGAAATTATTATATGTAAAATCAATGAAGAAAATATTACTTCACAAATATATTTAATGATCTTTGGAAGACATTGGTGCAAAGATGTGGATTATGATTGGAGACTTCTTTTATACATTTAGTTTGTCTAATGGTGACTCATTAATTGTCAAAACAGCAAATAGAAAAATGTGGCAGATTGATGTTTTTTTTATAAAAAGAGGCATTAAAAGACTTGTAATGAAATTATATTGATGCTAACAAGGAAAACAATCAACTCTTGAGATATTGAACATTGAAATATGATTCATTTGTAAACCATTTATAAACAGAAGTAAAAATAACTATGGAACACTAAACTTTCAGGAGTTACATACTTCCTGTGCCAAGTTGGTACCATTTAGAGATTACAAGAGAAAAGTTGATAAAAAGATTGTATTGATTATTTCTTGCCACATTCATTTCCGTGTTGCCTTTACTTGGAACCTGAGCAAGTGTGGAAAAAGCTGTAACCCAAGTCTTAATTTAATTCATTAATTGCTGTCTCCTAATAGAAATCAGCATTCCAAAGTCCACTGTATTGATGATAGGGATCTTTAGTGATGACATAGGCATTCAAATTTGGATTTAAGAAAATCTGGGACAAAAGATCAACATCCTATACAAATCTATACTGATGACAGGCATTCAAATTTGGATTTAAGAAAATCTGGGTCAAAATACCAACATCCTATACAAATCTATACTGATGACAGGCATTCAAATTTGGATTTAAGAAAATCTGGGACAAAAGATCAACATCTTATACAAATCTATACTGATGACAGGCATTCAAATTTGGATTTAAGAAAATCTGGGACAAAAGATCAACATCCTATACAAAGCTTTACTGATGACAGGCATTCAATTTTGGATTTAAGAAAATCTGGGACAAAAGATCAACATCCTATACAAAGCTAGACTGATGACAGGCATTCAAATTTGGATTTAAGAAAATCTGGGACAAAAGATCAACATCCTATACAAAGCTTTACTGATGACAGGCATTCAATTTTGGATTTAAGAAAATCTGGGACAAAAGATCAACATCCTATACAAAGCTAGACTGATGACAGGCATTCAAATTTGGATTTATGAAAATCTGGGACAAAAGATCAGCATCCTATACTGATGACATAGGCATTCAAATTTGGAGGTTGATAACTAGAGTATAGCACCCTTATTGTCCCTTGCTGTCAAAGATATTTAATGGCCACATTAATGTTGAGTTCTTCAACTCAATGAAATCTGTCAAGTATATTTGCAAGTATGTCAAGAAGGGGTCAGATGCAGCCATGTTTGGCTTACACTAAGAAAATAATTGAGAAAAGGTAATCCAATATCAAATGGGCAGATACATCAGTAGTAATGAGGCATTTTGGCACATTTTTGTCTTACCCTTAAATGAAAGACACCCAGCTATTGTGCAACTTGCATTACAGTTAGAAAACAATCAATGTGTCTACACTGAAGCAAATGCTGATTAGGTAGCACAGATTCCCAATGATACTATATTCACAACTTTCTTCAAGCTCTGCCAAAATGATCCTTTTGCCCACACAATTTTTTATTCCCAGGTGTCATCTTATTATGTCTGGAAAGGCCAAAAGGAATGGGTGCATAGATTGATAGGTCAAGATGTACCAGAGTACCCTGTCCTTAAATTCAATGAATGCCTAAGTAAAGTGTACACTGTACATGCCAGCCAACATGAATGATTTTATCTTTATCTTCTTCTTTGACCAAAACGCATACTTGAGTCAAGATTGTCTTGAAGATAATGCCCAATAGGATGCAAAAATTGTTGAGTCTATTGTCTCACAATCCCCTGGGAATCTTAGGTCGCACTTTGCGGCCCTATTGCAAACATGCAAAGGGATCCTACCTCTTTCTGATATAAGTATAGGGATTGCATAGGAAAACGGTAAGCACCAAGCCCAACTCCAATTGCAGTCTTTCATGTCTTTGCTCATGAGTCTCACCTACCCTGCTAGCAGCAGTCCTATTTCTATTAGCCTGCAGTCTTTCATGTCTTTGCTCATGAGTCTCACCTACTCTGCTAGCAGCCCTCTTAGCATTAGCAGCCTGATGTATTTCATCTATTTGCTCAGGAGTCTCACCTACCCTGGTAGCAGCAGATCTAGTTCTATTAGCCTGCAGTCTTTCATGTCTTTGCTCATGAGTCTCACCTACCCTGCTAGCAGCCCTCTTAGCATTAGTAGCCTGAATTATTTCATGTCTTTGCTCATGAGTCCCAACTACCCTGCTAGCAAAATATAGTAATAAGAGAATTCTTTTGTACTGGTAGGTTTTCCATCAATGTGGCATGAACTATATTCTTCAATAATTACAGGAATGTCACACTTATTATCCGAAAGTTGCACATTGGATCAGTTATTTTAATTTCGATTACAGGTGCAGTTCAATTTATAATTATATGAATTTATAAACAGGGATCATATCATTCATATACAGGTTCAGGGTTGATGTACCTTATTGAAATTGTTTGCAAAGATGTATTCTCACCATTTAAATCATTAACCTCTATATTTGATTTTTGTATGAATGAATCATGTAATTATATATATATATATATATATTAAAGACATTTTTATGTTTAACGTTCTTTTTATAGATACAAGTATTTAAGTAAATGCTCTGTTTATAATAAACAGTATTAAATAACATTTACCGGCCTGAATGTCCGAGAAATTTTCATAGAACGCTTCTTTGTGGCCGATCGGTAAGGCACGTCAGCATAAATGACGGTTCCGTATAGGATGCAGGTTCGAATATTTTCAAAGAACGAATATTTTCTATGAAAATTTCTCGGACATTCAGGCCGGTAAATGTTATTTAATACTGTTTATTATAAACAGAGCATTTACGTAAATACTTGTATCTATAAAAAGAACGTTAAACATAAAAATGTCTTTAATAAATAAATTATCGGACTTTGTCCATTTCTTAATATATATATATATATATATATATATATACAAACTAGTGTTGTTAAATTCAACCAACAAGGACTGTATCTTTAATGTAATATGATATTTTTTTCAATTTTTGAATTAAATGTTGTATCGCAGGATTCTGATTATGAACTATATGTCCAAAGTTTAATTCCTGTTTAGTATAAGTTCTTTCTACTACCTTCGTCATTATCTACAAGTGAGTGTTATCACTATTTACATTATTCGGACTATTGTCCTCATCTTTGTCGCCATATATTTTTTACAACGTTTCAGTCGTTGTACACTCGGGCCTTCTTCAGGTGGCTGGAATGTGGAACTGAACCCTTTATTTTGCTCACTGGGGTAGACTGTTCTAGTTCCATGTGATGTCAGTTATCAGTTATGTCCTGCTTAATTCCCTCTCCAAGTTCTCCACCGCCTTAACCAGTTATTGAACTCACACTCTTTGGGTCCTGTCACTGGATCTAACCAATGCCTTTATCCACTGTGCCATGTGTCCTCAAGGCATTGGTTAGATCCAGTGACAGAACCCAAAGAATGTGAGTTCAATAACTGGTTAAGGCAGTGGAAAACTTGGAGAGGGAATTAAGCAGGAGATAACAGATAACTGACATCCATTAGACATGGCATGTGGAACTAGAACAGTCTACCCCAGTGAGCGAAATAAAGGGATCAGTTCGACATTCCACCTGAAGAAGGCTAGAGCATACAATGGCCACAAAGCTGTGAAAAATATGGCAACAAAGATGAGAACAATAGTCCGAATAATGTAAATAATGTACATAATAACTCATCTCAGAAATATAGACAGATACTGAAGGATTAGATAAATATGGCAACAATGATGAGGACAATAGTTCAAATAACGTAAATAGTATACATAATACCTCATCTCAGAAATATAGACAGATACTGAAGAACTAGATAAATATGGCAACAAAGATGAGGACAATAGTTCAAATAACGTAAATAGTATACATAATACCTCATCTCAGAAATACAGACAGATACTGGATGTTATCAGTGGGGTAAACAAGATTTTTTTCAATAAGTGCTGACATTTTTAGATCTATGGAATTGTTATTGGAATCAGTTGTAAACGATGTCATATGAAAATGCTTAAGCAAAAAGCAGCTATCAAATGTTTTGCTTTTCATGAATATTAAATATATTAAACACGTTTCATTGAATATGACAGACAAGGAAATGTAATTAATTTGTTTATTTAGTTTTTCCAGGCTTCTCACATTTTTTTTCTCTTTGGTGAGAGTGAGGATAAAATGTAAGAATGTTGAAAAAACTAATAAACAAATTAATTATTTTTTTCCTTGCCTGTCATATTCAATGAAACATGTTTAAAAGAAAGGTTTCTACCCAAATATACATTAATGAAATATATTATAAACATATTAAATTTTTTTTATCTTTGCAAAGAAAAACTTGAAATCCTCAAATCCATTATAATACAAAAGACAGAACTCATATTGAATAAAATATCATTCTCCACAGGAGATTATATATTGAAGGGCATATAAAATGTTTAATGATTAATATACATTCCTTAGGTGGTTACTTAAGCTAAAACTTAACATGATTTATTGCAGCCTAATTGGTGGCAGCTGCAGGGACATTATTATTATTATTAATCTTACTTATTATAAAACGCAGATTGTGTGTGTGTGTGTGTGTCTGTACGTTTATATATTGGATCGGATTTCCTACATTTTTCAACCAATTTCAACAAAACTTCACAGGACTACGTAAAATTACCTTGCAGTGGTTCTGACAGCACCAAAAATTGGAAAAACACAATTGTTTTTGCACGAAATCAATTTGAAAACACGATTAAGAGGTGTCACAAGAATGAAAGGGGGACAACTCATATCGAGATATACTTATTATAAAACCCAGGTTGTTTGTGTGTGTGTGTTCGTTTATATATGGGATCGGATTTCCTACATTTTTCAACCGATTTCAACAAAACTTCACTTTTTTTTTTGGCAGGTAGTGTTTCTTATTGTCTTGCACCCTTTTTTCTTTATTTTGACATTCAGAATGCTTTAAAAATTCCATTTGCAAGACAATTGTTTATAATAAAATTCTATTCAATCTGTAGACTCATAACGATTGAAAACAATGTTTTTGTTTGAGTTTGGGTTTGACCAATTCGTAAAAAATCCCAAACTAATGCGTGTCCGTCAACCTTAAACAATAATCTTTGTCAATTTTATTTTTCAGTCTTTATGATGGTCGATACTTGATCTATCTCTTACTGTTACATCCCCGGGCAACGCCGGACTCTGCTGCTAGTAATAAATAAAAATGAAAGTATAATATATTAATAATGAATATCATAAATAAAATAAAATAAAACAAATAACATTAAACATTGTTTAAAATAAATTATATAAAAAAAATGAAAATTCTCCCAGCATGCAGCAGAAACTGTTCCTTCCAGAAAACAGACTTCCCGCCAAAAGACACTGAAATCAGTCTCTTCACTACTGACATTTGGAAGGTCAAGATGCCCAGCTCCTATTCTTGGGATATTGCATTTTATAATAATAGTTCACTCCTATTATATCAATACACACACACACACACACACACACACGCACACGCACATATATATATATATATATATATATATATATATATATATATATATATATTAATTGACATAAAATATGTTTTTTTCGCTACACTGTTCTAACCATGTTTCAAAAATGGAAGCTAAACGCTCTGAATTTAATTTTGTAATTAAATTAAAGACATTAGTTCCATTTCATCCTCAAACACTTGAGGATGAAATAGAACTAATGTCTTTAATTAATGTATATATATATATATATATATATATATATATATATATATATATATATATATATATATATATATATATATATATATATGGATGTTTTGGATATAAACTTGGTGACAACATTTTTTTTGTACATGTACTTCTTTAACTCCTTATTACGCAAACATAACATAAATCAACTGGATGTTTTCTACAAGGGTTAACTTCAATCAATCTGTGGATATCCACTCAAGGACAAGATCTGTTCCCAAATTCAAGAATTGGATGCATCGAGATCTTTCCGATTCAGTGTTAAATGCAATGTGCTGTTCATGTCATCAGAACGAGTGACATTCAAGTAACAAAAATTGTCATGTACATCCACCTAGACAATGACAAAAGAAATATAGTCAGACCATGGTTCAGGTACAAAGACAATTTGAAGAGCAATCTTGAATGTTTCTTTTATACTTTGCATTAAAGAACATTTGCTGCCTAAATACACAGTATTTTATATATAGATATACATTTAACATTGGAAAATTGAATGAGAAAATGGAAAAAAAACTTGTAAGAAGGAACTTCTTGAAACTTATAATGGTTTTATCAATGGAGTCAGCCAATCTTGTAGACAATGTGGTCTTGTCTATAAGTCTCTTGTGGGACTGAATTGCCATATTTGACATAAACATCTATTTAAGCTGCTGAATACTCATACATTTAAACTGACAGAAAAAGTCTATTATCCTGTATATATATATATATATATATATATATATATATATATATATATATATATATATATATATATATTGATTGGATTGATGTGAGTTTGTGACCCTGAGTTTCACGCTTTTGCGATAGTGAAAGCCAGGTACAAACTCATCAATCCACCAAATAAGTTAGCTCTATCTCTGATATTGAGCGCTTTCTAATAAGTACCCGTATATAATATATAAATAATTATATATATATATATATATATATATATATATATATATATATATATATATAAATATATATATATATATTTATATTTATATACACACTTTTTTCATAAATATATATATATGTGTGTGTGTGTACAAATATTCTCAGATAGAGTGTATCTATAGAAGAAACAAAATGAATATCAAAGACAAGAGGAAAAACTATACTTAACCAACATGTTTCCTCGTTTGATGGACTATCAAATTACATTAGCCTAGATAAAAGACCGTGAGATGAGGAAAGGCGTCGTAAGTACAGTTTTTACTTTTTTAAATTTTGTCTTTTTTA
>CAHIKZ030000080.1:1352500-1360000 GCA_903632075.3 Acanthosepion pharaonis
TTAACCCTCAGACCAAAACAAACTATTAAATAAACGACTTAAGCAAATCTCAAAAATGTTTACTACGTTGATAAAACATCAAAAACCGAAAAGAATAAATAAATATTTAAAATAAAAAATAAAAATAATAAAAATAAATAAAAACAAGTAAAATAGATTAACCCAAATCAATGAATAAACAAACCACTCCTGGCAAAATAACCTCCAGAATGGACTACCCACAATGCACTACTGACCTATATATATAAATAGTCAAGAAAAAAAAACAACACTTGCAGCCTGATGATTGTGTTTAACATGAAACAGCCTGTCACATCTGAGTGTTGACTACAATGTTCACTTTATCTATCTATCTATCTATCTATCTATCTATATATATATATATATATATATAGGTTGTCCATAAAATTCGTGTGCACTTTGAAAAATTTATAAATTTATTTGTATTTGCGATAGAAATAATCTGTAGAAAACGTTGTAAAGTTTAATGTACCTAGTTTTAAGTATAGCTAAAATAACTAATGTGATTTCAGGCATTATTGTAAATCAGTTGGCAAATGTTTTCTGTGAACTTCAAAATCGTATTACCCTTTGTATTGCTAATGAAGGAGGACTAATCCTTTTTACAAAATTATTTCTATCGCAAAAAAAGAAATAAAGTTATAATTTATGGACACTCTATATATATATATATATATATATATATATATATATATATATATATATATATATATATTATGGATGAACTATCGTTTTCAGTGTATGAGAGTTCAACAGCATATTTTGTCCTTGATTCCCTCACATAACATTCCACATACAGGACAAAGAACAACAACCCTCATGAAGGCTGCAGGAATGTTACTGCAGTGTTTATTAATATGGAGATGTTCAGTATATTTCTTTTCAAAAGTTGTAATGACTCGTATGAACACACTACTCCACTTGACACGATTAGCAGTCATTTCCTCAACAGATCTGCCTCATAATATGTAAATATTCAATGCATGACCTCTCAAAAGTTCATATGAAGGACAGCAGATGGATGTCAATAGAATTTTGGTTTTGCTTTAGTTTATTCTTGTACCTCAAATGGGCTCTGTCCACTTTCCAAGAACCGTCATGCAGTTATCTATACTTGAGTATCTTTGGTGCCTTTTTATCAGTGACTAGCAGTAGAGCCCGGCGTTGCCCGGGGATGTAACAGTAAGAGATAGATAAACTATCGACCATCATAAAGACTGAAAAATAAAATTGACAAAGATTATTGTTTAAGATTGACGGACACGTATGTCTTAATTAAGTTTTTTTTTTCAAATTGGTCAAACCCAAACTCAAACAAAAACATTGTTTTGCAATCGTTATGATGAGTCTACCGATTGAATAGAATTTTATTATAAACAGTTGTCTTGTAAATGGAATTTTTAAAGCATTCTGAATGTAAAAATAAAGAAAAAAAGTGTGCAAGACAATAAGAAACACTACCTGCCAAAAAAAGTGAAGTTTTGTTGAAATCAGTTGAAAAATGTAGGAAATCCGATCCCATATATAAACGAACACACACACACACACACAACCTGGGTTTTATAATAAGTATAACTCGATATGAGTTGTCCCCCCTTTCATTCTCGTGATGCCTTTTAATCATGTTTTCAAATTGATTTCGTGCAAAAACAATTGTATTTTTCCAATTTTTGGCACTGTCAGAACCACCGCAAGGTAATTTTACGCAGTCCTGTGAAGTTTTGTTGAAATCGGTTGAAAAATGTAGGAAATCCGATCCAATATATAAACATACAGACACACACACACACAATCTGCGTTTTATAATTTTATAAGATTCACATAACACGATCAGCCAAACAGAGAGACGATTACATTAGAAATGTTTTTTTTTTACTTTGACAATAGATTAATATTATATATCTTATCTTCTAGATTATAGCCACAGATTGTGTAAAGTTGCCGCTTATGGAAGAAATTGGTTCTGGTAGGGATTTTAAGACGACTTAAAGCCATAGAGGAAAGTTTTAGTACCGATCAATATAAATTTAGCTTGGTTTTAGGGAAATTTCTCTGACATTCCACAGCTGATGTTAAACCTTTCTAAAGCAGTATGTAATAAATGACTTCATTGTTAAGAAAGGCTGAATCATTAATTTTGCTTTTGAGTTACTAAATTGATTTTTAATATATAAATTCTATACCATCCACAGTAACTGGCACAAATGGTATAATGTGTACTGAATTTTAGTGCTAAACACCATGCACAGACTTGCCATTGGCTTACATTGATATGACACTTCTGTCATCTTGATACTAATTGTTAAGCTAAAAGCTTTGCGCGTTATTGGAAATCTAAGTTCTTGAGCCTCATGAAATAAAGTTGAAAGTAAAACAGCAGCATTGGTACTGTGGGTTACTATTTGTATTTCTTATTTTACCCTGACTCACATGAGTCCATAAATATTATTTTCAGGACAAATGTTCCAGAAGTTCATAAATATTTACTATAAAATATCCACTCACTTGTAAAAATAGTGTAAAATCTCACAATAAAGTGATGACTTAATTTTACCTGAACATCCTAGGATCCCGCAAGAACAAATAGAAAATCACAAATAATACTGTTTCTTGTTAAAATCTTAGCTTTGAATCACTGATGATTAAATGACCCACTTGATGTATGAAATACATAAAATAAATAAACTTAACACCATTACTAGAATTTCAAAATTCAAATGACAAGTAAAACTGAGAAATAAAGAGGGAAAATGACAGGAGTCAGGACATGTCTTTGTTTTGTTGTATTTTGATGGAATGAAATAAAAATACTCAAAATGTCATCAGGAATACCTAGTTTTTTGAGGACCTTCCACATTGTATCTAAGATAGAGTCAAAGGCCATTTTCAAGTCCTCAAAAACTATGTAGTGATCATTTTCACATTCATTTGTAACCTTTATTACGCTGTGACTTCACTTGCAGTACAGAAAGTTTATCTAGACTCTGAAGGTGACTCTGAACCCTGTACAATAATGTGTTTGAGTTGTGTTGCCATATCCTGCTATGGCAACAGAAAACACATTTGAGTGAAATTAACAATAAAGATACTGTAATTGAGAGGCCTTGACTAACAATGCAGTGAAAAGGGAAGTAATATTAATAATGCAGACTACTCATGGTTATGTAACTTGCTGTAGAAAAAATCTATGGCACCCTGTATGGAATGGACCCCACCGAGATTTTCAAGAAAAACTATATTGACCTGTTTAGATACGATTCTATTCAAGATTAGACGAGTGAGAATTTTTAAAAAAAGAAGTGAAAGTCCTCAAGATTTATCACATTGTTTTACACTTGTTTTTATAGAGATGTACAATGGACACATTCTTGAGTCTCCCAGACGACAAGATCGCTGTGTTTTCTTACAAAATGGTTTCCACCAAATTTGAAGATGTCAGGTGGTAAACTATACAGATTAGGTTTCTTTGGAAGATAATATTTGCTTTATGTTATCACTCACCTCAAGAGTAAGTCTATCAGGTTACGTATATTTGTCTGTTTCATTCTGATGTTCTGTGGATGATCTCAAAGAATAATATTTTGTAGCTTTGTTTGCTTTTTAGTAACTCTGGTCATCCTGTAAAACTGTTGTCTAATGTTGTTGAAATTTTTATTTTAGTTTAGACGCCCCTTTGAAATGGATTGCCAAATAGACAAGAATGAGCGTGTTCAACATCTTCTCTTTGCTTTTAATCAAGATCACAAAGCTGTGTACAGAGATGAGGTTATTACTAACAGAATGATATGAAATACTACAAAATAACCAAATGTTCAATACTAAGTTGTATGTTAAACAAAAGAACAGGCTCAAAGAGGCAATTTGGCTGCAAAGACACAGTGTGATTATTCAACATGACAATGCTCAACGCCATGTTGCTAACTTGACCAAATATGCAATTAAAGAGCCTAGTTGGGAAATTCTGATACAGCCACCATATTCTCCTGAATTAGCCCGTCAGACTATCACCTTTTTTGGTTGCTTTCTAACAATTTGAGGGGTGTTTCATTCAGCAACAATGTGGAGCTTAAAACCTAGCTTGATGAATTTTTAGAATCAAAACTTAGCAATTTCTATTGTCAAGACATTGAACAGTTAGTGTATCCTTGACAGGTGGTTGTAAACAATGAAGTGGAATATCTTCTTAGAACAAAATTTATGTAACAACTTAATAGAATCTCAGACTTCTGGGAGATTGATGCGATAACATCTTCATCAAGCAATGATTCAGTGATTAGGACATTTTAGGACAGTGTTCTTTCCATCAAGAGAGGATATCATTCTTTTGTATGAGCAAGGGTTGCCTATCAAGTGATAGAATAGGATAGGACCTATTTTCTTTTTAATCCAACATCACCTTCAGTCTATCATAGAATCCTTCAGTATCTTTTCTGTCTACAGCCTGGTTTACAAAGAATGCAAACAACATGTTATCTCTTGAAAATAACATGCATTATCCCTCAAAGCTGAAATAGGAATTCCACGATCAGATTAAAATGAAATTCCAAATATTCACCGTCATGAGAGATTTTAATGCTCATATTGTTGGATGCAATCATCGTATGTGGCCTGTAGTGATTGGTCCTCACAGAGTTAGTTCAGTAAATGAAAATAATCCATGGCTTCTTTCATTCCATATAGAGTTTGATCTAACCATTACAAATGCTATGTAGTGAAACTGATTCCTGTGTACCATTCAGAAAGCATCATAGCACCCGCTCTTTTTCCAAGAAATCAAATGTTTTATCTTTTATAATCTGTTGAGAAAGTTCATGCCTTCTGCTCACAGCTTGGTTCCTTTCTCAAAGCCATTGTTATTTCTAATGACACCATGGAAATCTTTTAGGGATGTAACTTTCTCTACAACTCTTGAAGTTCTTGGACTTCTTCTATGAAAGGAACAAAACTGGTTTCGTGAGAGAAATGTCAACCCTCAACTGCTTATAGAGAAAATGTATCAATTGCATAAACCTAGGTTGAACGACAGGAACACTGTTCCTCCACAAAACGTCTCATAAAGAATGCAAAGAATCCCGTGGTCTGTTTATTCAAATCCCCATTTTCAGTACCATATTTCTTGGAAAGGAGAAAAATTCAAGTGTTTCAAATTTTTCAAATTGACACACTCTTCAAAATATAAACGACCTGAAGACAAATAGCATGAAAACTGGAAAAAGTCATAGAATAACAAAGTTTTCTTAACACCAATAAGAACTGTAAGCAAGTGTTATGCGAATTTGAAAGCTTTTTCAACTCATGCTTAATAGTGGCTCAATGGAGAGAAAGGATCAAATTTTGATATTGAGCAACTGATGTCTTATAAAAGACAGGACTACATCGTAACACAGAGAGGATTGTAGAAAATATTTCTTGGTTCAAATTAAATATACCTTATACCAGAAATGCAAAGGGTGATTAATTCATTGACAACACTTCTGTGGTATCTACCATGGAGATATTTAAACAAATTTTGTACCACAGATTTATATATATATATATATATAAATATATATATATATATATATGGCTTTAAAAAGGATTGAAGGCAATCTTTTCAAGAAACCGTCTTTAGAAAGATTTGCTGGAACAACAATAATCAAATCGGCGAAATGGAAAAGGGTGAACCTGACTAAAATAAATTTATAGCTTAAAACAATAAATTAGTAAAAAATAAGTTCTTAGGGAATGTAAAATAGAAAACTTTTTCAGTTTTACCATTTTGATTATTATTGTTGCTCCAAGTCTTTCTGAAAAAGTGTTGTACAAAAATCTTCCTTTAAAAGAATGTGTTCCATCACTTTTAAAGCCATATATATATATATATATATATATATATATATATATATATATATATATATATATATATATATATATATATATATTATATACACTATTATATCAGAACATATAGTAACCACTACAACATAGTACATTTTGTTTTATTAAACATTGAAACAAAATGTATAATTTTGTAGTGGTTACTTACATGTTCTAATAGTTTATAATAAATATTTATTGCTGTACTCTTGTATTGAGCCCTTTTTTAAATGTTTTGAACGTTGTAATTTTATTCTTCATTCTTTTACATTTGTATATACATATATATATATATATAAATATATATATGTGTGTGTGTGCGTATGTATATGTATATATATGTGTGTGTGTATATATATATATATATATATATATATATATTTTAATTTTTTCATATAGACAAAAACAATTTACTCACAACAAAGATGGAACTTCGTTTGGTAACCATTTTGGTTCTCAATAGTTGGGGAGCAAATAAATGCACCACAACAAAGTTGCATCTTTGTTGTGAGTAAATTGTTTTTGTCTATATGAAAAAATTATAATAAATAATTATTGGTCTACGATCGGTATTGAGCTCTCTTTTGAATTAATGCTGAGAATAAGATCGATTATTATATATATTAATACATTTTTATACATTCTTTTTTTATAGACACAAATATTTAAGAGTAAGTAAATAACCACATAAATGTTCGAGAAATTATAGTAACCACATGAATGTTCAAGAAATTTTCATAGAAAATGTTCGTCCTTCGATCGGAATCGAACCTGAGCCCTATACGGAACTATCATATAGTTTGATAAGCTCTTAACGATTGAGCCACAGAGGATCATTGAGTTTGCAAGGTTGAATTTACTGTTTTTAAACTACAATCTTCCATTATTCTCTCACGTACATTCATACCTGTTCAATGCGTATCCAAATGTAAACAAATGACGTCACACATTATGAAATGAACAAAGTCCGACAATTATTTTAAGACATTTTATGTTTATACATTCATATTTGTATCTATAAAAAAAGAATGTATAAACATCAAAATTTGTTAGATTGTTTATTTATTTGAAGTAATTTAGATTAATTTATTTTACCTGTTTTTCATTATTTATTATACTCTATATTTGATTTACTCTTTTTGGTTTTCGATTTTTAAGTAACGTAGTATTTTTTTATCGTTATATAACAGTTATATAGCTATGTTTTTCGTCCGATTTTTGGTTTGATTTTTATAATCTAACTAATATTTTGGTTATAATGGTTTGTTAATTATTTACTTTATTTATCTGAGTTCATTGATCTTGTTTTTTTATTTTTTATTTATTCTATTTCGTCCGTTCTAACGGGTGTGATTTGGTAATTTGTTTGGGTTAATTTATTTTACTTATTTTATTGTCATTTTGTTTATTTATTTATTTATTTGTTTTTTTTTTTGTTGTTTTTTTTCCGTTTTCGATTTTTAAGTAACGTAGTAAAAATTGGTTTTCATGTCTGCATTTTGAGATAAGCTCGGATCTTTTATTTAATAATTTATTTTGGTCTGGGAAGGTAATGATAGCTATTTTTTCCTCCAAGCAAAGTTTGCAAGTTTTTGATTGGTTGTTGTAGGCTGATGATCTTTT
>CAHIKZ030000080.1:1365000-1375000 GCA_903632075.3 Acanthosepion pharaonis
TATTGTCATCACAATTTAAATAGTGTCTATAATGTCATGTATTCAAGTTTGTCATCATAATTTAAGTAGTGTCTATAATGTCATATTTTCTAAGATGCCAAAAATAGGATTTTGAACTATGAATAAAGTGCGGTCAATAATCAAGATGGAGCATTAAGCACTGCAGACATAGAAATCAACACTACATGGTGACTGGTAGTTTTATGCCTTAAGTAACTGGTCTGAAGATCACTTAAGTCATGAAACTGTTGATCACTATGCAGTGTTGATTTCTATATCCTTACTATTTGGATGCACATATATATATGTGTGTGTGTGTGTGTGTGTGTGTGTGTGTGTGTGCATGTTTATTGTTGGTAATATTAGGTACTTTAGAGATAAATGATTATGTCCTTTTTTAATTGTTATGGTGACCAATCTACATTAGAATGAACTCTTCCTCCTTTATAAATACTAACCTGCGAGACTTCCTAAGGAGGCAGTCGGGATGCAATTTAACCATGACCGTTCAGACAGACATTTCTATCTGCTGACTAATAACACTCTTATTTTGTATAAATGTTCTGTTATTTCAATACACTTGTTCAACCTACCTTCTTCTTTCCGTGTCTTCCTTGCTGGCCCTGAACAGGCCACAACATTAATTAGAGTGTAATTTTTGTAAAAAACAGTATTTAAAGTGTAAGTCTCTTTTATATTCATAGATACAGGCTTTTATGATTCCAAGATGTTTCTCTGATATAAGTGCTTTTACATTGTAAACTTTTATTTTACAAATGCCAGCCTAATTTTAAAAAGAACATAATTCTTTACACCAAAAGTACTTTGAGGGATCACTAATAACTATATTACAAACTATAAATGCATATCAAAACATTGTGTGTTTGTGTGTGTGTGCACACGTGTGTGAGATGTGCCTGTGAATCAATGGAACATTGATTGAGTTATATTCATATACAGCAGAAATTTTATTTTCATAAACTATTACACAGAATGGGATATACATACACACACACATACACACACACACACAAATATATATATATATATATATATATATAGGTATGCATTATAGGCATATGCATATAGATATAATTTATACACATTCAGTTGTGAACAAGATTATTCATCACCACTGAATATTTGCATATTTTCTAAGGAAATGCCAGTATTTTCAAGTACTTATTGAATTTAGCATAAATAGCTGATGCTGTATTTAGTTTTGAATACTTTGTGAAATTTTTAGTAGTTTTGATCTATCTTATTCATAGTTATAGATTTTTCTAAAAATTGGTGCTGTCCAAAATACTTCGCAACCTTATGGAAATTATGAAATAATATTACTCCAAGGCAATTGTAATGTTTTTCTTCTTAATTTGACATTCGATACAAAGACCCTTTGAAAATAAAACAGTATTGACCTGATTCTATAACTGATGTAATGAATTTGCATACACCTGGGTTCCCCCTGACTGTAATATGATTGGCTGGTGTCAGCCATAAATACAGACTGATGTGGAGGTACATGGACGACGCCTATTGTCTTCGCCTAATGACAACGCCTATTGTCTTCGCCTAATGACAACGCCTATTGCCTACCACTAGGATGAGGACCATTCCATTTCAGTTACCATTTCAGTTACCTGATATATCCCTTTTCGGGATATATCAATAACATTCTAAAAGGTAATGAGGAAGACAATATGTGAGTGCTATGTTCTGTGATAACTCATTCATTCTGCAACCATGGCAAAGATGGCTGAATTTGACAAGGAGCTTCGAATAAAGATAGTTGCTGCATACAAACAAGGTGATGGATATACAACATTTTCCAAGCGTTTAAATATTCCTAGATTGACAATTTGTAACATTGTGAAGAAGTATGAGCTTCATTATCTTAAAAATAAATTAATGGACTGGCAGAAAACGGTTAATTTCTGAGAGAATGAAAATGAAAATTGTTAGAGATGTCTTTAAGAATCCTCACTTAACAACAAAGAACATTGTCAATGATGTAAAGACATCAGGGTCGAATACATTGACAAAGACAGTCACTAGATCCTTTCATCGAGCAGGACTTTGAGCTTGCAACTCAAAGAAAACTCTCTTGCTTAAGGCTAAACACCTAAAATGTAGATCAGCTTATGCTAGAAACCGTCTGGAACATCAGAGTAAATATTGGAACTCTGTTTTATGGTCAAATGAAACCAAACAAGAATTATTTGGTCACATGAACTGCTGTTATATGCATGGGGGCAAGTGAAAGAAGTTCACAAACTAAAAAATACCCTCTCTACAATTAAGCATGTGTTTTGCTACTTCTGTACAAGGAGAGCTAATGAGAGTATAGGGTATTACGGATAAAGAGCAAAAATAAAGATATTCTTAAAAATAATATAAAGCAAAGTGCATGAAAGTTGTCTTTAGGGCATCACTTGACGTTTCAACATGACAATGACCTGAAACACATGGCATGAATTGTTACAAAATATTTAGATTACAGCAAAATTCAGGTATTGGTGTACCTTGCACAAAGTCCTGACCTAAACCCTACTGAAAATCTATGGGTATATTTGAAGAAAATGTAAGATAAAGAAATCCTTCAAATTTGGAGGAACTAGAAGCAATTGCCAAGGAAGAATGAAACAAAATATATATCAGTGTGTGTAGTGATCTTGTAAGGCAATATCAAAAATGATTAAAGGCAATAATAAAGAATAAAGGTTACACAATTGATTATTTAGGCAAGAGGGCTAATAATTTTGTCCGATGTTAAATGATTTTTTGCTGTTTTTGTGTATTATTGTTTAACATTAAAAATAGACATTTTGTTTTAGGCATCTTTACACATTCTTTGAAATCCATTATTTCATTATGAAGTTTCCATAAAAATTCAAGGTATTACAGCTTTATTTGTAATTATGGAAAGCGACTTAATAATTCGGTCTGCAACTGTATATAAATGAATATGAGGTGGGAAATTTATAAAAAGATGTGTGTCTGCATTTTCTGGATTCTATTGTGAGGAAGCCAGACAGAACACGTTAGGAACTTGATATAATAGTTAATGATGCAGCAATCTAGTTGTGGTGGCTGATACTTTAATGTCTGACATCAACTGACTGACCGACTGGTGACTGCTACTACTCCTACTTATTATAGGTGGGAGAGTCTATTAACAATCGAATAGGTGTGTTCCGGTATAACAGATACACAATTGATTATTGAAAGAAGAGGGTCAATAATTTAAATGCTTTTTGGTGTTATTATTGTTTGACATTAAAAGAAAAATTTTGTTGTAGGCATTACTGCACATTCAAATCCATTATTTTATCATTTGTGAGATACCTTGCACAAAGTCCTACTGAAAATCTATGGGCATATTTGAAGAAAATGTAAGATAAAGAAGTCCTTCAAATTTGGAAGAACTAGAAGCTATTGCCAAGGAAGAATGAAACAAAATATATCTCAGTGTGTGTAGCAATCATTGATAAAGAGCAGTATTTGGCTATTCTTAAAAATAATATAAAACAAAGTGTATGAAAGCTGTCTTTGGGGAATCACTGAACATTCCAACATGACAATGGCCTGAAACACATGGCACCAAATTGTTACAAAGTACTTAGAAGACAGCAAAACTCAGGTATTGGCATATCTTGCATGAAATCCTTCAAATTTGGAGGAACTAGAAGCAATTGCCAAGGAAGAATGGAGCAAAATACCTGTAATATTGCAGTAATCTTGTAAGGAACTTTTAAAAATGATTAAAGGCAGTAATCAAGAATAAAGATTATGCAACTAAGGCAAGAGGACCAATAACATTATCCTATGTTAAATGTTTTGACATTAAAATAAAAAATTTTGTCGTGTCCATCACGCACATTCTTTCAAATCTATTATTTTATAATTTGTGAAAAAATGCACATGAAGTTTCCATGAAAATTTGAGGTATTACAACTTTATTTCTAATTATGGAACGTGGGAGTGGGGTGAATAATTCTGTTCACAACTGTAGGTAGGCATTAATGCAAGCATTTACATAGATAGTTACGAGCCTAAGCATAGTCTGACACAGGGCTACAATTGGGAGATACCTAATGAGGATAAAACACAAAACTCTTGCAAGAGCAAGCAAGACTGGCTTCATTGCTCAAAAGTAGGCACACATGTACATGTTTATATATATATATATATATAAATATATATATATATATATATATATATATATATATACACATGTGTGTGTGTGTGTATAGATATATACATGAATGTGAAACTAGTTCCTGGAAAAACAGTTTGGTTGAAAAATAAAATGCAATAAAATAATTAAAAAGGAAAAATTTATAAAGCATTTGTTTTTTTTTTTGTTATTTTTTAGGCGTTTCTTCATATTTTTTTTTCCACACAGTTTTGATTCATATTTAAATTTTTTTTCCAGACAATACTTGTTTTTTCCAGACTGTTAAATTTTTATTGATTACTATTAATTTTTTTTGTTTCATTTTTCTGTTTTCGAAGAAGTTCTAGAAACATTTGACAAAAGTTCTGGAAACCATCCAATAAAAATTCTGGAAAACATCGACAAAAGTTCTGGAAGGAGAAATGATAGTTGACTTGCTCTCACAAATTTAAAAGTATCTTCTTTTATTTCTACTGTTCTTTGTCCTAACCATCCTTTCTTTTTTCTACTTTTTGTCCATTACCCTTTGACCTCAAAGATATCCAGTTATTTTGGCAATCACGACCTGATTCTGTAGGCCCTTCTGGAAACAACACGAATGTCCTTGCATGTGTTACAGCAAATCTGGTTCACAAAAATGTGTTTACATCGATTCCTTGCTCGGAGTTTACGACACAAGGTCAAGTTTTCATTTTCTGGTTTTCCGCACTTAAAAGTTGATTCTGAAATAAAGATAGACAAAATTAATTTTATTTTGACAGATAGACAGATAGATAAATAGATAGATACATAGGTAGATATGAATAGATAGATAAATATGAAGAGATAGATAGAAAGATAAATAATAAGAACAGTTTCATGTAGGGAAGATAGGAAAGAAAGAGGGAGATGAACAAATTCATATATAGAGAGAGGAATATGAAGAAACTTATGAATGAAGAAAATATAGATAGATACAAGAAGACTCAGTTAAATTGATGTGAGAAGGCTGAGGTAGGGTGAGAGAGAAAAATGTGAGAGATGAACAAATTTAGAAAAATAGAGGGAGAACAAACTGAGAGAGGAAGATAGTTTGGTTTGGTTTGGTTTGGTTTGGTTTGGTTTACGGCATATCAACCTCAATGGATTATGTAATGCCGACAAAATTTTTATTGCTGGTAATATGTTTTTCTTCAAAAATCTATTTATGGGAATATTTTTCCTTGAAGAAATCTATAGCTGGTCATATTTTTTTCAAAGAATGTATAATTGTTTGTACTGCTGGTATTTTTTATTAAAGTATTGCTGATAATAATTTTTCCTTCAAAAATTATTGCTGGTAATAATTTTTTTTATTGTAAAGTAATTCTGGTATTAAAACCTATTTTTACACAAGTTTGGGTGTTAACTATTTGCCCATAGCTGGGACCCTAACAGGTGCTACCACCCTGGGTCAGGGTGAACCTGGATACACCAGCAATTAAGAGGTGGTTCCATGCTCCTCAAAACCTCCTGATCAGATGCCTTGCTGCTGGATGTAGTTTATCATCTTACCTAGGACATGAATGTAGTTTATCATCATACCCAGGACAAAGAGAAAGATAGACAGGCATACAGATAGATATAAATAGACAGATAAAGATAGATAGAAATAGAGAGAAATAGATAGATAGATAGATAGATAGATAGATAGATAGATAGATATGAAATAGACTGAGATAGTGTATTTGTAGGATGTATGATAGTATCTGAAACAAAAGTGATGATGATGATTCAAAGTGGAAAATCTATAAATGATGCTTTTTGCTTGAGAGCATCTGCTCTCTCCGGCTTCCTCAGGTTAGAATGAAAGAAATGACAAAATCTCTCTCTCTCTCTCTCTCTCTATATATATATATATATATATATATATATATATATATGTGTGTGTGTGTGTGTGTGTGTGTGTGTGTGTGTGTGTGTGCAAATAGATCTCCTATACCACATCATGATAAAACAAGTTTTAAAATAGTGATCATGTAGCAATATCAGTTAAATTTAAGTCAACTCAATATGGAACATTTACTTATGGCTATCAGTAATCAAAGTACGACACCAAGACTGAAAGAAAGTGATGGAAGGAAGATTAATTTTTGGAGGGAGATGACATGACAAAGAAAACTGTTGTCTATAAGAATGACCACTTCCACACATGGGGACAGAAGTTATGATGTTATAAAATCACTACAAAAATTTCCATTTTGTTTCAACACATCTGGTGTCTTATCAATACCATCATTTGATAAGACACCAAAAGTGTTGAAACAAAAAGGCTATTTTTGTAGTGATTTTATAACATATCTATGTTATAATTTTCAAATAAATAATTATGTTTGCTCTACTCTGTATTGAGCACTCTTTTAAAAATAGTATTTGTTGGTTATTGGAATTTATTCCGTATACACCAATCCTATATATATATATATATATATATATATATATATATATTAGAGCTGTTTGGTGTCTGTTGATTTTGAAATTAGTCCACCAAACTAGAGAGCGTTTTTTGTTTTTTTTAATGTATATACTGTATATATCTGTGCATACATATACATACACATATATGCACATTATAGATAGATAAATACTGGGTTGGCCAAAAAGTTAATTTGGACTTTTAAACAAAAAATAAGACAAGTTTTAAACACAAAACTATTTATTCAAACAGTATTTTCTGCTATCTTGCGGGCAGATCCATTATTCCCGGCTAAAAGAATTTCCTGTATTTACTTGCAAAACTCTTTTCCAAAATGAATTTTACATTCTCTTTAGACTTGAAGTCTGACCATTCTATGAATTTTGATGAGGCCAAAACAGGTCAAAATCTGAAGGCTTAAGGTTGGACAAATCTGGAGTGGGTGGCTAAACTTTCCATGCAAAACCCAGTCACGTTTTCCATGTTTGCAAAGAAATGTGTAGTCTGGCATTGTCATGGTGAAAGACAATGCCACCATAATTAGTAAGTACTGGACAATTAGTAAGTGTTGCATTTAATTTGTCCAGCTGTTTATGTAATACACATCTAAATTGATGTTCCTGTCCATAGGAAGAAACTTGTAACTTCCAACCCAACAAAATTAAAAGCATAACCTTCTTCAGGTGAAGACCTATTTTGGAAGTTATTTGTAGAGGTTCATTGTGCTTCCCCAATGATTGTTTGCACTTCATATTGTTATAGACAATCTATTTTCTATCCCCGAATGCCATTTTCTTTGAAAAAGGATTGTTTTCTTCATGTTTATTCAATGAGTGAAAGATGGAAATCTGTTGGGCAAGGTTATCGGCCTTCAGTTTATGTTGGATCCAAATATCAAACCTGCTGACATAACCATGCTGATTTTTGATACTCTTCATGAATATTTGGGGAACATCTGTGACCATCCTAGTTATATAATGAGGGTTGATGTTGAATAATTCATTCATTTTGTTACTGTTATACAAATGCATCCACAGAAAGGTGCATCCCAAAAATTTCCTGATCAAAATCTTAAAAACCACTTCCTGCACACGTTTCATTAGAACATCCTCCACAGACACATATCTTCTTGTAGGTTTCTATTGCTTCATTGCTTTTTTTTAAAATAAAAATGTATGACATATCAATAATGGTTATTTTGGTTCTCCATTTTCAGGGTGATCATTTTTGAGGCATTCATCAGGGACTGATTGAAGTCAGCTGCTTATTAGAGTGATTAAAGTTTAGTGTTGAGAAAAACTGAATGAACTTTTTGGCCAAACCAATAGATAAATAGACATGAAGAGAAAAATACAGATAGATAGATAGACAGACAGACAGAGAAAGAAAGATAAACATGAACAGATAGATCGATAAACATGAATAGATAGATAGATAGATAAACAGACTGTGATAGATAGACAAATTAGATAGATAGATATATAGATAGATAGATAGATAGATGGCCAGTGCAAAGTTGTTGGCCACCTGTCTTGAATTTATGATAGAGTTGGGGGGCACTCTGTTACATCTCAGTTTTCATAGGGTTGTCTTCATATAAAATTCAAATATTATTGTAACCTAATTATGTACAATAATGGATCATATGCAATACAGGTGAACAATTCAACTAGAAAAAAAATAAATACAATGTATTTAAATACAAATTAGAGACATGTTATAATATGTCATTTCATCTAACAATATTTTACAGCAATTTTTAGCATCAACTTGATACTTTTCTTGTTAAAAAGTTGAATAATTTTAACACATTCAACATCTTACTTATTATAAAACGCAGATTGTGTGTGTGTCTGTAACGTTTATATATTGGATCGAATTTCCTACATTTTTCAGCCGATTTCAACAAAACTTCACAGGACTACATAAAATTACCTTGTGATGGTTCTAACGGCGCCGAAAATGGGAAAAACAAAATTGTTTTTTAACAAAATCAATTTGAAAACACGATTAAGACACATCGTGAGAATGAAAGGGGGACAACTCACCCACGAAAATGTAAACAAAAGAGCATAGCATGATGAAAAAAAAGCCGAACTTGACGAAAACAAAATTTTATCGTCTAATGTTCATATTATTATTAAAGAGGAAAGATCAAAGTATTTTTTGGGTAATTTTGTACATTTTTTAATCGTTCCTAGCACGTCTGAAATTATCGTTAAAAATATTGTTTTTTTGTTGGTCAAAAAAAAAGGACAGATAATCAATCATTTTCAATCATTCGATTTGATAAAAAAGATTAAAATCTGATTTTGATATTCTTTTAAAAATCAATTATCATTTTTTCAAAACTGATTTTAATAAAAACAGAAAATATACTGTTTATTTAAAATATTTTGAACCAAGCTTAACTTAGCTTCTGCGCCGAAAAAATGTAATTTGAAAATAAAACAAAGCAGGTCATAACCTTTCGCGTCGCTTGACGATTGACGAAAGGCACATTCATGACGTTTAGATAACTTACGGGAGGATAATTCTTTCTACGGATGGAAGAAAGTGAAATTAT
Source organism: Acanthosepion pharaonis (assembly GCA_903632075.3). Lineage (NCBI taxonomy): Eukaryota > Metazoa > Mollusca > Cephalopoda > Sepiida > Sepiidae > Acanthosepion > Acanthosepion pharaonis. The sequence goes on from CAHIKZ030000080.1 coordinate 1,374,181, forward strand.
TTAAGTGAACACATTATTTACCTCGTTACTTTTAAGGAAAACTTTCAGCGCTCTAATTTTTTATTTTTTATTTATTTATTTTTTTGTACTTAGCTTTCATTTTTACGTTTACGATGCTTTATGGAAGATATAAAGAAATTAAAAAATAAGACTGTTAATATTGAGATTAAATTTCATAAGAAAAAGGTATCTAATTAATTTAGGTACCTTTCTTATGAAATTTTATCAGAAGTGTACATGAAATACTATAATTTTATGTACATTTGTTACATTTTACTGTGTTATTTGTATTTCCATTCATTTTATTATTAATTTTGATATTTCATTTATGGAAAATGTCATAACTGAGATTAATATAAAATAAGATCATATAAATTAAAGTTTAACAGTAGTTAAATTTCATAAGATTATACTGTTACTTGTAGGTACCCTTCTCAGTTGAAATTGAAAACTCAAATTAACTTCTCCATACGTGTTTCGCAAAAGTAAAGGGCTTAACAGCGGAGAACAATGCTGAACTCAAATAATGCAACTAAATTGTATTCTGGTTGGTCTTCCATACTTGATAATTACTGTCCGACTATAAACACAAAAATTACATTTCTTAATTACCATGGCTAATCTGATTGGTCCAAATTATACAATTTTCAAAGCGCTAGACAATGACAATCTCACACGGATATTTTGAAAGGTTGATGTTGCTTTTAAAAATTCAATTTAAAAATTTTTTAAAAATCTTTTTAAAATTAAAGAAATAAGAAATAATTGTATTAAAAATTTAATTTTCATTGAAAAAATTTTTTGCTTTCTGAAAATATTG
>CAHIKZ030000080.1:1380000-1435000 GCA_903632075.3 Acanthosepion pharaonis
AAAATTTTTTTCTGAAAAAATATACATGTATGAGTATTTTATATATTTTTTATATATATTTTGCATATGTATGTATATTTTCCACTAATATCTATATATATATATATATATATATATATATATATATATATATATATATTAGACTGTTTAATGTCTGTTGAATTTTAAATTAGTCCACCTAAAGAGCTTCTGGTTTGAATGAGAGTCAATAATTGGAGGTTTGGATAGAGGAATCAGAGAGCCAAATTCGAATTCCTGTCAGATCCATTTACATTCACTTACATACTAATACTCTTGGGAAAGGTATGAATCCTCTTCTTCTTCCCCCAACTATGGGTAAATAGCAGGACAGACTGGATTCTATAGCCTTGGGTAGCAACCGGTCAAGGAGAAGGAAACTCTAAATTCAAAACTGCCCTGGAGAGGGTTGAACTCCATCAGCCTATCTTGTCTAAGAAACACCACTTCTACTGAGACTGCAGTGTATATATTCCCCCTATGACACTAATGGGTTTAAGGACTCATGAGCAATCGATCACAATAAAGGTAGAGATAAATTTGACTTAACAAGAGGCCAAAACAGTAGACACTGGTTTGGTTTACATGAGAGTCAAAAAGTCAGAGACAGGTTCACAGCAATGTTGTGGCTATATATTTGGCCAAAACTCAACAGGGTGAAATTGGAGAAGTTGTAATTGTAATGATAATGGTACTATAAGCCATTTCCTTATAAGGAAACAACCTCTCACAAGCCAACAATAATAACTGACACTGATTTGGCAGATGCTAACCTCCTAATTTCCGAAGGAATAAGTCAAGTTCAAGAACTTCTATACAGAATCAAAACCAAAAGAGGCAGGGTTGGCTCACATCTCAATGTGACGTAAACAGAGATATTCCAATTCAATCAGGAAACACAAGACCAAGTGTATGCCTTAGAGTTGTTCAAGACTACAAATATCTTCAAATGGATGTCCACCTTGATTGAACTTTGAAGTGAGAAGTGCTCTAGTTTGGACAGACTCTCAATAAGCTGTCAACAGTAAGAAAATCAAAACTCAGCTGTAATATCCTCGACATTTTTTCTTGAAAAATCGTATCTGCTCAGATGAAAAAATGGAACATCTACTTCAACTCCTATAATAATGCGTGAAGAAGCAAAAATGCCATATGAAAAATAAACCCATTAATTCTTTAGAATTTGCTTTGTTTACATTTCAGACGTGAAACGTAGCAGATATGGGGTTTCAAAAAATATATCTGAATGTGGAATTGTTCTTTCCTTAAAATAGAAAATAAAGTCTTGCTGGACTGTGATGCTATTTGATGGTTACGCTAGCACAAAATCACAAGTCATCATGACCAAGGATTGGAATATGCTGGCTAGCATATGTGTCCACTCCCAAAAACTGTAACTAAAATCCACTCAGTGTAGTTGCAGTATAAACCACAGGTGGACACTCTGGGCTGAGCAGGTGTCAGTAATAGGGACTTGCTATCTGCCTGGCAGATGAGTGTGCTCAGAAACAAGTAGCCGACTATTTATATATATATATATATATATATATATATATATAAACCTAGAGAGCCAGACAAACCTACCAAGGTTTCACCTAAGCAGATCGTCAGGGAAAGCTGGCTTTACACGCTCCATATTAGTCGATTTTAAAAAGTGCTCGATAGGGTAGCCTAGAGCTGGATAAGTATAAGAAACTATACTCTATAGTACTATATATATATATATATATATATATATATATATATATATATATATATATATATATATATATATATATATATATATATATATATATATATATATATATATATATATATATATATATATATATGTCATCCATGTCATGCCGTGTAGTGCATGGATGTGTATTGATAAAAATAATAACTCGAACACGTGTGTAGTTATGAATAAAGGACTGTCATGGCGTGTATTTATTGATCAAGGCGCATGCGTGTTTGTATATATAAAAAACAGATTGACGTTCCGGGAACCCGGAACGAAGGAGTAGGCAATATCATTACAATCCACAGACAGACTGTTTCGCTGTATCACAGCTCATCAGTGTGATTAGACAATTATTTTAAGACATTTTTATGCTTATGTGTGACGTCATTTGTTTACATTTGGATGCGCTTTGAGCAGATATGAATGTACGTGAGAGATTCATGGAAGATTGAAGTTTAAAGACGGTAAATTCAACCTTGCTAACCAAATGCTCCTCTGTAGCCAAATCGGTAAAGGCACGTCAAGCTAAATGACAGTTCCGTATAGGATCATGTTTGAATGTTGGAGGACGAATATTTTCTATGAAAATTTCTTGGACATTCAGGCCGGTGAATGTGGTTTAATACTTTTTATTATAAACAGAGCATTTACTTAAATATTTGCATCTATAAAAAGAATGTATAAACATAAAAATGTCTTAAAATCATGTTTACATTTTTTCACACTTGTGAGAACTAAAACTGTGTCTACCTTTTTTACTCTCATGTAAACAAAACCATGTTTACATTTTGTGGCTCTTGTAAAAAACAAACCTGATTCCACCTTTTTGACTCTCAAGTAAACAAAATCGATGTTCCTCTTTATATTTAATAAAACAACAGAATTCAGCATTAAATAATTTGGAGAAAAGGGGGAATATGTCATAAAACCCAAACTTTAATATTTTTTTTTTTAATTTTGCTGAAATTTTAAAAGTTTTGTTGAAAATTTAATCACCAATGCAAAACAAATGATTGAAAGCTGGTTTTTCAAATCAAACCAATGTCTTTCAGTGAAATAATTTGCTAGACTGAAGTTTAACTTGTTTATTAATAAAAAGATTACTTCATTCCTATATTTTTTTTATTTCTAAATTAATGCAAAGTTGACATGTTGAATGGGAAAATTCAAGTGTACTTTTGAAACGAAAAAAAACGAATAAAATTCATGGTTTGAAACAAATTTAATAAAACTCAAATAAATTCATAATCTGATTTTTCTAATTGAAAAAAATGGAATTTTTCAAAGATTATATTAGCAGCAGTTACAAGAAGTGCAAATCTACTTGAGGCATTAAAAATAAACTAAGAAAATTTGCGGATCAAGAGATAAAACTCTGAATAATTAGAAAAAAAAATGACTAAATTGAAAGAGAAATGCTTACAAATAAGAATCTGAGACATCTTGGGAATAATTTAAAAGGAAAATGATTATATTTGGAAGAGTGACAGACTTTAGAGAAGTGTTTTGTTTTGGTTCTAAATATCTAAATCAAAACAAAGCAATTATTCTATGTAATTATGATATGTACATGAAGCAAGAATAACAGTTTATATTAAAAAGAAAGAGGAATCTTCCTTTATAGAGGAAGTAATACTGATGTAAATTTGCAGTGAGTCATGATAAAAATGAAATATAAAAATAATATGTATAAACAAACAAAAACAAAAGAATTCAAATTAAAATAAAGCATTTCTACTTTTCTTTAACCTTTAACATACTGAAGGTGATTTCGCTTACAAAGTAATAATTTTATCTTGGCACTGACTAAAATGAATAAATAATAGCATGCTTTAATTTTGCAGTTGTGTTGTCATATCCTGCTATGGCAACAGAAAATAACCAAGACTGAAATTAAGTAGTACAGTAGAGGAGCCTTGAAAAAAATACAGTGGAAAAAAAGTAGTGAATAATGCAGCGTGTTAAAGATTAAAACCCTTGTCTCTTTCTTTCTCTTTCTCTCTTTAAACTTCTCTCTATATACTTCTCTCTCAACTAATGAGAAGGCAACACTCAAATAAAAAGAGGAAGATTAAGAAAAAACTGAGCACAGACAAAAATGGAGGATGTTTGCTGGACCAGTGTCTAGAAATTTGTGACTAAAAACTACCAAAAATCAGAGAGGCTCCACTATATAAAAAAAAAAATGAAAAGCAATACTGGAAAATAAAATAATTTGGAGAAAATCAAAAAAAATAACACAAAGATATTTTTGATGTTAACCAAAACAAATAAAATAATTTGGAGAAAATCAATAAAAATATCACAAAGATAATTTTGATGTTTACCAAAACAAATAAAATAATTTGGAGAAAATCAATAAAAATAACACAAAGATATTTTTGATGTTTACCAAAACAAATAAAATAATTTGGGGAAAATCCAAAAAAAATATCACAAAGATATTTTTGATGTTAAGCAAACTGACAGCTCCTGATAGAACAGGACCGCAAACAGAAATAAAACAAGAGAAGGCACCACCAGACAAACCAGCCAAACCTGACGTGAAAAATAATATTTTTTGCCCCTCTTAGGGCCAAGAAAAACACAGTATATTAACACTGACCTATTTCTAAGATGACTACTACTATCAAGTTCTGATTACTAAACTGTCAAATAACCAAGACATAACCAGAGTTTCTCCTGACTGCTACAAAGATCAGATTTATGAATAAACTTTTGTTATTCAAAATTACAAAAGACTCAATTTGTAATAAAGATGTTGCCAAGAGAAGAAATTCTTCATCTTCTCTTGTCAACTCCTTCATGAGTTGATTTTTGATTCATTCATTTTATTAATATATAAATTAATAAAATTACTTAATTTGTTAAAGAATAAAGTTCATAAACTTCTTCTTTGTAGCCTATCCCTTTAGTATGTTGATGATCATAATTACTTGCCTTTGTAGCTCTTAATTTTTTTTTTCATTTTGCCATCTCTTCTGTAGCTTGTTCCACCATCCATCCACTCATGCTTGCCAAGTCAGTTGACCATTCCTTTCCTCTGTCTCCCCTAACTTCAATCAATTCTCTGTGTGTCAAATTTTCCAAACCCTCTTTCCTCATTATGCATCACAGAAATCTCAACAATCTCTTCCTGATGTTAAGTATAAGTGTCTTTTTCATCACCATTGTCTCTAGAACTTTGTTGTTGCTCACATGTTCGTTCCATCATATTCTTAGCATCCTGTAGAACAACATTTCTGTGAATTTTGTGTATGACTTTGTGGCATAAAAGTCTCTCTGAGAACAAAGTATATTTGTCATTCCTTTTCTTTTAGCAATTCCATACCCATCTGTGAAATAAGATGTTACTATCGTGGATATAATAATGCCAAACGATCACCTCCTCCAGACTGATAACATCAAGACATCACCTCCCAACAAATTGACCATACTGAAATTCGAACTCGAGTCTCATGGTCTGAAAGCAAACATTCTAACCACTCAGCCAGGGAAGCCATCATTGGTTATGGTCTCACAAAGTCAAAAGTTATCATGACTGACGGTCTGAGTGTGTTGGCCTTATTTAGACTGTTGATCATGCCAGATAATGCACTCTCCTCCAGAAACTGTAATTAAGATCCATTCAGCATAGTTGCAGTATAAACCATAGGTGGGCTCTGTTGGTGTTGAATAAATACAAAATGCCTGAGCAGGTATCTGCAAAAGGGATTAGCTAGATGCTTTAGTAGAAGGTAATCCTCGGATATGAGTAATCATCCATCCATCCATCCATGATAATACCAATAATGGGGAAAATTCACACTGGTAGAATATTGCTTTCTTCCATAATCACTCATAATAATTCTTCTATTTTTTTTAAGTAAACAAGATATTAAGCTTAGGTACCTGGAAGGCTTAAGCAAGTGGATGGTAGAACATGGTCTGGGGGAGTTGGCAGAGGCAGGAAACTTATTGAGAGCCACAAGGGATAGGGGGAAGTGGAGAGTCATGACCGCCTATGCCCTGATAGGACACAGCACATAATTTGGGATTGGGCTTTTTGGTTGATTTTGTTTAAGAGCATATCAACCTTTATCGGTTATTTTATGCCAAAATCAAAGTATTTTGTATGTAATTTTATATTTTCAAAGTAAACATGTCTTTTTTAGATATATAGTTTGTAGATTTTTTGGTAATTTTTAAAAAAATATATTGTTAGTAATTTCATAAAAAAAATTATTGTTGGTAATTTTATATTGAAAATCTATTTTTATACTTTTTTTGGTGTTGTATTGATTTTCACTTTATTATAAAAATGAATTGTTGATAATTTTATTTTAAAAATATATCGTTGGTAATTTTATCATAAAAATGTATTGTTGGTAATTTTATCATAAAAATGTATTGTCAATAATTTTATCATAAAAATGAATCATTGGTAATTTTATCATAAAAATGTATTGTTGGTAATTTTATCATAAAAATGTATTGTCAATAATTTTATCATAAAAATGAATCATTGGTAATTTTATCATAAAAATGTATCATTGGTAATTTTATTATAAAAATATACTATTGATTTTTTGTGGGTGTTCACTATTTACTACTAGCTCAGGTCAGGGTGGACAATGAAACCACAGTAATTAAGAGATGGTTCCACACACCTCAAAATCTCTAATCTCCCAATCAGAGGCCTTACTGCAAGTTGTATTTTATCATCATACCCAGGACTACCAAAGAGGAATGTTCATCAAAACAGTTACCATGAAAATAATTACAGAAGAATAACACTTTGGTTTTCTAGCAACTTGAAGTGCTGAACAAAACTAATAGTACAGCCTATGTTGAATTTCCTTATCCCCTGTAATAAATTTGTTAAACATTATCTATACACATGGGTATTTGATGTGCTTCTTATTTATTAATTTCTCATTCTGAATTTTTATAATAGATTCAGGATATGTACCATCAATACTTTCATTTCTATTACAGATCAAAGTTTCTGTTCTGGAAAAGTTTAATTTGAGTCCTATTTCTTGAAATACTTCATAGAGGATGTTTATTTTATATTCAAGAGTGGAAACAACTAGAAAGTGGTGTCATAAAGGAGAATAAACTACTACATTATTTACATTATTCAGACTATTGTCCTCATCTTTGTCACCATATTTATTACAATGTTTTGGCCGTTGTACACTCCGGCCTTCTTCAGTTGGTTAGAATGTTGAACTGAACCCTTTATTTTGCTCACTGGGGTAGACTGTTCTAGTTACAGGCGCCATATTTAATGGATGTCAGTTATCAGTTATCTCCTGTTAATTTCCCTCTGAATGTTCTCCACTGCCTTAACCGGGTATTGAACTCACACTCTTTGGGTCATGTCACTGGATCTACCAACGCCTTTATCCACTGTGCTATGTGTCCTTGAGAACAAGGGTTAAGTTCAACATTCCAACCACCTAAAGAAGGCCGGAGCGTACAATAGCCAAAACGTTGTAATAAATATGGTGACAAAGATGAGGACAATAGTCCGAATAATGTAAATAATGTACATAATACCTCATCTCAGAAATATAGACACATAATAAACTACTAGTAGCAAGAAAACACATAGACGTTGTGGAGAGCCATGATTAAAGATAAAGTACCTCATAAAAGGGTCACTTATGAACCAACATGTCTAAAATAAGTACTGCACTAAAAGCCCTTTACGAACCAGCCTGTCTTAAAGAAGTACCCCACCAAAATAAACCAACAAATCTAAAGAAAGTGCCTCATAAAAAGGTCAATTATGAACCAACGTCTAAAAGTACCCACTCACCCCCCAAAAATTACCTTTCTGAACCAATAAGTATAAAGTAATACCTCCCAAAAAGTCATGTATCACGTAGCAAGTACCTTACAAAAGGTCAATTATGAATCAATGTATCCTAAACAAGTACCTCCCAAAATATCATTCATTAACCAATATGTCTAAAAAAAGTACCCCACAAAATTGTCATTCATGAACCAATGCGTCTAAAGCAAGTACTTCATAAACAGTTTACTTATGAAGCAACATGTATAAAACAAGTACTACACCATTATGAACCAGCCATTCTTAAATAATACCCCACTAAAAATGTTCATTATGAACCAACAAGCCTAAAACAAGGACATCATATAAGGTCAATCACAAACCACCATGTCTAAATCAAATACCTCACTAAAAGTTAATTAATGAACCAACATGTCTAAAACAATAACCACAGAAAACATGTCATTTATGAATCAACATGTCAAAATCAAATACCTCACTAAAAGGTAATTTATGAACCAACATGTCCAAAACAAGTACCTCAGTAAAAGTCATTGTGGAAACAACAAATCTTAAACAAGTAACCCACAAAAATGTCCTTTATGAACCAATAAGTCTAAAGCAAGTACCTCACGAGCAGATTATTTCTGAACCAACATGTACTTGCAAAATTGTCTAAAGCTATTTTTGTGATTTAAATATTATGAGAATTTTTTTTGGTTTGCATTCATAAGAATAGCTTCCATGAATTAACATGCCCCTTTTTTTGACCTGATTACAAATATTCATTTTATAAAATTCATATAAAACAGCTTCTAAAGAAATTTGGTTGATTATTCATAATGGAAAAAAAGTTAAATAAAAAATATTGAGAAAACAGGAAGAAAAAATATTTTTTCATTGAAAAAAAAAAAAAAATTAATCTTTTCTTTTTTTAATTATAATTATGGCTTTATGTTGCAAATTGTGAAAAATTACTAATTGCACTTTGTCAAAAAGCGATTTTTTTTCTCACACAAACAAGAATAATTGTTTTATTAGAAAAAAAAATTGCGTTAAATTTTCTCCTCAGTCACCAAAAACGTTTGAGTGTGAATTATTTGTTTATTTATTTTTGGTCAGTACCAAGATGGATGACCACTTGAGAATATCAGGTGCTATAAGCTTGGGTGTGCAGGTGGTGTAATGCTTAATGGCTTGGAATTGAAAATCACAGAAGCAAGTTCAATTTCCAGTTGGATTCGTTATATTATGCAAATATACTTCGGAAAGGTATGAATCCACCTCCTCTCCCACCACTAATAAATTAATAAGATTTGTATCAGTAAATCATTATAATCCCCCAAAATACCTTACAATCTAAAAATATTTTCTGGCTTTAAATAACATGCATAAGGTTGATAGGCTGTAAAAAATTCAAATCAATCAATTTATTTCTTTTTTTTATAATTCAAAAAAAAAAAATAACTCATGAGATTATAGAAATACTAACCTCAATTTTAATGAATATATTTGTGATGAAAATATTTTTAGTATCAAAAAGCACAGACATTAAATACAAGGTTTTCATTAGTAAGAAAATTAGTAATTTAACTCTGGCTCATGAAAAGCTTTATCTCAAATTTGTAGGAGTGGTGAAGAGAGTTATTATTGTTATTTTCTAAATAGTCCAAATATAACATGTGGTAGGTCTACCACTACATCCACAAGTATTTTGGTGGTATTTGCCCTAGTAATTATCATTTATCAAAGAAATTTTCAGATGGGATTTTATTGGTCGAAAAATATATATAGGATTTAACGCCTTGTTGGGGCAGGAGATGAATTTGAACTCACTTTGCCAATTCTAATTCCCAAACTTCTAATCATTAAACTACAAACATATACTTAAAAAGTCTTTTTAGAAAGTAAGCACCTACTACTCTTCACCGGTTCTTTTCTTTATTTTCTTTGAATTACCATAACTACAGCATAAATACAGCAGGAATATTTTCCCTTGTCTTCTCCACAGCTTTGAATTTAGAGTATATTTCTACTAGACTGGCTGCCACACAAGGCTAAAGCTGAGGTGAGAGGAAATGGTTTCATATCTTTCTGAAGATTATTTTAGTACAAAGGCTGGAATTTGAACTCAGCATGCTGTCTCCATTTATTGTGCTGATAACCACTATACTACCTATGAACACATTTTACTATTAATCTTGTCTCTCTGATATAATGTGATATGAACTATTAACAGATTTTTCAATTGGGCTTTTAAAAAATACCCATTTACACATTCCATTATGGAAGAGGTAATAAGATACTGACAAACTTACTTTTTTTTATCCTTGGACAATGTTGTGTCTGACATTTCTTGCGAATAATTGGTTTTTCAGCTTTTTTGCATCGATTGGTTGGTTGCCGTGTAGAAATATCCACGCATTGAACAAGACGTATTTGATCTCCTGTCCCGCAAGTTTTGGTACACTGAAATTAAAGAAAAAATTTTTTTTAAAGCTGCTAGGAAAGTTGGTTCACTGTCATGGTAGCCAATTTTTCTCTCCAGAATCTATCTTGCATATCTCTAAGTCTACCAATTACCAATGCTTAGAATATTGCTGCCACATATGGTCTGGTATTCCTGCCATACATTTAGGGATCCTTGATAATTGAAGCCATTGCTAGGTTAGCTGCTAAAAATGTTGGCTCACTGTGTCATGCAAGACAATTTTTCTCTCCATAATCTATCTTACATATCTATAAGTCTATCATTTGCCAGTGCTTAGAATATTGCTGCCACATACAATTCAGTGATCATGCTATACATTTAGAGATTCTTGAAAAAATCCAAAGAAGAATCAGCAATATTACTAGTCCTGGCCTGGCATCTCGACTTCAGTAAAACTTCATCCCACAACAATAAAGTTGCTTTCTTGTGACTTTTTTTAATAAATACTTTCATTGTAATTGTTCAGATGAACTGTTTGCTATGATGCCAAGACTTTAGGAATTTAAGCGAAGTCTTTTCATGCACTCTGGCTCTATGATTTCTGGCCAAGTTTGATTGTCAAAAATGGAAATGCAATGTCAATTGCTATCTACTGTTTTTCTGATTACTCTTCTATTGTTCTCATTCCTTAATAATATTTCTGTCTTCTAGTTCTTCCACACCTTGTAACTTCTTGCGTCTTAGTGGCTTTACTCCCTTGCTTAGAGGTTAATTTGATAAAGTCTTTATTGCTGGTGCAGTATCCTGCCAGAATAGAAGTTGCACTTAATATCATTCCATTTAATCATGGGAAGCCAGATGCAGAGTTAGCCTGAGATGCTTGATTAAGAATCACATAAATTCAGAGCTGCACCTGATTTTACAAACACGGGAACCAACTGCATGACAGAGATAGTTATATAAACAACCAACTGAGTTGGGTAGTATCCCAGACATTGCTGATGAGAATGTAAGGTCAACATTTTACACAAGAGGCCTGGGACTGTTTATATATCCTAACTCCCAGAAATTGATAAAAAATTTGAAATAAAGTGAACCATTTTACTTTAATTATTTATAATTACATACACTCATATATAGAAAAACGATATATACATTTTTATATATCAAGATTTTTTGAAAAAATCTGTGACAAAATGGAAAAAAAATTTTGTATGTTTCATCCTTTAGGATTTCATTGATGTAAAGCAGGGTTTTGCAACTTGCGGTCCACATCCAGCCGACAAATGATTTTGTCTATCCCACCAATTTAACAACTAGACACTAATTATTTAATCAATTTGTGGAGCAAGTGGCAGAAGAATATCAGTTGGAGTTAATCAACTTATAATGCAACAGATTTTTTTAAATCAAAATTTAATCACTGGCCCACCGCTGACTTCTGCAAGAAATGTTTTGCCAAGCAGAAAATATAAAGGCCTATTGAATAATGTGAACATGATGGAATCATTAATTGGAAGTGCATATTCTTGTGAACAACGTTTTTTTTTTGGCAATGAAATATACTAAAAGTTATTTAAGAACAAGTTTGGGTGATGACCACCTGGATCTTGTTTCACTCCCGTCACCAACAAATATTTCAGCTGATGTGGAGAAACTATCGAACGATAAGTAGAAACAAGTGCCTCATTAAAAATTTGCCAATTCTATCTGTGATTCATCTGTAGTAAGGAATTTGCATGTTTTTCTTTATTGCATTAGTTTTATCCTGTTATTCCTGCAGTAAAATCTGGAACCTCATTTAAATAATATGACATTAACTTCATTGTTTTTTCTTTAAACCTCCTGACAAAGGCATCATTCTGGAGGGAGCAGTCTGAGGCTGAGAATTTATTATAATATATTTGGCATCATGGACCTTCACCATGATACTGACCAGAGTTCTGGCCTACTCTCTCCAAAAGGTTGTCATCCTCTGACCAAAAGTGATATTTATGTTGAAGTGGACACACATACACATGAAGATTGCTTATATATATATATATATGAAAGTGTAGACATCTAGTAAGTGTTTTGATAAAGTACAGAAAATGCAACACCTAAATTGGAAGGCACACTGGAGAATTTGGGAAAAAATTTAGAAAAGAGTTCCTAAATGCTATGCAATGTCATTCCTTCTCTAAGGCAGCAAATGCTGGACAATGTCCTCACAGATGAAGAAGAGACTTGAGACAACAGAAAGGTTGTTTTAAATAATTATGCTGAGAATACCATAGATAAAGCTTGTGACTAATAAGGAAGTCTTTAAGGAAAACAGGAACCAACTGCATGATAGAAAGAGATATATATGGAAAAAATGATAGATATTGTATATTAAGATCAATCATGATATATTATATATCATAGAGAATTTTAGGAAAATCTGTCCTAAAATGGGGAAAAACATTTTGTATGAAGCACTTAATCATTTAGGATTTCATCAAACTAAAGTGATACTTATGTTGATGAGAGTACACATGCACATGAAGGAGAGAGGAGACTCATTTATATATATATAGAGAGAGAGAGCGATAGAGAGATAGAGAGATAATATATATAGATAAATAATATATTTATCTATATCTATATATTAATCTGTTTGTTGATAGCAGACACAGAAAGAAAACTACAGAAAAATGAGAAGAAATGACTAAATATCGATTGTAAATATAGAGAATGTATTGTTGTCAGCAAGAGAAAAGCCCCAAGAAGGATATTTCAAATTGAAGATAACAAAATACCAAAATTTAAACATCTTCGAAGTATTTTAACAGAGGAAGGATTAGAGGACATGGAAATTCAAAGTTGCATTGGAAAAGTGAAAGTTACCTTTCAAAAGCTAAGTAAAGTATTAAGAAACAGGAAAATTTAATTTGAAACAAAGAAAAGTACTGGATCGTTATGTATTATTGGTCCTCCCATACAGCTTTTAGTGCTTGGCAGTGTCATCTATCTATCTATCTATCTATCTATCTATCTATCTCCGCCTTTTCATTATTTAACTATATATATATATTTATCTATATCTATTTTGTCTATATTTATACTCATTTATATACATATATATATATATGTGTGTGTGTGTTTGTATATATATATATATATATGTATATAAATATATATATATATATATATATATATATATATATATATATATATATATATATATATATATATATAACATCTAGTCTTTGGGGTTTTCTATTGTAGGTGCTGTGCACATTTCACATACTCAACTGTTGTCAGATGTTAAATATTTTTATCATACTAGAAGACATCCTATGGGTAAAATAGGAGGAGAGACTGAGTCCTATAGTTTTCGGTGGCAACCAGTCTGGGAGAAGGACAACTCTGAATTCAAACCGAGTCACACTATCCTAAAAAAAGTGTATACATATGGCTGGGGACAACTTGTGAATCCAAATTCTCACTGAAACTCTTACTATGGATCTTCACATCTGACTTAATATTCTACTAAGTTCGATCAGCATTCCTTTGGATGTGGCAGATTTGTTTAACACAGCCATTTCAACTGACCGAATGAATGACACAACAGGACAGATACAGGTAGGCATATGTATATATATATATATATATATATATATATATATATTTGGTTGGATTGATATGAGTTTGTGACCCTGGGTTTCCTGTTTTGCACGATTTTCACATATATATATATATATATATATATATATATATATATATAAACTTTAGCATTTAAAATAAATTCCTTAATAACCAATAAGGAGTTCACCCCAAGCAAGGTAGTAAATCCACCAGTTAGAAAAAGAAACATTGCTAAGAAGTGAAAATCAGGAAGAATGCATTCAAATTTTTTGCAGATTAAAGTTGGCTGGAAAGCATGGAGCTGGAATGGATTTCCAGAAGTGTAAAGTGTGAGAAAATAATCTGTTAGCATAGTATTTTTGGTTTCATCTAGCTAGCACTTTGCTGTCCGTCTAGTACTGCACTTAAGTTCAAAGAGTCTAGCCACCATATTGAAGAGCTCATCTGAAAAGTTGCTACGAAAGTAACTTGACAGCAGTGGTGAAGTGACTGAAGCTGAGATGCTAGATTGAGGCATATAATATTGCTGATTCTTCTTTGGATTTTATCAAGGAGTTCTAGATAGATAGCAGGAGCACCAGGCCATATCTAGCAGAAATATTGCAAGCATGGATGAATGGTAGATTTATAGATATGTAAGATAGACTCTAGAGAGAAAAAAAACCATTATAATAATATTGATTTATTTTCATAGCAAAAGATCAAATTAAACTAAAAATATGAAAAATATAACTGCTTGCTTCTTTATTTTAAATAATCAATTGTATTTTAACAGTCATGTCACTATCTTCTTAATTTTCTGCTTTAAAAATTCAATTACAACTGCATAATATATTTTTATCATAGCAGAAAACATTAAATGAGATTTTGTTGATAAAATTTGGAAACATTAGTGTTTCACAAAAAATTCATAAAATAAAAATGCTTCTCAATATTTTGTCAGTATTTTTTATTTAATCCTCGGGCAAAAAGCTTTATGCTTAAAATATTTCATTTTAAATTTAGCAATGTAAAATTTTTGCTTATTGTAAAAATACAGCAAAATCTTTAAAACGTCTTCCAAAATCCAAATAGCTCTCCAAGGCAACTAAATGTTTCTTATATTTTTATTGCTAATTTTAACAGTTGCAGAAACAACAGACAGAATGGAAATTTTGCATGCAGAATTTCACCAGAATAGACTTTGGGAATTTTTCCAATATCCAAAAAATTTAGACCAAGCCAAAAAGTCATAGGAACTCTCAAACAAGGAAGTAAACGAAAGTGAGAGTAAAAATAGAGAATGTATGGTTGTCAGCAAGAGAAAGAGCCCAAGATGCAAGTTGCAAAGTGGAGACATCAAAATCAAGTATATAAGTGTAAAGATCTGGAAAATCCTTTAACAGAGGACAGAAAATGTGACACCAAAATTAGAAGGCACAATGGAATAGCAAAAGATGCCTTCCAAAAGTTAAGCAAAGTATTAAGAAACTGGATAATTCTGTTAGAAACTAAGAAAAGAGTTCTCAACTGCTATTTAATGTCAGTCCTTCTGTATGGTAATGTCTTTCGACATGAAGAAGGAACGAGGCAACATAAATGTAGTTCTACATAAAGAATGCCATGGACCAAACATCTGAGCAATGACAGTGTTTTAAGGAAAGTGGAAGCTTATACTTAAAATCAGAAAGACAGTTAAAATCTCTAAGACACATAATGGTAAAAGTAGACTGGGAGAATTTGATATTGTAAAAGAAAAACCACAAAAAAAACTGTGCCAAATAAGAGAAACCACATCATTTGAAGAATTACAACAGCAGCAACAATGAAAAGGAATAGTATATGTAACTCAAAGAGAAAATAATGACACGATCAAGATGTCAACATTCCACAATACTTCAAACAAAAGGTTAAGAAAGAAAATTCCCATCAATACTGGAAAGAGCAACATCAACTATTGGACTTGAGAAACCTATTTTCCTGAACAAAATTGTTTTAAGAAAAAGAATTTATATATTAAAAATATATAAAGAGAAAATAATGACATAATCTAGATGCTGACATTCCACACAACTTCAAATAAACAGTTAAGAAAAAACTCCCATCAATCATGGAAAGAGCAACAACAACGACTAGACTCGAGAAATCTATTTTCCTGAAATCTCACTATTACCATGTCTGTCTCCTACCATTTTTGTTTCTTGAAAGAGAGGAGAATAATTTTTTGTCTTCATGGATTTGAATTCAGAATTTTCCAACTCATTCTTTTCTTTTTTTTAATCATTTCATCTCAAGCAAGGCAATGAAGACACTAGGATGCAAGACATTACAGTGTTAAAGAATATAACAGAAATTACTATTAAGGAGAAAGGATAATAAAAGAACAACAATGAAGACAGTAGATAATGACTGACATTGGATTTTTGAAGATCAAAGCTGACCAGGAAGCAAGAAGCCAGAAGACAGTTTCAAAAGTGAAAAGAAAGAGTCAGCATAGAACTTACGGTTACATCTAGCCATTTCAACTGTAAAATGATGAGACCTTGCCATCAATCTATTACTGCGTTTAAATTCATAAAGTCTATGTACCATAGAGGTAAGTTCATCACAACAATTACCCTGAAAATATTTATAAAAAAGGCATGGGAATGCTAAATTACAACAGTGAGAAAGTGACTGAAGGTGAGATGCCAGGTCAGGACCAATAACATTGCCGATTCTACTTTGGATTTTATCAGGTATCTCTAAATTTATAGCAGGAGCACAAGACCATATATTGCATCAATATTCAAGATATGGATGAGTGGTAGACTTATAAATATGTAAGATAGGTTCTGACAAGAAAAAATGAATCTATGGGGATAGACAGTTCTCGTTCCACTGCCTATGTTTAGAGATATCTCATCTAGTTCTCATTTTTAATACTGCTCTGTTATTGCTTACTCTGTTTCCGCCATGTCCATGGATTGAACTAACAATTACTATGTCACCCTATTCCCAAATGAATGATTTAATCCACAAGGGAGAATTCTCTGATCAGTTATTGTTCACCTCGAACAATCTAACTCAGAGGAGATTGTTGAATTGGAGCTATTGTAAATAAAAACCTTACTGGCAAAACAATTCTCTGCTTGTAAAATTACATCAAATAAATGATATTAATTCATAGATAACAGGGTGAAAGGAATCGTAATAAACAACATTGCTTTGCTGATAAGGAGAAAACTGACACTTCTATTTATCAGTGCCATTTCTTTAATTTTAACCCTTTCTCCGTCAATTATTTTGGGAAAAACGTTTCATTTTAAGACAAAATTTTAAACTAAGGCACCTTAATGTACCCAAATGGTGCCTAACAACTCTACCAGACATACGAGTTGACAATTGGACTCATTACAAGTTCAGAAGTCATAAAAAGAATCAAGATCGATGTATAAACACGTCTGTAGTCGATTTTTGAATTTTATGTTTATTTGTCCGTTCCTGAAAAGGACACTTTCAATAAAAATGTATATAAACGTCAACACTAGGGCACCTTGAGGCAGTGTAATGGTTAGCAAGCTTGTCTCGCTAGAACAATTACAACTGAGTAGTGAGTTTGATTCTCACCAGGTACACCTGTTATACTAGAACATACCTATTCTATTGTAAATAGACTCTCCCAGATATAATAAGTAGTAGTAGTAGCAGTCACCAGGGGGCTCAGAGTGAGCTGGTCGAGTCAGTCAATGTCGGACATTAAAGTATCAACCACCACAACTAGATTGCTGCGTCATTAACTATTATTTCAAGTTCCTAACGTTTTGTATGTCGAACCCTTTTTTTAGGACCAACTCAGTGAAATACAAGCCTCCACTATGAAAACTACTCTACAACAACAATCTACTTTCAGCCTTGTGCCACATCTAAGTTACAATTCGAAAATCACTATATATTGCTTCTTTGGGCAACTTGAGGCGTGTAATGGTTAACAAGCTTGTCTTGCTAAAACAATTACGACTGAGTAGCGAGTTTGATTCTCACTGGGTACACCCTACTTTCGGCCTTGTGCCACATCTATGCTTGGAAAATCACTATAAACGTTAACACTGGGGGAAAGGGTTAAATATATTTTCTGGTGGTTGACTTCAATAGTTATCTTCAAAATTGCTTTCTGATGCACAAAGATCGTTTCATGTCCATAGTAATGTGCAGAACTGTCTGGAGAGAAGGCATTGCATAATTTCTTTAAATATCTTCAATTCAAGTGGATGGGCAGAAAAGCAAATGGAATAGTTGACACTCACCTTTGACCAAGCTCCGGTCACCCACTTTGAAGGACAAGGCTTTTCATGACATCTCTGAGTTTCTGATGGTCGTTTACTAAGATCACATTGTCGGCTTCGAGGACACTTCACTTTCCTCCTCTGGAAGCCATAAGCACATGATGCTGAACACTGAAAAAGAATTTGTTTTTCAATAAATGAAAGTATATAAAAGAGAATAACAGTACTTTGCTGGATACTAATGGCTAGGGCCCTTGTTACTAATACTTACTGACTTTGTTCCTTACTAGGGTCCCTGAACTTGTGACTTGGCACTTGATAAAATAAAGCTTAATAAATAATTAAAAATATATATATATATATATATATATATATATATATATACTAGCAGCATGGCCCGGCGTTGCCCATTCTTGATTCAAAAATCATACAACTCATACAGCAATCACTATCACTTGTCTTAAAATATTTTTGCCCTTCCTTGCCTTTAAAGGAGTGCCCTTTGCCATGCTGATGTTGCTACATATCTTACTTCTTGCCTATCTCACACTGCAAATTTTTTCTAAACATTAAATCTGTTACGAAAAAAGAACTAAACAAAATGAAAACAAAATGATCATCTTTAAAAAAAGACTCATAACTGGAAAAACCGAATGAAAAAAGAATGTTAACAACAAATACTTTTTTCACAGCCAACCCAGTTCTCGGAATCAGAATCAACGTTGAGTTTAAGCAAGCTTAATGAGCCAATTGGAGTAAAGTGCCATGCAGATTTAAATTTTTCCCACTTGTAGACGAATGCAGCTCTCAATTTTTTTTGGCATGCTAGCCAGCTAGTTAACATTCATGTCAGTCAGCTGTTGGCTCTCACGCTAGCCAATAGAATCTTCCTGCCTATTCGTGGCAGTCATCTATAGGCTCTTACTCTGGCCAGTAGAAAATGGCCACAAACTACATGAAAAGTGCTGTAGAAGCATGAAAAAATCGATTATTTCCACTATCGATGGGAGTTGGGAAATGCAAAGTTGGTCTTGGCATTTTCGCAAACTCGTGCATGTAAATTTTGGTGCAAATCTGTCGAAAATTGTGGCCGTGCATTAGTTACACACAACAACAACAACAAAAAAAAAGAGCCTAGCTACCCCCACAATAACGAATGTTATGAAGAACCATGCCTAAAAACACACGTAAACCAAAAGATAGCTTATTCCTAAAATTTCGCTTGAAGATGAAACAAGACTAAACATCTCAATTCAATTTAATTTTAATAATTATTTGTATGATTTCAGCTCTCGTTTTTGAAACATGAGAACTCTTATGTAGCGAAGGAATCATATTTTTAAACATAATTATTGATACATTCTTTGTTTTGAATTTTTTTACTTAGTTTCTATGGCATTTTTGGGAGAAATTGGGAGTGAATTTTAAATCTTAAAATAAATAGCTCTCCACATCTTCCTTTTTTATTGTTCCAAATGCACAAAAATATAAGGTAACCAAAAAAAGTCCTTACCATTTTTTTTACATCATATGGGAAAAAATGTGATAACTGATACACTAATGAGTACATCATGTGCTGGAAGAGCGTTGAGGGTTAGGTGCGAACATTGCTAATGGCCAATGCAGGTGCACTGCACATACACATCAGCCACAGTTCAAGCAACAGCGAGGAGACATGGTGGTGTCAAAGTGGCTCATTTGAGGCTGTCAGCTTTGTGTATTTAAGGTGGGTTTGTCAGTAGCTGAAGTTGCTGAATATGTCAAGTCTTTTGGGATAATGCTGTGAGTGAAAGCACTTTTTCCAGAAGTCCAGATGAATCCCACAGTGGCTGGCCACAGGTCCTGGATGATGATGAAGCCCTCTAGGCAACCTTAGAGGAGGATAATAGCCAAACCTGTGATAAGCTTGCCAGATGCTTCTACGTTTCTGATGAAACAGTCATACTTCACCTGCATCAAATAGGGAAGGTATACAAGTAGAGTAAGTGGGTACCCCACACAGTGTCGGAAGCCTTCAAGCAACAATGAGTGACACCCTGACGCTCATTGCTTTTTCAACACCACAACATAGCCATATTTGATCAAATGCTCACTCACCATTGATGAAAAGTGGATCCTTTTTTCATCAATTGGTTTTCACCACAGAACATAGCCATTATGCTCTGTATTGGATCAAATGCTACTAACTCATAACCATTGAGTTGAAAAAAGTACTGAAGCAGAATGGGCCATCATTGGTTAATTGTAAGGGTGTACTGTTACATCACAACGTGACATGTGCTGGAGATAGTCAGGGGTACCATCAATTGTGAAAGACACAGTGTTTCACCACTAACACCAATAGAACCCATTGTGAATCGTTCCCAAACTAGAGGACTCACATCTGATTTTAGACCCATCACAAAATTATGTATCCTGTATCTGGAATTAACTGGTTAAATTTGCTGCATAATTTTTTTTTTTTTTTAATAAATCAAAAACAGCAAAGACTTTTTGTTACCTTGTAGAAACTTAAGACGAGGACTGGACTTGATTCAACCTTTACCATGAAGTGATCCTGAGAGAATTAGGGTCCTAAAGTCATCATCTTAATCACAAGATGTGCAGACCAGTGTTGATACAGACACAGAAAGGAAACTACAGCAGAAGGTAGTAAATGAAAGTAAGAATGGTAAATATCAATTGTAAATATAGAGAATCAACAAGAGAAAAGCCCCCAAGAAGGATATTTGGAAGCCAAAATACCAAAATTTAAAACATCTCAGAAGTATTTTAACAGAGAATGGATTAGAGGGACATGGAAATTCAAAGTTGCATTGGAAAATAGAAAGTTACCTTTCAAAAGCTAAGCCAAAGTATTAAGAAACAGGAAAATTTAATTTGAAACGAAGAAGAGTACTGGATCTTTATGTATTATTGGTCCTCCCACAGCTTTTAGTTCTGGGTAATGTCATCTATCTATCTATTCATCTATCTATCTATCTATCTAGATATCTATCTATCTATCTATCTATCTCAGTCTGTTGATTATCTATTCATCTATCGATCTATCTATCTCCTATCTATCTATCTATCTAACTATCTACCAGTCTGTTGATTATCTATCTATCTATCTATCTATCCATTCCCAGGACATTATCTGTCTATCTATCTATCTCATCTGTTGATTATCTATCTATATATCTATCTCCAAATAAAGCAATTATTTATCTAGTCTATCTATCATTCATCACAGACAATTGTATTAATAATACAGGAAGATTAGAGTGTATAAAACGAAATAAAGTGTTGCTAACAGCAAAAAAGCACTTTTCATATACTACAATAATATTAATGACAGTGTTGTTCAATATTGGCATTAGAAAATCTGCAACATTTATGTGAAGGAAACTGCAAAAAATTGTTATGAGCTGCACCTAAACTCAGTCCCAGACCTTGGACCTGTAACAATATTATGGGACACTTATATACATACAGACAGAACAATCAAAATTAACCAAACAGACATCATAATCAAAGACCAGATCTTATTAAGGTGTTTACAGACTATAATTGTTTTCAAGGAATAGAAGGATCTTAGCTAGGCCATTCTCCCAGAGTGAGGCCTTTTCTATACATCCTTGACCTTTGTTGTGTGGAGGATGCTATTTTATCAATGCTCAAAAATGATTAAAAAAGTATACATCAGAGACAATTGTGAAGTGGAAATTTAAAAAACGTGACAGATAAAGACATCAATAACTCCATTTGCAATTGGAGCCCAATATTTGATTGGCAAAGCTTCTGATAAACTCATTGGGGCCCAGATCTTAAGGAAATACAGACAATTGTTCTTACAAGCAGAGCTCACATCCTTTAAGGAGATTTATCAATGTAAAATGAGTATACATTCGTAGTATTTTTTTTTACGTAAATGTATATCGGAAAATGTCATGATGCCACTTCTGACCTTAAGTTTCTGATTGGAACCCAGGAAGCAAAAATTATTCAACAGAAATCAAAGGAAACAATATACTATTGTTGAATGATCGATAGTCTTTAGATGTGGTCATGAATTAAGCTCCGGAGTAGAGGTCTGTGACAGCTAAAAACTTTTGATGTCAGATAGTTAAAAAGAATTTCTTTCATGTCTGATGTTTTAAATGATTTATATGAATATATGAATAATTTTTAATAAGGATTAAAGATCATTGATCCTTGTTTAATGTGCTTTGCTAATTTCAAAAGGCCTTGATAATGCCCTTCTCCTTGGATTTTTTGTTAATCAAAAAGGAAAAAAAAAAGAGAAACATCACAGGAAAATTTTCACTAACGCAGAAAGAGCATGTTGTATATTCGAGGTCTTCCCTTTCACCAAGCGCATTTCCTTGCATGCGAGGAATTGTCTTTTTTTTTTAAACAGATCGAATGAAGTAATTAGGGAGACCAGGAAACATGCTTCAGGGATTCACAATGAGA
This sequence comes from Acanthosepion pharaonis, assembly GCA_903632075.3. Classification (NCBI taxonomy): domain Eukaryota; kingdom Metazoa; phylum Mollusca; class Cephalopoda; order Sepiida; family Sepiidae; genus Acanthosepion; species Acanthosepion pharaonis. The sequence continues at coordinate 1,402,269 of CAHIKZ030000080.1, forward strand.
AGATGTTGTAGGAATGAAAATGGCAAACATGCACATTTGTCCAACATGGAATAATCATCTTTGGGGCGAGCAAAGAATTCTGCTTGAATATTGCATTCAAATTTAATCAGGAGACTGTCTGAACTTTGTTATCACAATCACTTAGTAAGTACCCTTACAGTGGAAAGTGAAAAAAAAAAATATTGTAATGTTGGGGGAATTGTACGCAGACAATTTCTCGTATTATATACAAGATTGGTGAGAGGCATTTCAGTTACGTTTCATTATTTGTCATGTTGTATTTGTCTTGGAATGTGAAATTGGATTTTTCTCCCCTTCAATCAGGACAATGTTTAATGAACTTTCTTTCCAAACAGGCTGTCATATAATATATATATATATATATATATATATATATATATAGATAGATAGATAGAGAGATAGATATTTAAAACATATATATGTGTGTGTGTGTGTGTGTGTGTGTATATATAATAGGCCTGTTAATGAAACTTGAGAAATAAAGACAACAAAATGATAACAATATAAGCATAAGATTGATGATATTATATATATATACATATATGTGTGTGTGTGTGTGTGTATATATATATATATGTGTGTGTGTATATACATATATATATATATATGTGTGTGTGTGTGTGTGTGTGCGAATATATATATATATATATAATTATTATAATTTTTTCATATAGACAAAAACATTTTACTCACTACAAAGATGCAACTTCATTTCAGTGCATTTAAAGTTTGTAGTGAATAAAACGTTTTTGTCTATATGAAAAAATAATAATAAATAATTATTGGTCTACTATCAGTATTGAGCTCTCTTTTGAATTAATGCTGTGAACGTTAGAATTTATATATTATTTTCATTTTCATTACATTTGGACCGTGTGCCGATGGCTTAATGGTTAGAATCTCCGACTGACACCAATTCAGCCGGGTTTCAATCCTAGCTAGAGGCAACCGGATGTCTAGCCACACTGATGAGCTGTGAAACAGCGAAACAGTCTGTCTGTGGATGACGTTATATATATATATATATATATATATACTCGACTCTCCAGTCAAATTTAATGTATGAGTGTCAAGCAGATCAGTTCCTAAAAACTGACAGCCCGACACCAGCACATGAGATTTGATTATAATGGTGAAGGTTTTGTTTAGAACCATCCATACTTTTTGAAGGGCCAGATAAAGAGACCTGGTGCACTACATGCCACAAGGTCTCCAAACAACATTCTGCAGTTTTTGAATTCAGATTTGTCCTTCTCCTAGACCAGTTGCCATCCAAGTCTATAGAACTCAGCCTGTCCTGCTATTTACCCATAGCTAGAGGGAGAAGAGGATTCATGCCTTTCCCAAGGGTAGTAGCACATGAATATAATGGATTCAGCTGGAATTCAAACTTGGCTCTCCGATTCCTCAATCCAAGCCACTATCCATTACTCCATCGTATCTCCTATATATGATATACTTTATACATTAGTAATCCTTTTGACTAAATTGAAGTATGAAGAAAAAGATTTGAAAATCATAATTATCAAACATGTCTGCATCCTTTTTTTCACTGAGACAAGAAATAAACAAAGTAGGACTCATTCTTCACAGGAATGTTTGTGTTGTGGGTTAGAGGACTCCCTGTGGAAATTATATTCTCTGATTAAACCCAAATGCCATTTTTTTAATCCTTTAATATGTGATTCTATTTTGAAAATGTATTTTAACTCTGATCTGCATCTTGTCACTTTTAAATGAAGACGCTGTATATATATATATTGTTGTATAAGACTAAGTGTCGTTGCCAATACTGTGGTTTGAAACTAGATCACCAGTGAGTAACACGGGTGATTTCATTATTAAGTAGATGACATGATCATAAAGGAAGTGAATAAATAGGAAGTAGCGTGATGACTATATGATCACTTGATTATCCACTATTGCTATACATTTCACTCTCTCTACTCTACTACTATACGGATTACAATTCTCTTCTGATCATTATACTATCTGGTGATTAATACTTATTAATTATTATATATTATTGAAAGGTACTACTACTAGTTCTAGCATCTACCAAGTCTCAAATTGTTGTATCCTTATAGAAGGTTACAAACAGACAAATTAAAGGAACAGCAACACTGGTGTAGATGAAAGAAAAAGAGGTTTATTGTAAAAGAGAACACACTATTGAAAGACAGGGAATCGGTTAGCAAGCTAGTAATTCCTCAGGTATATCCTGTGCACACTATATATATATCTACTGATATAGTCAGTCCATAATAAATAATAGGGAGATTGGGATATTCCATTACAATACAAATATAACAAGCATTTTTGGAAGTGATAACAAGCTTTTGCTTGACATAGCAAAAGTGAAAAGTGACAAGCAAAGCTGCCCAACATCACAATATATATATATATGTGTGTGTGTGTGTGTGTGTGTGTGTGTGTGTGAATATATAGAAAAATAGGAAAGAACACGTTAGGTAAATAATCCAGAGTTCTTTTGTATTTTTGTTTTTATTTTTAATAAAGTAGAGCTTAAATTATAATTATTTTGTAAAAAATATGATTCCTTTGCTACATAAGAGTTCTCAAAAGCAAGAGCCATAAACCTCAATATAATTATTAAAATTAAATATGAATGAACATGCTTATAAAGATGCATAAATTTCAAGATTGGTTATTCCTAAATTTTTGCTTGAGGAAGAAACAGCGCTTGATACTTTAACTCAATTTAATTTTAATAATTATATTGAGGATTTTGGCTCTTGCTTTTGAAACATGAGAACTCTTATGTAGAGAAGGAATCATATTTTAAAAAAATTATAATATATATATATATATATATATATATATATATATATATATATATATATATACAAACAATTATTTATGCTATTTACATACACATTATTGTCCCTATCTTTGTGCCCTCTAGCATTTATCAGGTGAATATCAATCCAGATAGCCGACAGGGAATTCTGAACTGAACAATTTATTTAATCTAATAGTACACATTCAGGGAAATAAATATTTTAGCATATTTAAGCATGTAATGCCAAAAGCAAGCTGTTGCTACATTACAAAAAATACAAATGCACATAAGTTAGAAAAGAAAATAGTACTTCTGCTGTAGAAGGACATCACTGTTGCCGCACGTTTCTTCTCCATCTTTTGAGGAAATTGTGAGGCATTCAAGATGACAGATAATATACAGTAACCATCATAATTCTAAATAAAAAAATATTACTTCATTTTGATACCAGTTTCATTATTCTATCTGGTCTTAAACTTCTTATATAAGATTGGTAACCTTACTTAACTAGCCCTTGTAATTTTGAAAAGAAATAAATTTCCTTGATTTTCATACCAGTTTTATTATTCTATCTGAGCTCAAACTTATTCTATAAGAACAGAAACCTTATTAATAAACCCTTGTAATTTTAGAACCAATTTCATTAAGCTACCTAGAGAGAAATTTATCAATCAATCTATAAACAGTGTTTGATGGATAAATTATCGCTATTTTATATTTTTAATTTTCTGCATGTGTGTTGTTTATTTTTGATTTTGTTGACTGCACAGTGTAGGTCAGTGAGAAAAAAACACAATTTACCCTGCCAGAAATTTGGAAACAGCATGCTGTACTGCTTGGCATTCACACTGGAAGGTCCAGCATTATTTACATTATTCAGTCTATTGTCCTCATATTTCTTGCCATATTTATTACAACATTTCAGCCGTTGTACACTCCAGCCTTCTTCAGGTGGTTGGAATGTCAAACTGAACTCTTTATTTCGCTCACTGGGGTAGACTGTTCTAGTTCCATGTGCCATGTTTAATGGAAGTCAGTTATCAGTTATCACCTGTTAATTTCCCTCTGAAAGTTCTCCACTGTCTTAACCGGGTATTGAACTCACACTCTTTGGGTCATGTCACTGGATCTAACCAACGCCTTTATCCACTGTGCCATGTGTCCTTGAGGAAATGTTGTAATAAATATGGTGACAAAGATGAGGACAATAGTCCAAATAATGTAAATAATGTACATAATACCTCATCTCAGAAATAGACAGATTCTGGAACATTTCAAAGAGTTTGGATGTCAATGTGAGGACAGTGTGAAGGATTCAGAAAGATTTGAATGAGTCTAATGGTGATCATGAAAGTGTTTGGAGTGATTACTGGTGATGGCAACATCATGCCTCCATTCATCTTTCCACAGAGCATCAAACTCAATGCAGAGGCTTACCTCAAGTGCCTTTAGAAGGTAGTGCTGCTCTGGCTCAGGAGGGTGGCTACTGGAAGACCCAATGTCTGGCAACACCTTCGTAATCATCCTTAGACTCATCCAACTCTTTAGGAATTCTCTGCACAGTCCTCAGATTGATGCTCAAATACTCTGAAATGTTCGTATTGGAGCTTCCAGCATGAATGCCAAGCAATACAGCATGCTGTTTTCAAATTTTTGGTGGAGTGATTTGCATGATGATACTCTTTTTCTCACAGATGGTGCCCAGCTGACCCTACTATACTCTGCAGTCAGCAAAATCAAAGACAAACAACACACATGTGCAAAACTAAAAATATAACATAGCGACAATTTAACCATCGCGCCCTGTATATAAGCATCAAGTGAAAGACATTTACTCATATCAAAAAGCATATAACATCCTCGGGTTATTTGGAAAAATACATTAATTCTAAAAGTCTTCTGTATAATTCAATAACGTTTCTTGCCCAACATGATTGTCTTTTTTGTTTTCGGCTTTTTTTCAGGTGTTGTTTTTTGTATAGCCAAGCCAATAAAACCCATTAGTTTCTGTTACTGGTTCCAGTGATTCCTTGGAGATGTAAGTTCAATCCTTAGGCTAGGCAGTTTGATGATACACATCACTTCATTGGTTTAAGTCTTGAGGGATATCAGTGGAACACTCCTACATATTAGTTAAATACCATTCTGTGTTCAATTTCGAAAAATAACATTGTCTTCAAGACAACTGGGTATACATTTATATCTCCATTAAATAAATCATCCTGGTATGACGATAAACTACATCCAGCAGCAAGGCCTCTGATCAGGCGGTTTTCAGGGGCATGGAACCACCTCTTAATTGCTGGTATGCCCAGGTCCACCCTGAACCAGGGTGGTAGCACCTGTCAGGATTCCAGCTATGGGCAAATAGTTAACACTCAAACTTGTGTAAAAATAGGTTTTAATACCAGAAATACTTTGTAATAAAAAAAATAATTACCAGCAATAATTTTTGAAGGAAAAATTATTATCAGCAATACTTTAAAAAAAATACCAGCAATACAAACAGCTATACATTCTTTGGAAAAAATATTACCAACTATAGATTTCTTCAAGGAAAAATATTCTCAGAAATAGATTTTTGAAGAAAAACATTACCAGCAATAAAAATTTTGTTGGCATTAAATAACCCATTGAGGTTGATATGCCATAAAATGTATGAGTCATACGATTTTTGAATCAAGCATGGGCAACGCTGGTCCATGCTGCTAGTTAGACCAAAAATTAAGTATTGCAATCAAAATCCGGGTTGGAGCTGCACAATCCTCACTTTTTATCCTTGACAAAGTTCAAAAGCATCTAAGAGTCATTGTGGGTGATGAATTATTTTCCACCCTACCGACCCCTTCCTAGAGATGAATCACTGAAAGCCTCTCAAGAATTTATTGCTATTTCCATGGCAAATGTTCTGACATTCTACATATTTTAATTAGACCAGTTCAGAGATGTAGAGGTATAGCGCAACATATATTCTATTCAGGATCGAATCATTTCTTTCTTCCTTTCCCCATTTCTTCCTTCCATTCTTTCTTTCTCTCTTTCACTTGTCCTTCCTCCCATTCTTCCTTTTTATCCTTTCTTTCTTTCTTTCATTTGTCCTTCCTCCCATTCTTCCTTTTATTCTTTCTTTCTTTCTTTCTTTCTTTCACTTGTCCTTCCTCCCATTCTTTCTTTCTTTATTTCTTTCTTTCTTTCTTTCTTTCTTTCCTTGTCCTTCCTCCCATTCTTCCTTTTATTCTTTCTTTCTTTCTTTCTTTCTTCCCATTCTTCCATTTTTCTTTCTTTCTTTCATTCTTTCTTTTCTTTCTTTCTTTTTTCTTTCTTTCTTTTTTCTTTCCATTCTTCCTTTTTTTCTTTCTTTCTTTTCCTTTCTTTCTTTCTTTCTTTTCTTTTTGTTTCTTGTTTCTTTTCCCATTTTCCTTTTTTTCTTTCTTTCTTTCTTTTCTTTCTTTCTTTTTTTTTTTTTTTTTTTCCTTTCTTTTTCTTCCTTTTGCTTTTTTTTCTTTCTTTCTTTTTTTCCTTCCTTTTTTTTTTTTTCCTTTCTTTCTTTTCCCTTTCTTTTTCCTTTTCCTTTTTTCTTTCCTTTCCTTTCTTTCTTTTTTCATTCATTCCTTTTCTTCTTTTTTCTCCTTTCTTCATTTTCCTTTCTTTCACTCTTTTTTATGCTTATTCCACCCCTCTTTTCTACCAATCTCTTTTTCTTAGCAAATTTCTTTTTTTTTAATCATTTCACCCCAAGTAAAACAAATAAAGCCACTTAAAAACAAGAGGTTACTGAGGAGAAAGGATAAATAAAAGAACAAGATTGAAGGAGATGAAAGATGATGATTAAGGGTGCATTTAAATTTATGAAAGCAACATACTTGAAAGAGAGTTCCAGAGAATAGGTTTTCCTGAGTCAATATTTAAGCCTATATTTGAAATTAGTTAAGGGCTGCATATATAGTAATGGCTGCAGGTCTTTTCCAGTAAGGATATGAGATAATCACACTACATTCTTCACATGAGTACTTGTAAAATAGGCAATTATCCAACACACACACACACACACATCTACATATGTATGTATTAAGGGCACGGAGAACTTTTGCACATAGTTTTTGTACAGTTACTGAACCTTATGATATAAAGAATATTTACATAAGTTGGTCAACTGTCTAATTGGGCTGCACTTCTTTATTTCTTTTATGTATTAATTAAGCTATATTAGTATATTTGTCTGCCTGTATTTGTGTCTCTTTCATTCTCTAATATATATATATATATATATATAAATTCTATATATATTTTATATATGTGCAGTGCTTATTGGAAAGGGGTTAATATCAATGATAGAGCTAATATATTTAGTTGAATGGATATGAGTTTGTGAGTGTCGGTTACACACTTATGCAATCCTCAGACAAACTTGTCTGAGGATCACATAAGCATGAAACACTCAAACTCATATCCATTCAACTTAATATATATATATATATATATATATTATAAATTAATTGATTTAAAATATGGTTTTTTTTCGCTACACAGTTCCAACCATGTTTCAAAAATAGAAGCTAAAAACCCCGAATTTAATTTTGCAATTAAATATAACCATATTTTAAATCAATTAATTTATAATATTAATGCTCTGTAAATTTACATTGAGCACTATTTTGTAAAAATAAAAATATCTATAAGAACACCGGATTTTATATCTTACTGTTCTTTCTTTTTATTTATATACATATATATATATATATATATATATATTGTTTTATAGGAATAAAGTGTCACTTGAGTTTGAGTTGGACAGAGGCGATCACATTATTGAATTAAGTGGGTCACATGACCATAGAGGAAATGCATATATAGGAAGTCACATGATGTCTAAATGATCTGCATTTCTAGTCTATCCTCTAGTAATATTCGTATCACTATTTCAGTCCGTTGTTACATGTGATTTTTTTGCTTCAGTCCAGCCCAAGTTAGCCAAGTTAAATTTATTTTTATTTTGTTAAACTTTCAAATTTCTTATTTTTTTTTTTATTTGTGTTTACCTGTTTTCATTTGTTTAGTTTTCTTTAAGTTTGTTTTCTTGTTAAGTTTTTAACCCCTTCCTGTTTTTATTTCAGTTTTATTTTCCCTTTTTCATATTATTTTAATTCTTGTTTATTTTGTGCTTATTGACTTTAATTTTCCACGTTCACATTTGATTTTGTTTGTTTTTTGACTCTGTTTCATCTTTCGTCCAACTTTTTTTTTCTTTCGTTATGTGAATTAAATTTTGCCAAAAGAACCAGGAGAGATAAATTTGGATGAAACTGTTCTCTTACTATCAAAACTTTTTGGTAATAGGAGCTCATTATTTAATATATGATGGCAATGTCTTAACTTAGTAAGGTCTGACAATGAAGATTTTATCACTTATGCAGGAGTCATGAGCCAAGAATGTGAGCAGTTCAAGTTAAATGAATTAACTGATTTATTTAAATGCCTAATATTTGTACAGGGTTTAACTTCTAATAAGGACGCGGAGATAAGATCCAGGATACTTGCTAAATTAGAAATGGATTCTAAATTAACTCTCCAGAAAACAGCATAAGAATGTCAATGTATTATGAATTTGAAACTTGATACCACAAGGATTGAGGCAAAAGACAATTCACAAGTACATAGTGTCCGACCATCTAAGATAAAAAACTACAAACGTTTTTCAACTACTAATAGAACAGGAAAAAGACTATAAACCCCACCTCAATACCTAATAATTGTTATGGTTGTGGCGGTGTTCATTTTAAAAGTGATTGTTTTTTCAAGAACAAAAAATATTATGCATGTGGGAGATTAAGACACAAAAGTACATGTTACAGATACAAGAAATTGAGAAAAAATAAAATGTATATGAACATGATAAATGCATGGAGTAACAATAAGAAGCCTAAAAGGGAAATTAACAAGACATCTCAAAAGAGGAAATTTGTTTTTGTGCAAAATAATGATGTAAGAATAAAATTGCAACTGGATACAGGATCTGATAACACTATTATAGTTGAATTGACATAGAGAAAAATAGGTAAACCCAGTTTATTGACTTCTAATAAAGTTGCACATGGAGTTTCAGGAAAGAGATTGAACTTTTTGGGTGAATTTACCTGTAACATTTCTTTCATTAAAAAACCAAGAAAGCGGTGGTGTTTATATTAAAGAATACTTTTAATTTATTTGGAACAGACTGTATTGCATTATTTCATCTTTGGGGCCTTCCATTTAACTCTTTTTGCAACAAAGTAAATATTGTTACCTTTGGTGCTAATACGGCAACTGAAAGATTAAAGAATGAATTGAAAAAGGGTTTTCCAGAAGTTTGCTCAGAAGGTCTAGGGACATGCATGAAAGCAAAAGCTAAGTTTGAGTTAAAATACAATGTAACACTGACATTTAAGCCAAAAAGGAGTGTACCTTTTGGAGCATTAGATCCAGTTAATAATGAATTGGACAGACTAGAAAAATTAAGTGTGATATCAAACATAGACTATTCCGAATGGGCATCACCAACAGTCTAGGTTAAAAAAAAGAATAATAAAATCTGCATGTGTGCTGATTTTTCAACGGGGTTAAATAAGAGTTTAAAACAACATAACTACCCATTACCAAGTCCAGACAAAATTTTTGCCAAATTGAATGGAGGTAAATTTTTTTGTAAAGACATTTATCTACAAGTACTAGTGGACGAAGACAGCTCAAAATTATAAACACTCATAAAGGGTTATACAAATTCAAACAGTATAATGGTAGCATATTCCAGCAGATAATGGGTACCATGCTTGCCAGTTTGGATTGTGCACAAGCATATTTGGATGATGTACTTATTAAAAGCAAGACCCAAAAGCAACATGGAGAAGATGCAAAGGAAGTATTTGAGAAAATCAAAGAATATGGTTTTAAATCAGTGAAGGAAAATGTGAATTGTTTATGTCTAGACTTAAATATCTAGGACAAATTATTGGTGAAAATGGTAGACTCGATTCTTCAAGGATGAGCACAATAAAAGACATGCCCTGTCCAACAAATGTAACAAAGGTACAAGCATTTTTAGGGTTTACTAGATACTATCATCATATATATATATATATATATATATATATATATATATATATATATATATATATATAAAAAAAAGAACAGTAAGATATATAATCCAGTGTTCTTATAGGTATTTTTATTTTTACAAAATAGTGCTCGATGTAAATTTACAGAGCATTAATATTATAGATTAATGTCTTTAATTTAATTACAAAATTAAATTTGTGGCTTTTAGCTTCCAATTTTTGAAACATGGTTAGAACTGTGGTGGAAAAAAAACATTTTAAATCAATTAATTTATAATATATATATATATATATATATATATATATATATATATATATATATATACCAAACAAGCATGAATTAAAAGCACCATTGAATAGTCTGCTGAAGAAAGATGTGAAATGGAATTGGATAGATAAATGTCAAACTGCTCTTGAAGAGATCAAGAAAGTCTTAACATTAGATTTGTCACTAGCTCATTTTAACCTTAAATTAAAGATTGTGGTTGCATCAGATGCAAGTGATTCAGGTATCTGAGCAGTGATACTACACAAATATAAGGACGGAAAAACTAAACCAATAGCTGATGCTTCAAGAACATTAACTGCAGCTCAAAAAAGTTACAGCCAGATTGAAAAGAAAAAGTTTTATAAATTCATACATGCTAGAGAATTCATATAAAAGACAGACCATCATCCATTATTGTCCATATATGGATTAAAAATGGTGTTCCCAGACATACAGTGAATAGACTGCGGCACTGGGGAACTATCCTATTGAACTATAATTATAAAATGGAGTTCCTAACATCCAAAAAAAAGTAGGATTTTGATGGCGTCTGCTTCAGAGCTTGACAGAGCTGATCATCGTGTTTCAGTCTACTATCTTCAAAACACTTTAACCTAATGAAACAGGTCTTACAGCACAGATTATGGTTTGATGCTTGGGCTTCCCAGGTTTTTAGATAAAAGTTGAGATGCTTCAAGTTGTTTTTCAATTTGTTTTTGTCCCTCTCTCTGTATATAAATTTGATAATCTCTCTTTTCTCTCACCCCCTATCACAGTGTGGTTCATTCTTTCTTTCTATCTATCTATCAAGTCTTTCATGTCAATCTACCTATCTATCTATTTCAATCTTTTTGTATCTCCGTGTATATCTATCTATTAAGTATTCTGTATCTATCTACCTATTTCAGTCTATTTGAATCTATCTATATACCTATCTTTAATATAAGTCTTTCATATCTATCCACCTATTTCAGTTTTTTTTCTAACTATTAAGTTTTTTATCCATCTATTAAGATGTTTGTATTTATCTTCCTATTTCAGCATTTTTGTATCTCTCTACCTATCTATTTCAGTCTTTTTATATCTATCTATCTATCTATTTCAGTCTTTTTATATCTATCTACCTATCTATTACAATCTTTTTATATCTATCTGCCTATTTCAATCTTTTTATATCTATCTACCTATCTTTTTATATCTATCTACCTATCTATTTCAATCTTTTTATATCTATCTACCTATCTATTACAATCTTTTTATATCTACCTATCTATTTCAGTCTTTTTATATCTATCTACCTATCTATTTCAGTCTTTTTCTATTCATCTATCTATTTCAATCTTTTTATATCTATCTACCTATCTATTACAATCTTTTTATATCTATCTACCTATCTATTTCAGTCTTTTTATATCTATCTACCTATCTATTTCAGTCTTTTTATATCTATCTACCTATCTATCTTGACAACCATCAGAGGATTTACTCTCCACTTTCTTCACCAACAATGTTGATTTCTCTCTCTCTCTCTCTCTCTCTCTCTCTCTCTCTCTCTCTCTATCTATCTATCTATCTATCCTGACCACCTAATTTTCAATGAATGATTTAACTCTGTAAGCTGGAGTACATAGACATTGATAACATTTTTTAAGGTTTTAATACATCAGAATCCATGTTAAACTGTCTTACTGACTGTTCCACATAAGCCACGAAAATCTGCGATAATTTGATTTGCATTAACAAGATTGCGAAAGTAACAGAATCTAAACCTCCAGCTTGTTAAAGATAATTTAGTTTATCTCCACAAGAGAATATATTCTTACCTCACAAGAGAATCATGTTCACCATTAATGTTTTCTCCAATTTTAACAGGTGTGTTTGGCAAACGCTTTCTTGTACAATATTGTAAACAGGCATGCACTCCTCTACACATGCAGACAAACACACACACACACATGCACACATATATAAAATTTGCAACATATATATATATATATATATATATATAATATTTAACTTATATTAAATCCTTAAACTATTTGTTTAAAAAATTAAATATTTAAACTGATAGCAAACATCAAATAAATTTTTTTTTAGACGTCTAAATTTCTATCCAGCATTAAAATCTATTCTTTACATAAATTGCTAAAACCCAATTACAGCCTCTTTCTCTTTACTTCTCTCTCCCTCACCCTCTTCTTCCTTTTTCCTTTTTCTTTTCTCCCTACTCCCCTCCCATTTCAATATATCACTTCCGTTCAGTTAACCATTTAAATAGGTCATGGTCTGGTCACTCCTCCTCCCCCTATATGCTACCATATAAAAACCTCAAAGAATTCCAGTAAAATATCTTTAATCATTTCTAAGATACAATATTACAAATCTTAAACTAACAACTGGACAATTTTGCTGTTACATCCAGTATATTGAGTACTTCAATATAATTGGTTAGAAAGCATGTCTCACTAAATCAATTATGACTGATATATATATGTCTATATAAATTTAAAAGTGGACATTTAGGTCAACGCCATGTAGCAACAGTCTGTTTCATGTTTCAATGTAATATTTAAGCCATGAAGATTAATATACATTCTATCTTTAGCACTATATATATATATATATATATATATATATATATATATATATATATATATATATATTGTCATCTACAGACAGAATGTTTCGCTGTATCACAGCTCATCAGTGTGGCTAGACGTCTGGTTGCCTCTAGCTACGATTGAAACCCGACTGAATTGGCATCAGTCGGGATTCTACCACTGAGCCATTGGTGCGCAGCACAGATGAAGGTGAATTTAAGCATATTTATTTTTAGATAAACACACAGTGACTGATAGAACTTGATTCGATTTACCAAAGAGTAGTACATAAGCACATTTCATTGAATGTGACAGACAAGGTGCTTTTATTTAGTTTTTTATACAATTTCTAATGCGATCTAATAATTCTTTTCTTTTCAGATGATAAATTATATAAAAACTGTCCGAATGTTCTTTTTATCTGAGCGCTTTCAGCTATACATTTAGCCATTTTCAAGAATGAAATATTTTTACTGTCAAATAAGAAATAGTTTGTTGCATGTATGTTTTATAAAATGTTTTCATTTTTCAAAACACGGTCAAGATATTGTGTCCATTTTCAAAGTTAATATTATTAAGTGTTGGTTTTTTCGTTTTTATTAATAAGGCTTCTATTATCTTTAGCCTTTTATTTTTCATTTTATTTTTTATATAATTTATCATCTGAAAAGAAAAATATTATTAGATTGCATGAGAAATTGTATAAAAAACTAAATAAAAGCACCTTGTCTGTCGTATTCAATGAAATGTGCATGAAAGTAGGATTGGTGCCTAAATAGACAAAATATATATATATATATATATATATATATATATATATATATATTGAGTACTGTGTGTGTATGTGTATTTTATCAGTTTAAATGTTAGTTTTAGTATATATATATATATATATAGATGCTCCATTTATTTATTAAAAAGTATGTTGACTTATTTTCATGAAACCTGAACCAACCTGAACATTTGAGAAAAATGCACTTTTTATTGTCCCAAGAGATCTTAGTCATTTCTAAATCCATTTTCAGCAGCTGGGAAAATGGCTATAGAAGAAGCCAATGGAATATTTCTGTACTTCCCTATTCCTACAAAATGGAGAAAAGTAAGGGTGATGGAAAATCTTAATAAAAAATTTGATTAAATCTTCCTTGTCAGCCATATTTAATGAAAGATGAAAGAAAGGTTCTACCCCACAAATATATATATATATATATATATATATATATATATATATATATAATGGACTCTCCCGTTGGTTTCGATGTATGATGATCTGACAACTTAATTGATTCAGTTATGAAAGTTTTTGTGATAATCTTAAGTGGCATTTAAGACCCACTAGTGATTTACAAAGGAGTCCACATATGGAGCAAGATGAGATTGGCTGACCTTTTAGATCTTGCTCTCGCTTCTTGAAGATGATTCAGACAAGCAGATTGAAAATTGCTGAGTCCACTAAAACACGTTGATCTCCATTCTACCTGCTTCAAAGCTAAGAGCTCAAGGGTGTCATGAGGTGTATTGACTGCTCGCAAGTTGCTTTTCAGCTTGTCTTTGTATCTTAGCCATGGGCGTCCTACATTCCTGTAGCCCTGATCTAACTGGCTGTACATTAGGATCTTGATCTTGGGTATCCTGTCATCAGACATTTTCAAGACATGACCAGTCCACCGTAACTGAGACTGTATGATAAAAATCTCGATTCCTCCAATATTACACCTGTTAAACAGGTCTATATCAGATGTCCTATCTTGAAGCTTAACTCCACAGATTGCACACAGACAGCTTTTATGGAAAACATCTAGCTGGCATATATATATATATATATATATATATATATATATATGTATGAAATGCCTTACATTGATTGCCCAACTCAGAGTTTCATACCTTCTACATTTGTCATGTGCAATTTTTGGTGTTAACACCATTTTTTTTTTAAATATTTCTGGTTATGATGAGGTATTTAATTGTTGGGGTGGATAATTATTGTTGCTAAAAATAAGGTTGGAAATAAGAATTATAGATTCTAATTTGAAGAGATGTCATTATTATCAAAAGAACCAAATAAGAAACATGGTTTGGAAATCAAGGGGGTCAACTCTATTTCTTACATGAAAATTAATAAAGTAATTAATAATATTAATATTATGAAACTACATAAAAGTAGTGATATCAATAATAATAAAGTATGCTATGATAAAATAAAATTAAATTACTAATAAAAATAAAAATAGTACATGTCAATGAAAATAAAATAATATAAAATATAAGCCATATAAATAGAAACATGTAAATAAATAGAACAAATAGATTAATAAATAAATAAAAATAATAAAAGCAAATAAAATAAAAAATAATAAATAAAAATAAGTAAATAAATAAGCTTGTTACTAACAGTAAAACTAAAGGTAAGACAAAAAGAGAAAATAATAATAATAATGGTCATATATAAAAAATTATAATGATAAGAGAATGGAAATAATGGATTAGGAAAAAAGTTAAATGCATTACAGCCTAATATTAACTATAGTTATACAGTAAAGGTAGCAAAAAGTAAAAATATTAATAAAAATAAATAGTATCAATACTAATATATGTGATCCACAGGTTTGGCTAAACTATATTAAACTGGGTCAATGTGTTTGAGTAGAAATTTGGATCTATGTAGGTGGGTACTCATTAATTCACTTCTTTTGTTTAAAACATTAGGATTGTTTATATTTTTCAGGATTATTAATTTCTCAGAAAGACAGAGGTTGCATCTGTTGCCTTTCCCACTGAAGGTTTCAGTACTGATTCCCAGGTGATAATTGGGTTTTTATTCTCACTTTTCAGTTTCCAGAAAAATTTAGAGAGGGCAATGCCATTATTATATTTGATTTTGCCTAATATCATTTGGTGGTGGTAGGAGTGCAATTTCCAATGATTTTCTACAGAGCCCACATAAAACTTGACCTCATTGTCATTTGATTTCAGCTTTATAAACTAACAATTAAGACATATATCTCCTATTTAATGGGCAGAGTTTGTTTTTTCTGCAGTTTCAATTATATGTTGTGTGGATATTGTTGCTTTGCAGGTTGTTGAGGTGTCTGTTTAGAATATTGGGTGTATTTGGGCAGTAACTTTTCATTTAAATAACTTTATACATGCTTGATTAAAAAAATGACAAAAGTTTTTTTATATTTACTATTTCAATGTTTTTGATAATTTTTCTGATTTTCCAGTTTGTAAATATATTTTCCCATGTTTGACCACTTTAGAAATATTGGAAAAGTAAACAAAAAATAATCAACAAATTTACATATGGTATAAAATGAAAATTGGAAAAAAAAATCTTAGAGTTTGCTGATGCATTTTATCTTCCAACTTATTCAAGGCAAAAATGAAATTGAAATGTTTTGAAAAAGTCAGAAGACAAAACGTGTCGGCAAAATCTAAGATTTTTTTTCCAATTCTCATTTTATACCAATTTGTCTTGTCCACAGAATTGATCTGGGAATTTAACCAAATTTACATATATATACAGGGTGTGACGGGTAAATTGACACCATTTTATTTTTTTAACTTTGTGCATGTACATTGTTTGTTTGGTTTTGTCAACTGCACAGTACAGTAAGGTCAGTTGAGCACCATGATGCAATTCACTCTGCCAGAAATTTGGAAACGGCAATCTGTAATGATTGGAATTCACACCAGAAGCTCCAATACGAACAGTGCAGCAGATTCAGAAAGCGTTGGATGAGTCTAATGATGATTACGAAGGTGTTTGGAATGATTACTAGTGATGGCAATGTCATGTCTCCATTCATCTTCCCACAGGGCCTCATAGACTCAACACAGAGACCTACATCAACTGACTTGAGTAGGTAGTGCTACCCTGGGTTAAGTGGGTGGCTACAAGAAGACCCTATGTCTGTCATCAGGACTCTGCACCATGATACACAAGTAGGAGATCTCAATCATCACTGTAAGACAATTTCTGCAACCACATTACTACTTACATCTAGACACTTAACTTACTAGACTGCAACCCCCTTGATTATTATGTGTGAGGCAGAGTTGAACAAGAAACCAACAAAAATCCTTGTAATACCAAAGATGAACTGAAGGCATGGATCATGGCAGCATTTACCAACTTAAACAAGGCGGCTGTCCAGAAGAGTTGCATGAGATTATGGACTTGTCTGGAGGCCATGATTGAAGCCCATGGTGATTTTATTGAATAAATTCACTCTTTAGTATTTCGAGATATTTTTTGGGTAATTTTGGTAAATATATCTATTAAAATGAAATGTCTGTGTTGTTTTCATTTTTGAGTAATTGAGACAATTTATCCATTGTACCCTGTATATTTGTGTGTGTGTGTGTATGTGTGGTCAAACACACACACAAACACACAAACACACACACACACATATATATATTTTCTTTTTCATTTCTTTTCTTATTTCTTTTTCTTCTTTTTTCTTCTATTTTTCTTCTTTTCTATTTCTCTATTTTTCTACTTCTTCTATTTTTCTCCTTTTCTTCTTCATTTTTTCTTCTTTCCTCCTTTTTCTATTCTTCTTATACTTCTTCCTCTTCTCTTTCTTCTGCTTCTTCTAATTGACTAGTTTCTTCCATTCTTCTCTCTCCCATAATCCTCATTGGCTCTTTATTCAAACAGTTTCTTAACCAATCCACATAACTTTTCGTCGGTCTTGCTCTCTATCCGTGTTTATGCTCCCACAAGGGTACTTTAATTAACAGCTCTTCTTTCCTCATCCAAATGTGGCCAATGAATCGTAGTACTTTAATCCTTGTTGATTCTGTCACACTTTGCATTTGTGTGTGTGTGTGGTCAAACACACACACATACACACACACACATACACATGGCTCACTTTGGCTATGGAGTATTTTTTCCTGATGGGAACATTAACATTACTTGCTGTGGAACCAACTGAAACATATTGTGTGTATTTTCAAGGAACCCGAACATGGAATTACTACAACACTGTACAGAATTCAGACACATCATTGTAATAACAATGAAGCCCTGGAAAATGGCTAAAGAATTATAACAAAGTGTCTGGATTAATAATTACTAAAGACTGTTTCTTAGTCATCATAAAAGAAAAACTGTCAGAAAAATGAAAAAAAAAAACTGAATAAAAAAACTTACAAAATTTTCCTTGTCCATTGCACTAAATGAACCATGTAGAAAAGAAAGGCTGCTGCCCAAATATACAATAGCTTATCTAAAGTCAATCTCAGAGATCACTAGTGGCCATCATAAAAAGCATAGAATGATATTTCTAGCCAAATGAAGAAATTTCTTGCAAAATAAACTGACAAAATAGATAGTTTAGCATGTTTCTATGGACACTTATGAAGCACTCACTTGTGAAATTGGCTATTTGAGGTTGAACTTGGAGGTCTTTCAAAGTATCCAAAACAAAGCCTACTGTTTTTAGTCAAAGGAAGCAAATTTGACCTCCAAGGTCAGCAGACATCATTGGAAGTTAAATAAAGTTCTGACCTTTCTGATCTGAATTAGTCAAACAGTTATAATCTTGGAGATAAATTAGCATGCTTGTGATGAAAAAGATGGATGATAGCAAATCCCTAGAGCAAATCCCTAGAGAAAACTTAACCTTTTTTCTTTCAATCAAAAAAAGAATTTAAACAGTTGTGCATGTAATCTACAAGCAAAACATTTGGGGACACTGTGTATTTCTTTAAAAAATACCTTACAATGAGATAGTTTTGTATTTCTTTTAAAGTAAAAGATAACATTTCAGTAACTGCAGTGTATTTGCTTTTATTTTTCAGTCTTTCTCTTGGCCCCTCTTACTATCAAAAAATTCAAATTTGAATTCCTCTGTCCACAATAAATTTTGCTAAATTATGAATATTCTGTATGAGAATCATTATATTTTTTTTTCACCATTAACCTCTCAGTAGACTTTCTGAGATTACCAAAAGGGCTGGAAAATTGATTCAAGTCAAGGGAATCATGAAAATGATCAATATCATTCAATTTGGCAAAGATTGATTTATGCTTAATTGGAAAAAAATCACATTTCAAAATGGCAACAATGCAAAATACTCTTTTAAATTATGTCAAAATTACCTCAAATCAAAAAAAAAAGGAACAAAATTTTAGAAATTATGGCTTGGCTGCCTCAATCTTCTGAGCTTCCACTCTTTGAAATAGTATGGGATGAGCTGGATAGGAGAGTTCAAGGAGAGTACCTAAAGCGTGAGAGTGAGCTTTTTTCTGTGCTTGAAGAAGAAAAAAGAAATAATAAAAAAAGGAACAGATATTTTATTCCATGAGGTTGCTTGAAAAGTGCTTACAAAGGTTTGCCACCTACTTTTTTACAAAAACTGTTGAAGAATGTGTAAAGCAGTAATTAAGGCAGGTATTTGTAGGCTTTCTAAGATTACCAAAAGGGATGGAGATTTTATTCTGATCAAGGGAATAATTAAAAAAGAACAATGATTATTGAAGGAAACTCAAGGAATAAAATAATGTTATTTGATTGGTCCAAAAAGTGACTTGATCCAAAATTGTTGGATCAATCCCTGGCATCAGTGGAGAGAACAAAAACTTGGGGAGTCATCAAGTGGACATAACTAAAACTCAGATATCCAAAGGCAGGGCACGTGGAATTAGAACATTTTACCCCAGTGTCAAACTGTATTGGACTCTACCTTTCCCATGGACCACATTAGTGGCATGGAGATGGAAGACGTGCAGCATGGGCAACCACCAATCTCTCATAAAACCCTGCCCAGGCATGAGCCCTGGAGAGGACACTCCAGTGTCATCTCAGATCAATGGCAAAACATGGGAAGCATGAATCTACTGATGGGATGATTCCAAAGCTTCCTCTCTATTGGAACTGGCCAACAACAAGAGGGCATAAGGGAAACCAAATCTTTGCTTCAAGAATGCCTGCAAAAGTGATATGAGGTAGATGGACAT
Source organism: Acanthosepion pharaonis (assembly GCA_903632075.3). Lineage (NCBI taxonomy): Eukaryota > Metazoa > Mollusca > Cephalopoda > Sepiida > Sepiidae > Acanthosepion > Acanthosepion pharaonis. The sequence goes on from CAHIKZ030000080.1 coordinate 1,422,028, forward strand.
GGACCTTGAGAGGTAAATGACATCACCAATAATTGCTCACACTGGAGATGCAATTCACATCAAGGGCTGGAGTGAGAAAAGAAAAAAAAAGGGATTCTTGGTGTTGAGATGGAACATGGTCGAAGGAAAGAAAACAACACAGTGACAACAGGGGGGATCATCTTCACATGCATTGCCTGCAATCAAGACTGTCATTCCAGTGTAGGCCTGTACATACATAAATGATGCTGCACCATCATCAGCAGCTGAGGTATAATGTTTGGGGTGCATGATCCCTTGAGAATGACAGAAGTCACATACTCCTGTGTATTAAATAAAGGGTTTCGTTCAAAATTCCAACACACACACACACATATACACACACACACACAAACACACACATACATGTATATATTTTTATATGTGTGTATGTATGTATAAATTTCTGCCGTATTAGTCCTTATTTTTACTACAAGCTTTCATCTGTTCCTACAGAGATCTTCAGGTATAGAATAGATGTTGTTCTTGTTTTTTCTCTTATTAATAAGAGGACAACGAAAATATATGTATTGTTGTATCCGAAAATGCTATTGGAAATGTGTTATTGTTTTTGGAGTGCGCAGGGGCAACACTGAGTTTGATTTTAAATTTTTAAAAGTTGTGCGTTCATATACAAATATGATGATGAACGAATTTTTTACTGGTAAATTGGCAGAAATTTAGAGAAACAAGGATCATTTCATTCATAATGGAATCGGAGGTTTTTGTATATTATTTGAATTGTTTGCGACGATGGATTTCTCGCCAATTAAATCATTAACCTTTGCATTAGTTTTTGTGTGAATAATTCATGAATATATATATATATATATACACACACACATATATATATATACACTATATATATATACACATACATACATATATATATATATACACTATATATATATATATATATATTTATATATGTACATATATCCATAGGGATTACCAAGATTTTCATTATTTAAATATATATATATATATATATATATATATATATATATATATATATATATATATATAGATATCATATATAATATAAATAAATATATATATATATATATATAGAATATATATAATATATACATATTATATATAATATATATAATATTTTATATATAGAATATATATAATATATACATATTATATATAATATATATAATATTTTATAACATACTTATGTTATAATTTTTTTATAAAAATAATTACATATATATATATATATCATATGTAATATAAATAAATATATATATAATATATATAATATATATATATATATATATATATCATATATAATATAAATAAATATATATATAATATATATAGAAATATATATATATATATATATATATATATATATGATGATGAAAAAGGAGATTTTAGAAATGCATGGGTTTCTAAAATTTCACTTTCATCATAATTATCATTTGCTCTTGTTTTTACATTGAGCTCTCTTTGATTTATATCCTCTTTGGAATTATCCATGCAGATTATCAAATAATATTATTATTATTAATATGCATATATATATATATATATATATATATATATATATATATAATGGATTCCTGCACATAAATCTCTATTTTGTGTTTATATATGAAAATGTGATTATGTTTTCATGTGTTTGTTTGTAAATATCAAAACAGTTCTTCTTTTTTGATCCTGATATGAAACAGGTCAGACAAAATGGGTAAAACTGGACAAACAAAACCAGTTCAGAGGTAAGATAAACAAGAATATATATATATATATATATACATTTTTTTTTCTCTTAGAAGAAAGAAGACAGAATCGAAAGGAAAGGTGTTGATGGGGTTGGGGGAATGAACAATGAAACCCCCAAAAATATATATGAGTAAATACATAAAAAAGGAAAAGAAAGAAGAGATAACTAAAAGCTAAAAAATATATTAAAATCATCCAAGTAAAGGGAAGGAAAGAAACAAATAAGCTCCTCTTCATCATTCTATCTAAGTCAAATACCCGAACAATCCAGACGCTCTTAATTCATTTTTATCATATTTCAATCATTTAATTTATTTTTTCCTGCTCAGTATTCAACTCAGGCAGCATTTAATAACATCAAACTCTATCCTTTGGCTTGTCTTGAAACTTTTTTGGCATATTCTGAAATTGAACCAGTGGTTATTGAACTATTTTTTTTTTTATTCTTAACTGATTTAACTCCTACCTACAAGCAAAACTGGTTCCATCTTCCACATCCTTGGCCTTTGCTGATTTTTCTTTTCTCTCCAAGCTTATTTTTTTTTATTTATTGTTGCCTTGCATCTCAAGGAAAATGTATAAAGAAAAAGGAAAAAAGAAAAAAAAAAAAAAGCAAGAAAAAGAAAAAGGTGATTTTTCACGCAAACGGTCGTTTGATCTTCATACATCAAAATATTTAGCAGCAAAAATTGTTCCTGTTCACTTTCTCTCGATGAACCATTAATAAAATTGACTCGGGTACCTGAAGATGGTGCATTAGTAATGTGATTAACTTGTCGGACACTAGCAACAAGCACCGCCTTGTGGCAATGTCAGGTAGGTGAGGATTTTTGTTTACGCATTTGGTTTGAATGCTCCAATGGCAGGCTTCTATTTGAAGAAAATATTTCTTACCACATAAATATTCATGCATAAATGCATTCTCATACACAAATAAATGCATATAAATTCAGATACATATATATATATATATATATATATATAGACTCACAATATAGCTGCATGCATATTTTACATACATATATATGCATATATGTGCATGAACAAAAACAAAAGGAAAACTTATCTTAGGTTATGTGTTTTATCCTTGAACTGACTTTATCAAGGTAAATGTAAACAAGTATTTATACACATAAATGAAAATATCATTTTTTTTTCAGAATTTTTAAGTTTAAGAACATAAATATATTTTCAATGAGCTGAAAGCCAAGGTAAATTATGGAATAATATCTTTTGTGTATAAAATCCTTTTTGTGTATATATATATATATATATATATATATATATATATATATATATATATATTATAAATTAATTGATTTAAAAATATGTTTTTTTTTCGTTACACAGTTCTAACCATTTCAAAAATTTTCAAAATCATTTTTGAAACATGGTTAGAACTGTGTAGCGAAAAAAAACATATTTTAAATCAATTAATTTATGATATTAATGCTCTGTAAATTTACATCGAGCACTATTTTGTAAAAATAAAAATATCTATAAGAACACCGGATTTTATATCTTACTGTTCTTTCTTTTTATTATATATATATATATATATATATATATATATATATATATATTTATGGTAAGATGTATCACAAAGTGGAAAAAGATGCTAAGTGATGTAATTTAATGTTTAATAGATGAAAGGGAGTAATTGTTGTTATTGGTGTTGTCAAATTATTTTTATAATGTAATTAATATTTTAATTATTTTACTTCGAGTAATTAAGTTATGTATTATATATCTCAAAATATCAGTTATGAATCTAACTGTTTTCTTTTAATTTAAAAAAAAATATAGTTGTATATGTTGGCTTAGGAAAGGAGTAATTCTTTTAAGAAAAGAGGTATTTAAAAAAATCAGGAGTCCAGATTTATATTTTAGTAAAATTCAATAATGGCATTCTCGAGAATTTTCCCTCTAAGTAAGTTACCTTCTCTTTTAATAAATGTTATAATGCTTGTATAAGATCCTACTTTCTGGTTAATAATATTGTACCGAAAACTCTGGAACAAAAGATTAGTTTTAATCACATGATGGACATGGATTAAGAATACAGTAATTATGAATACCATCATTAGTTCGGCAATTGCCTAAATAATAAATATATGTATATATATATATATATATATATATATATATATATATATGAACAATATGAGAACATATCAATTGAGCTGATATGTTACTCATAGTGAATGGCTGAGTTGAGTCTATATTCAACAATTATTGTAGAGAAATTTGGTTCTCTTTCTACACAACAATAAGTGAAGTTGTAGTTAAAAATATTTTTGTATGACAAATGCATTTGATAAATTATATTGTGTATAATATCCTTTGTGTATAAAATCCGTTTTGTGTTCATATATATATATATATATATATATATATATATATATAAATATAAGGAAATGGTAATATTAGCCATTTCCTTATATGAATACATTCGGCATTCATTGACGTAGCAGACAGTGCTACTCAAGTTACACTTTTCTTCACTCCTTGGTCATCAGGCTGGAATTAAAGTGTAGTATCTGTTCTCATCTCTATTGCTGATGGCAATATTAGCCATTTTCTTATAAGAAAACATCCAGCATTCTTTGACCAAGCAGACAGTGCTGCTTGCAGATAAACTTTATCTTTCTCCTAAAACAATTTTTTAGGAAAATAGGTTCCTCAAATCCAGTAACTGTTATTCTCTTTCCATTATTGATGGAGCCTGTAATGTGGAGCTTCAATATTTTGAATACCTCATTATTTTCTTCTTACATATGCTATCCATTTTAGTTGTTGCTGTTGTTGGTAGTCCTCAAATATGGTTCCTCTTATTTGGTACAATTCTCAGTGACTCTTTGTCTTTGTCACTCCTTGGCCATCAGGCCTGGAAAAAAGTGTAGTATCTGTTTTGTTCATCTCTAGTCGTAATGGTAATATAGCCATTTCCCCATAAGAAAACATTTGGCATTCATTGATTGAACAGCCAATATGGCTTTTGGTTGAAATTTATAAAATATTTCTCTTAAAATACCTTTTTGACAAAAATATGTTTCTCAAGTTCAGTAGCTGTTATGATTCTTTTCGGTATTTTTCCTTTCTAACCTTTTACATTATTTGGCACAGTTCTTTGTTTCTGTTTCTTTAGCGCCAGTCCACAAAGTTCAAAGAAGGATGATCTTTGCCAAGACACTAAGGCTTCATTATTTTCTCTTTGAGTTACATGTGCTTTCCATTTTAGCTGTTGGTAGTCTTCAAGTGATGTGGTATCCGTTATTTGTTACAGTTCTTTGTGATTCTGTAGCACCAGTCCACAAAGTTCAAAGAAGGATGATCTTTGCCAACACCAACATGCTTCATTCTGAAAACCATTTTTAAACTTTGAGCTCATAAAGCAGTTGTATACAGCTGATAGTTTAGATATTTCTTAATACGTTTGGTACCATTTGTGACATACATGCAAATTTCATGATCTGAAGAGGTTATTTAAGAACATGACTCAAGTTTCATGTTAATGCTTTTAGTTTTGTAACAATTTACTGCATTGGGAAAAACTAACCTAGGCACAGCTTCTTCTATATTTAATTTCCTTTTTCCCCAGTGATCTATATGCAAAGATATTTAAAGTGTTATTATTTACTAATTTCTAATGAGAATACTGGCCGTTACGTTATAAGGAAACATTTGGCATTCACTGACCAAGCAGAGAGTGCTGCATGCAAATGAAATTTATAGAATCTTTCTCTTAAAAAATTTTTCATTAAAGTAGGTTTTTCAAGTCCACTAACTATCATTGCTCTTTCCAGTACTAATGTAATTTAATGTATTAGTACCTGGAGATTACTATAACCTTGCTCAACTCATTTGGTATCAAGTATAAACAGGGTAGATATAAAACAAATTATTATTACATTTTAAAGTCAAAATCTAAATATTATTAAAATTTTATTTTAAAGTAACTACTTTTTATTTTAAAAATATTTATTAAAACCTAAATATTATTAACATTTAAATGCATATGGATATATATTTGTGTAGACATATCTTTTTCAACATTCTAAATTTTACAGCAAACACTACACATTTGAAGAATTAAATTTTCTTTTACCCATGTGATTCACCTAATTCCATCATTCAAAAACAGAGCCTTATGAACAAAGACTTTGAATAATGGAAAAGATATAAGCATTGACCTGACAGAGAACATTATTGAAACTAAACCTACTCTAATGTACCCAAGATGTCAGATATAACGACTGGCGCTTTTGCCAATGGTAACTTGCACCTTCTCTGCAAGTCTATTTCCTGTGATCCCTTGAAAATGAAGAAATCACTTATAAGCTGGCCGATATCAAATCTGTGGTCAATCAACAGGGAATTCTTGTAATATAATGGATCAGCTATCCAGCAGACAGCATCATTATGTTACGTGCAGTATCCCCAAGAGGTGGGGAGGATGCAACAATGGCAGATAAGAAAAGTCAGGGACAAACTCTGTTTTGAATGCAAGCCTGTGTTGATATAATCAGTGTATTTGCCTTCATCATTTGCTCTATTTGAAATCCATATTGGGCTGGGCAAGAATGAAGAATCAGTGATTGGCTAGATTTGCATCTTTTGTCAAGGGTTTCTTGTGACATATCACAAGAACGACACAAAGAAATACTTACATAAATTCTCAAATACGAGTGGCCAGCTATTTTTTTACATATGTATATATATATATATATATATATATATATATATATATATATATATATATATATATGTATGTATGTATGTATGTTTGTATATATTTATTACAAAGAAATACTTAAATAAATTCTCAAATATATAGTATATAGCTATTTTTTACAAATGTATATATATATATATATATATATATGTGTATATATTTACTACAAAGAAATACTTGCATAAATTCTCAAATAAGAGTGACCAGCTATTTTTTTACATCTATATATAAATATATATATATATTTATTACAAAGAAATACTTGCATGAATTCTCGAATACGAATGACCAGCTATTTTTTTACATCTATATATATATATATATAATAAGCATAGAATATATATATATATATAATCACGATAGAATCAATCAGCAATTGCTGATTGATTCTATTGTGATTATTCTTTTATATATAAATTATATTTTGCCTAATGTTTTATGTTTTATATATATATATATATATATATATATATATATGTATATGTATATATTTATTACAAAGAAATACTTGCATAAATTCTCGAATACAGTGGCCAGCTATTTTTTATATATATATATATATATATATATATATATATATATATATATTTATATATATATATGTATTTATTACAAAGAAATATATATATATATATATATATATATATATATATATATATATGTTTCATGATCAAAATGAACAAGTTTTCTTTTGCTTAGTTTGTTGTTGTATTTTTCCATATTTCAAAGAAACTCTTGTGTATTGTGCTCCAAACTATGGACACACTGTCCAATAAAAAATGAAATAGAAAAGGCTTAGATATTTTTAGCTGAATACATGCTTCCAAAGTATAATTTATTCATATATATATATATATATATATATATATATATATATATATGTATGTATGTATGTGTGTGTGTGTGTGTGTGTGTGTGTGTGTGTACTTTGGTAGTATGTCATTATCAAGGCATGTATTATTAAGGACTCCAGAACTTTTGCCTTTAATAATCTTCCTTTGAGTTTTTCTTGCAAGTTTCTTTATATTTGGGTCTAAGTTCTTGAAAAAAGTCCCCAGTCCTTAATTTCTTGACAAGAACTTTTGGTTGTCGTCAACCGCCATTAGGGCTGTATGTTTTGGTTTGAAGTAGATTGTTTTTTATTTTTATAGAAAATATTTTTGGATATTCATGCAGTGTTGATTAGTTCATTAGCAATTGCGAGGGAGTTGGTAATTATTATTTGGAGGATTGAATTGTATTTATTTCTATCTATCTATCTATCTATCTATCTATATATATATATATATATATATATATATATATATATATATATATATATATATATATATATATATATATTTACATATTGCTCCCAGAAAAGAAATTAATTTGGTCAAGCACTCTAGGGAGAAAGTGTGGATTTGTAAACAGTGACTCTTACTTCAGATAATGCAAGACTCTTCCAACAGATTGTGTTCTCTGGGTCACTGGCATGTTTATGAAAAAAATAAATACACAAAAATTAGCCTTTCTCTCTGCCAGGCACCAACAGCCAAGGGATTAGTATCTCGATTGATGCCAAATTGGTCAGGTTTCAGTCCCATCTTGAAGTCAGATGTCTATCCACACTGTTGAGTTGTAATACAGTAAAACTGTCTGTGGATGACAAATATATATATATATATATATATATATATATATATATATATATATATATATATATATATATGGATATATTTATTTTAATACACCATTTTTATTACTTTAAATGTTACTTATATATCTGTGCACATGCGTGTGGGGGGTGTCACTATCTGTGTGTGTATGTAGCCAGTATACCCCTAAAAATCAATACTATATATCCAAATACTTACTACTTACAAATACTTAATGTTAAGAATTTGTTAAGCAGTAATTACAACAGATGGTGGTTTTATTGATGAAAACAAAATATGATGCTGTTGTATGACAATTTTATTTATTCTGAAGTGCTTATTTTTTTGCCAAAATAAAAGCAAATACACTGCAGTTACTGACATTGTATCTTTTACTTTAAAAAACCACAAACATATCTCATTTTAAGTTTTTTTTTAAAGAAATACTGGTTATACCTAACATTTTTGCCTGTAGTGTATCTATCTATCTATCTATATATATATATATATATATATATATATATATATATATAAAGAAATATAGTCTTAAGGTGTGCTATATTTATGGGATAAAGTGCTCAATATCAGAGATAGAGCGTGTGTACATATAAAAGTGAATATTGAAGTCAACACTTAGAGCCTCTAAGTGTTGACTTCAATGTTCACTTTTATATATATATATATATATGTGTGTGTGTGTCTGAATAAATTACAAACGTTTCTTGCCTCATTTAATTGTAATATATAAAGAAACTTCATGAATATGAAATGATTATGATAAAAATAAGCAGACATAATGTTTGTAATTTATTCAATCAGACATGCCTAAAAGAGTATTTGACACCAAGTCAGTCGGGTTTCGATCCTAGCTAGAGGCAACTGGAATTCTAGCTGCACTGATGAGCTGTGAAACAGTGAAACAGTCTGTCTGTGGATGACGTATATATATATATATATATATATATATATATATATATATATTAGAGGGAAACACTCTACAATATGGTATATCAGGGTCAGTTGATAGGAGGCGGGTTGACAAATTCAAGGGTTGTCTCAGGCGGCACACATGCTAGCTATACCAGTGGAGCATAGATTTAAGAACAATAGCAAGTATTGGAAACTTGTACTTATAATCAGAAAGATATGGCCCCAATTTCTGGAACCTATGATGTGGAAAGAAAGTTTAGAGCAACTAACATTCAGAGTGCATTGGAGGTAAGAGAAGCAAGGGGAAGAGGGGAACAATTTACTTAATGTTAAGTGAATGGACAGCAGAACAGGGCAAAAAGGAAAGGTAAAGTTTGAAAAGTTGCTTAGAGTATTAAAAGACAGGAAGTTGTGGAGAGACATGATCTTGAAAAGAGACAATGAAAAAGAAAACTTAAGGTAGTGGGACTTGAACAGTTAACCTTTCAGGTTCCAGTTCATTATTTTAAACATTTAGATCTACTCTTGTAAGAAGACTGGACTTCTAAAGAGTGCTAATCCAGTGCTAAACCTAACAAGATTGAATGTTGCTAACGCATATGAAAGATTCTGCAAGAGAAAGAACAGATGGAGAACAGAGAATTTTGCTTGATTTTTTGTTTTCTTTTCTGAAAGGATTTCTCCAAATGTTTTCTTTGTTGCCTACCGCAAGAAGCCGCTATAAGTTTGCTAAAGCAAAGTCATCTATCTAAAGAAGTAGCGATTTACATATGGAGTGTTAGAGTTTCATATAAGCATACATGAAGGAATATTGACATGAATACACAGAGTAATGTGTGTGTGTATGTTGGAAAGAGATAGTGTAGAGAAAGAGAGGCAACTAAATAATAAGAAGATAAAGAGAAAGAGAGAGAAAGTAAAAAGAAAGAGAATGGAAACAAGGAATAATGATGAGAGAAGATAAAATCGAAGAAAGAAAAAGAGAGAGACTGAGGCAAAGAAAATCAAAAGATAAAGAAAATAGTTCAAAATGAATGGAAAGGGATATTAAAATGGACAGTGAAGAGGAACAAAAAATGAACGATTGTTAGTGTGGAACAAAAAAAAAAATTGAGACGGTAAATGAGATAATTTTTTAAAATACGTTGTCACTAAGGAGAGAAAAAAAGAAAAAGATTATATATATATATATATATATATATATATATATATATATATATATATATATATATATATATATATATATATATATATATATATATATATATATATATATATATATATATATATATATATATATATATATATATATATATATATATATATATATATATATATATATATATATATATATATATATATATATATATATATATATATATATATATATATATATATATATATATACATATATATATATATATATATATATATATATATATATATGTATATATATATATATATATATATATATATATATATATATATATATATATATATATATATGTATATATATATATATATATATATATATATATATATATATATATATATATATATATATATATATATATATATATATATATATATATGTATATATATATATATATATATATATATGAATTTTTCCTTACAAGCATTATGAAGAGATACACACCCTCAGTCAAGCAGAACAAGAAATATATGTATATATATATATATATGTATATGTATATATATATATATATATATATATATATATATATTAATTTTTCCTTACAAGCATTATGAAGAAATACACACCCTCAGTCAAGAAGAACAAGAAATATATGTATATATATATATATATATATATATATATATATATATATATATATATATATATATATATAAGGAAAAAAATATATATATATATATATATATATATATATATATATATATATATATGAATTTTTCTTTACAAGCATTATGAATAAATACACAACCTCAGTCAAGCAGAACAAGAAAATTAAATTATCTATGAAAAAAAATTAAAAACCCACCTTATCATCAACAACAACAACTCCCCTACAAGATCCAAAGGAATTCACATGTCCCTTAAGGAACTGTGTTCCAGATCAAACAAAATTCATGAATAATTATATTGGACATACCATGACATGCCTATCTAGAAGACTCACATTACACAAATCTGACCATAGCTTAATTAGGTCACATTTAAACACACGCAGAACATCTTCATAGAAAATACAAGTATAATATCTTCACGATAAAAAAGAAAAAGCCAGCACTCAGTAACATCAATTATGAACATGATCACAATGTGCTGATCATGTTTGGAAAATAAAAAAAACGTTCTTATAACTCTTGGCTTTAGTCATTTTCTCACCACCAAAATGTAGCTTCCCTGTGCATTTTATATAAATACTTTTATGGTAAATGTCCTGATAAACTTTCCTCTATGGCACCAAGACGCTATGAATTTAAGTACAGTACTAGATTGATGGCAAGTTCCCATCACTTTACAATGGAAATAGCAAAAGATGTAACCGTAAGTTCTATGCTGACTGTTTCCTTATTCACTCTTCTTATTTGAGGCACTCTTTTCTGTCTTCTTGCTTTCCAGTCAAGTTTGATCTTCAAAAATTTAAATGCAACGTCAATTGTTATCTTCTGTCTTCTTAATTCCTTTTCTTGTATTGATCTCTCTCCTTAATAATATTTTTCTATTCTTTCACACTCAGTATCCCCTTGCATCTTAGTGGCTTTGTTGCCTTGCTTGGGGTGAAATGAAAAAAAATTAATATTAATGGAAATTATTTTCAACTCAACCTAGTGTCAGAGTTAGCTCCTCCTTAATTCCCTAAATGTTCACTACACTATGAATACTGGGCGACTTCTTGCCTGATTCTTTTTTTCACTTTGCATTTCAGCAGGCACATTTAAAAATGTGATCTCTCGCAGAGATCTGCATTTTGCCCACATGTGGGGAACACGACATGAAACACACACAGACATACACGAATGTATGAACATTCACCAAAATACAAACTCTTTGTGTTCACAGACAAACACAAATGTTGATGTCTTTGTCACTTGTAAATTTGTTGTTTAATGTATATATATGTTGATATATATATATATATATATATATATATATATATATATATATATATATATATTGGTCTTGTTTGTTTTCTTTACATCTTCAGTTGGACTCAATTTGAGTCCACCATCTTCTTCTAGCAGGAATAAACAGCACGTGTTTCTAATTCAACAACATGTAAACCCACCGGGTCTGCAACACTAGTATCTCTGTGTCATTGTTGATTCATTATCTATCTATCTATCTATCTATCTATCTATCTATCTATCTATTTATTTATCTATCTACCTACCCAGAATAGGGGGAACCAGAATGGGAGTCCCTAATGGTGTTTTTTGACCCTCACTATCTTACCAACATTGTCTTACTTCTATATGTTAAAAATTAAACTACGCACAACTGACTCTTAAAGGATGAAAAATTTTTGCAGATTTTGATGTCATTCTGGGGTCTTTTTGTTTTGTCCAAATTTGTAAAATTGTTTTGCTCATGCTAAGTCTTGAAAAACACTTTATAAAATTCACTATTTTTTTTATCCATGATGTTGAATGTGTTAAAATTATTCAACTTTTTAACAAGAAAAATCTCGAGTTGATATTAAAAATTACTGCAAAACATTGTTGATTTGTGATGGAATGATCTATTATGATATGTCTCTAATTTGTATTTAGGTATATTGCATTTATTTTCAAGTTTTCTATTTGAATTCTTCACTTATATTGCATATGATTCATTATTATACATAATTAGGTTACAATAAAATGTATATTTTATATGAGTACAACTCCATGAAAACTGAGATGTAGTCTTGATATCATAGATTCAAGGGGTGCCAAC
>CAHIKZ030000080.1:1440000-1470000 GCA_903632075.3 Acanthosepion pharaonis
GCCTGATCTTAACTTCACAATGGATCTGCTGAGATTGAGATGCTTGTAAAATACAAAGAAGAAATGGAATAGAAAGTATGGAAAATATACAAAAGATGACATAAGAGGAATGAAAAGAAAGATCAGCTTGAAATTTCAGTATTACTAGATGAAGGCATTACTATATTATGGTGGCCATTATTAATATTTGACTAATATTTCTTTCAACTTCATTTTAGTCGCCCTATTTTCACTAGTAATATTAGTTACCGTATTACTCTACAGAATTTTTATTTGATAAATCATTGTGAACCAATACCATTGTCTGAATTTCTGGGATGTGGAGTTATTATTTACATTATTGTCCTCATCTTTGTTGTTTTCATCACATTCAGCTTTTATGCTAGTCTATGAGGATCTCCTTAGTAGGCCTAGTGTAGAAATAAATACAATATGGGAGCCACTAATAAAGAAAGAAAGAGAAATGACAGCAAGGCTTCAGCTGCAGCAGCAGCAACAGTAATTACAAACATGTGCAGTAGCAGCAGTCAAAACATAATAAGCAGCAATGGCAGCAACAGCAGTAGCAATGACAGCCTAATCAGCAGTGATGATTAGGTTTACTCTTGTAATTGTCCTAGTAGATAAAAAAGCATTGTTTTGAAAAGTTGGTGACATAGTGGTTTTGAGTTCAATCCCTGTGTTGGGCAGTGTGTACTTGCACTCAGTGGAAACATGTGAGCAATAACTGAACAGTATTAAATAAGAACTAGACATAAACAGTGGACTGAGAACAAACCCCGTAAATTAAATAAAGGGTTCAGTTCATAATTCTTTGTAGGTTACCCAGATTGATATACACCTGAGGAAGGCCAGACAGCACAATGGCCGAAGCATTGCGATAACAACAACAGTAATCTAAATAGAGCAAATATTGTTAACCATAATTAATTTTCGACTAGTATTTCTTCTTTAATTTCAATTTCTATATGGCAGTGAACAATCGCCTCACAAATGAAGAAAAGACTTGAACCAACAGAAACATGGTTCTACAGAAGGATACTGAGGATACCGTGGACTGAACATGTGAGCAACAACAACGTTTTAGAGGAAGTAGGAAGAAAAAGGACACTTATACTTAACATCAGAAAGGGAATTTCTAGGCACATAACGAAAAAAGATGGCTTGGAAAATTTGATACTCACATGATATATTTAAATCAAGAGGGACAGGAAAACTATATAAACTACCAAGTGAGCTTGTGTAAATGGATGGCAGAATGGTGTTTAGGACGGTTAGGAAAAGGACATAATTTATTTAGAGCTACAAACGAGAGTCATTATGTGTATAGAGCATATTTTTGTTTTCATTTTTTAATTTAATTTGTTGTAGGAATTCTCAATCTAGCCCGGTTACTGTTAATATTAAGTAAAAATAATCATGGATTGGAAATCATATATACAAATAGACTAAAGATAATGTTTATAGTAATGAGAAATAAGACAAAATACATTCAAAATTGACTATATGTATGTACATATATATATAATGTTTATAGTCTTAAAGCTTATCCATTGAAAATCTTGTTCCTTTCAAGTCGGATTTTATTTTTGAAGAGGAAAAGTCACAACGGGCAAGATCTGGAAAATATAGTGGTTGCCTCATCTGGGAAATTTAATATTCCCCGGATCTGACAAACACTATATTCCCCAGATCCTGTTGTCAGACGTGAGGAATGTTGTTCTCAGTCAAAAACTGCTGCCCAAACCATTATCACTGATGGAATCTCTGTGGTTTGGTGAGATGGCCACACTCTACGCACTTCCCTTCCAACCACTACTATAAACAATAGAAGTGGGCAAGAACATATAAAAGTTGTATAATAATTATATATATATATATATATATATACATACACACATTGTAGAATGTAAAATATATAATAATAATGTACAATATATTATACAATGTACAATGGACAATATACAGTATATATAAGTTGTATATAAAAGAACATATAAAAGTTGCAAGGGGCATGATCTAGGCAAAATATAGCTCTTGACCAAAAACTGCTGCACAAGTCATGTTCACTAAAAAATCTGTGGTCTGTTGAGACAACTACACTCTGCACACTTTTCTTCCAACCACTTCTATAAACAATGGAAGTTAGCAAGAAAATTAGTGTGCATGTGCAACAGATTTCAAGGTCGATTTGTGTCAAGTGGCTTCAGGCTGCATACCTTAACCCTGTTACCATGGCAACAGTCCCAACACTTTTTGATCAGACCTCGTGTATATATATATATATATATATATATATATATATATATATATATATACATATGTAAGCAAATATATGGATATAGATCCGACAGTATGAAGAAAAATATATATGGAAAAAACAAACAAAAATCCTTATATACAATTATGCTGTTTTAATGTTAATATGTCAACGTCGGACGTTTCGGTCTAATAAACCATCTTTAGGACATATTCATAAATTATAACATTATCAATACAACATGACAAAGACGATGTACATAAGAACAAGACTTATCCAAACAGATAACTGAAAGTTTTATAAAATCAGCACTCTGTTTAAAACATGGCCAGCATAATTGTATATAAGGATTTTTGTTTGTTTTTCCGTATATATATATATATATTTTAAGAGATTTTTATGTTTATACATTCTTTTTTATAGATACAAATATTTAAGTAAATGCTTTGTTTATAATAAACAGTATTAAATAACATTTACCACCCTGAATGTCCGAGAATTTTTCATAGAAAATATTTGAAGCTGTATCCTGTTAACCTGTGTGACATCATTTGTTTACATTTGGATGTGCCATGAGCAGATATGAATGTATGTGAGAGATTCATGGAAGATTGAAGTTTAAAGACAGTAAATTTGACCTTGCTAACTGAATGCTACTCTGTGGTTAAATCAGTTAAAGGCACGTCAGGCTATATGACGGTTCTGTTTAGGATACAGGTTCGATTACTGTCGGAGGACGAATATTTTCTATGAAAATTTTGAACATTCAAGCTGGTAAATGTTTAATACTGTTTATTATAAACAGAACATTTACTTAAATATTTGTATCTATAAAAAAGAGTGTATAAACATAAAAATGTCTTAAAATAATTGTCGGACCTTGTCCATTTCATATATATATATATATATATATATATATATATATATATATATGAGGGGATGCTGAAAGTTCTTGACCCACAATTTGACAAAAATTAACCTTAAATAATTCAATGCCTTTCTATTTTTTAAAATTTTTTTATTGAAATGAACCTTTACACTGCATGGCGTTTCATTACCCATGGAACCACATAGGCATAGACATGTTTGCAACTACTTTTCTCATGACTTCACTCCCCCTTCTTATACTCATTCATCAATTCGCATCTATGACAATAATCACGTATATCTCTTTGTAAATGTACCTCGCTTTTAATGCATATATAAAATGTGTCCCATCAATTGAATATTGTAAAATTGGCCATTTCTCGTGTTGAATGCTGACAAAAGGTTTACTTAATTTCTGAAAAGAAAATATTTCAAATCATTATATGTCTCTTGTGAATCACAAATATGAAGCGAACAATCCAATGCCTAGATACATTAGAGAATATTTTAGATTCAAGGGGTATGGTTTTTGAAATGCAAAAACCACTTGGCTTTAAAAAAGAATTACAGGTTTCAAATTTACAAGAAGAAATGGATTATTCTGAATTCCTTACAAAATATGTATTCTGCCAATGTAAATGCCTCCAACATTTTCTCTTGCAAAATCTTTTATTCCTGAATTCATAGCATCATTATTTCAGTTTGTGATTCACACCAGAAAATACAAGCGGTTTGAGTTGAATTTGATGTCCACAAGAATCCTTAGATCAAAGAGGATTTGATCTGTGGTAGCTACAATATGTACTGCATTCACCCTAAGGTGATTTTATAAGCATAGCTTAGATGTAGCACAAGTGTGGGACACCTAGTTAGGATCAAACTCACTATTTAGTCATAATTGATCTTACAAGAAAAGCTCGCCAACCAGTACACCATATTGAAGTGCCCATGGTTTCACCCTAAGAGATACTTTGTATTTGGTGTCACATCGGAACATCAAAAGTGCCAGGTGCCAAAAGGGATTAACCTCAAAAGTGTAAAATAACAATACAATAAACAGCACTTACTGGCGTAAGGGTCCCAGCTAGCGTCCAGCTGGCAGACAAAAATAAAGCAGGTTGTAACTCAATACAAACCCTGCAAACTAACAAATGAATCAAGCTGGTATTTATACATAAATACCTCCACTCATGTACCAGCAGCCAATCACAGCCCAAGCAATGGACTATCCCACTTTAGCACAATGAGATGCTCCATGGCACCTTAAATATCTCTCTTTCTCAAGGTGGAGTTATTATTCACTCAGCTTGCTCCACAACTGAGTGTTTATCTTGACTATGTGATTGCTCTACAAAAGGTAATTTCATAGCCACCAACAATCAAGTCGCAAAGGATGTTGGTGGAAGGAAGTCAACCCAGCTGAACTTGGGATATAAACACATAAGGAAAACAGATGAAAGGTGTGGAGAAAACATAGCAGAATTTCAACTTTTCTATTCCAGCTCTGATATTTTGTTGCACCACATTTGTAACATAATAGCAGGAGGTGTGATGCAGCAAAATCAATTACTTTACCAAAAAAAGTCTTTCCTCTTCCAGTGTCGCATTCAAATGAATGAACAGATTCATCTTGATTCTTGTATTGTTTAAGATGAATCTTCCTCGAAGAGTTTCTCAAATTCACCGGTTTTTCAAGTTATGACATCGTCCAGCATGAACTTTGTCCTTGAGCTCAAAATTATATTGCTTAAATCTTAAAAGACCCTTTTCAAAACATGCTTGCACCTACTGTCTGATTTAACAGAAGCTTCAGTGACCCATGGCATTTCTTCCACTCCCCCTATAATGGGAATAACTGTGAAGGGTACACCGGTGTGCTTTACATTCATGAAGTATGTCTTGCCAAAAGAGAGAAAAATTATTTTCTTTATGTGCCATGTCTCTTCAGGATGTAAGTGATCATGGTTCTCCACAACTTCCTATCCCTTGTTGGTCAAAGCAATATTTGTATCTTTACTATCCCTGCCACTCCTTGTTCTGCCATCAATTCACATTTCCTTGTTCTTTCCCTTTGCTCCTCTTGCCATCAAATTCTCCAAGCATTCTTTCCTCATTATATATCCTAGAAATTTTTTCTAATTCCAAGTATAAGTGTCCTTTTTGTTTCCACTTTCATGAACACTTCTGCATTGCTCATATGTTCCAGCCATGATATTCTCAGCATCCTTCTGTAGAACTACATCATTGTTCTTTATTCACTGATATATTGTACGGCTGATCACTTGTTTTCCAATTATGCTTGTCTTCTCGAGGGTCTAGCAAAACCCTGTTGCAAACAGCTGCTCAGGCAAATTTGTTCAACATCCATTCAGTGAATCTTTGATTTATACTGCAACTATACTAAACAGAATTTATAGTTTCTGGTAGAAAGTGCATAGTCTGGCATCATTAAGGCCAGTATACTCAAATCCTTGGTCACAATGTGTAGAACAACCATTGACTTCTTCCAAACAGTATTGACAGACAAATTTCACTCACAAGACTAGGAGTAACAAATGGTTTTCAGACACTTCCCAACAGTGCCACTGTGGGAATAGGGCTGGTTGAATTTGAAATTGTGGTATTGCACTCAATTTAAAAATTTGAGGGTCTTACATGATAAATAATGACACAAAATATTTTTCCAAATCTTACCGTTTTTTGAGGAGATGAGTTTAAAGATTAAAATTAAGTGCAAAATCATATTGCTAGAATTTAGTGAAACTTTACAAATTTCATATGAGAAGATACATGGCACAAGTACGTACATTATTACTAAATCATTGTGCCATCAAATAAGACATTCATTTACTTCAAATCGAAATTATAATGAACATTTTAGCCACATTATTATGTATTATGTTATACAGTGCAGTATTTTTTGTGATTTTCAATAAAAAATACAAATTTAAAATATTTTGTCTTATAATTTGTGTCAAGCAGTATTATGGTGTTATATACACTTTTATCCATTTTTTTCTTTTTATTACTTATGTTCTAACAAATCTTATTTAGTAGCTTTTTTAAATCTTTTACAGCTTTTTACAGTTTTTACTCATCAAATACAGTAAAAAAAATTGTATATTTTGCTTGTGGTGATTCATAATTAGAATTCCGGTTTGAATATATTTTCAATTCAATGTGTCTAATACAAAAGATATCAACTTTATTTGGATTTATTCTCAAAATAGTAAAATTTTGATGGTAGTTTATAAACAAAAACCCATGGAAATTAAGTATTTCTGTATATTTTTGCAAATGGTTTTAAATCTAAATGCTCAAAAATTTGTAAAAGCTACCAATCTCCTTTTAGGTGTTACTTCTTATAACATCAAATTCCAGCTTTTACAGTGGGTGCAATGTAAATTTTCTACAAAAAAATATGAAAAATCAACCTGCCCTACTTTGGAAAGTGCCTGAAAAAAACCACATACTGAGATCATTTCACTATAAGTGATATTATCCAGAGGCCTCCATCCATGACAAATCAACCATGGCGAGATTCTAATCTAGGAATCATGGTTGGAATGCTTCCATTCTAACAATTTGATGATCGGACCATTCACTGTTATATAAATGGATTGATATGACGTAGCAGTTCATCTCTGTTTTCTACGTTTATATTGAAATTTTTTCTGTTTCTTAATACTTTTTTAAAACTTCTTGTCTTTTTACTGTCTCTCCCATTTCCTCTCCTGCCATCCAGCCACACAAACTCCCCAGGTAGGGAGCTTGTTTCCCCATTAACTCTTCTTACATCAATATATCATTTGAAAATGAAATACTCCAAATGCTCTTTCCTCGTCAGATATCCCAAAAATGGGCACTTCGACATGGTGCAATGGTTAGGTCTTGCTAAATAAATTGTTAATACTAAATAGTGAGTTTGATCCTCACTGGGTAGTCCATAATTTTGTCTTTTGTGCCACATCTAAGCTATGCTTAGAAAATCAACATAATGTACCAAAAATTTTGACTGCCAGTTTTAAAGTACAAATGTCTTTTTTGTTTTTATTTTCCTTAAAACTTCCTCATCATTTACATGCTCGGTCCAATTAATTCTCAGAATTCGTCTGTATAAATGTATTTTTTTTTTTTTTCTTAAGTCTCCTTTTCATTTTCAGTGAGAAAAATGCCCAGCATTCATTGCCTTTATATAGTAGGTGAGCACTCTTTACTCTGTTTCGAATGGTATTCTGTTTTTTCATAGTTTGCTTAGCTTTTGGAAGGCATTTTTCCAGTGCACCTCTGGATTTCTGTGTCACTTCCCAGGTAGTTAAATTTCCATTCACTTTGTAGCTTGAATCATGAATTTTTAAATTTTCCAGACTAACTTAACAAAAATCTATGACATTTTTTTTCTGTTTTTTAAATCAATTCCCCGCAAGCAAGGCAATAATTCCACTAAGATGCAACGAGCTACTGGTATTGAAAGAGATCTAAACCAATTGGCCCCTTTTCTAAAATGGGAAAACACACAAAAAAGGCATATGCCAAATTAAACTATTTTATATTCATAGCAACAGACACACACACGCATGCATGCACACATGCACATTGATATCTGCTCATGGCATATCCAAATGTAAACAAATGACGTCACACATTATGAAATGGACAAAGTCCGACAATTATTTTAAGACATTTTTATGTTTATACATTCTTTTTATAGATACAAATATTTAAGTAAATAAACGGTATTAAACAACATTTACCAGCCTGTTTCTCAGACATTCAAGCTGGTAAATGTGTAATACTGTTTATTGTCAACAGAGCTTTTACTTAAATATTTGTATCTATAAAAGAATGTATAAATAAAATTCTTAAAATAATATATATATATATATATATATATATATATATTATCTATTGGGTTGTTAATTTGTAATGGTTTCTACCTCCGTGAGTCCCAAACTAGAATAAATATGAAGAACTAAAAAGTGAAATATAAACAACAAAGGTGCCAGAATACAACAATGTAAAACAAGAATATAACATGAGTTAAACATGGTGCTAACAGTCAATATGGGTTGCACTCTACAACATTATAACTATTTGAGTTAAGGTGACATGAGGTGATAAATTACCATCTATGAATATCTTTGTTTCTCAATAGAGTGAGTCCAAACATTGGTTGCAGCATGTGTTGCCTTAACTTCTTCCCTGGATCAGAATGTGGCAAGGATCTTAATCCAACTCAGTTGCCCCTCCTGTGCCAAGTACATTGACTCACTTCACTTATCTAGGTGGAGTATTCTATCTAAAACCCTACATATTTAAATATCTGCTGTTTGACCAATGGCAAACTAGCACTAAAGAGTTCAGTGAGCCCTGCGACTTAAGAAGCTGGGGTGAGAACAAATGGATTTATACCATTTGAACAAAACTGTCATGAACTTGGCCTGAATGTGAACTAGATGATGTTCTTATCAAAATACAGCTAGCCTCCAATGCAATCACTCCATCTATGTTTTCTTCATATATTTCAGTTGCTTTAAAATAAAGAACTCCTGCATTAAGATTAACAAAGTTCAAGCACTTCAGGGAATGAAACAAAATTCAAGCACTTCAGAGAATGAAACAAGCATAAAGCACTTCAGAGAATGAAACAAGCTAAAAGCACATCAGGGAATGATACACACTTGGAGCACTTGAGGGAAGGTAACCAGTTTCAAGCACTTCAAGGAATGAAACAAGTTTGAACCACTTCAGGGAATGAAACATGTTTAAAGCACTTCAGTTAAAGAATCAAAATTCAAACACTTCAGGGAAAAAAATGAGCTTCAACCACTTCAGGAAATGAAATAAGCTTCAAGCACTTCAGGGAATGAAACATGTTTTGAGCTCTTCAGCGAATGAAACAAACTTCAAGCATTTCAAGAAATGAAACAAGCTTCAAGCACTTCAGGGAATGAAACGCACTACAAGCAATTCAGTGAATGAAATTTACTTTGAGCACTTCAGGGATGAAACATGCTTTGCGCACTTCAGGGTATGAATTAAGCTTCGAGCACTTCAGGGAATGAGACTGGCTTGAAGCACTTCAGGGAATAAAAGACACTTCAAGCCCTTTGGAGAATAAAACAGTCACTCCCTCTTTAATCTTTTTCAAACATTTCTTTAGCTGTAACCTATAGAACCATCATTTCAAAGTTGGAGAACACCTTCACTAAGGTTAACAATCTTCAAGAAATTCATGGAATGAACATACAGACTTTTAAACATAATTTTAGTGCTGTTGCCATTGAGCTATAACTTTATCAAAAGCTACCAAAATATCAAGTCACAGGATGACTGAACAATTTAATGCATCATGTGCACACAGCAATTGCATCCTGTGCACTCATACTTTACAGTGTAAGTGAAATATAAGTAAGACAGTTTAGTTTACAGCTGTTACACCATTTTGAAATAATGGCCACAACATTGACTATGTCAAAAGAAGCAAGTAAAACATCTGATTGGGCAACTAACTGCCCATAAAAATGGTCAAGGAACATAAAATTTTTATGTAGCAATTAATGAGGCTTGGCTTCATTTCTAAATATTGACATTTACATTTTCTGATCATTTGTTCAAATATGCATCTTTCGTCTTCATCTGTCTCTCTTTCAGTTGCATGATCTCAATACCTCTTTCTCTCTTTTGTTTCTCTCTAATTATCTGCCATGATACTCATCTATCAGTCTACTTTCCTATCTGCTGCTATTGCCCTTTTTAAAAGAAATTAATATTTATTTTGCATTTCCTTCCCATCAACTTCTAGTCTTCCACTTATTTTCTCTCTCCCTCTTGCTTTTTATTTATTAATTCTTGCATCTTTCTCTTCAATTAACTTTTCTTTCATTATTGCATCTCTCTCTCTATCTCTTTCTCTCTTTGTCTCTCCAACATCCTTTCTTTTGCTAATTACATCTCTCTCTCCAATTTCTATTTGTTTATTGTTGCATCTCTCGCACCAGCTTTCTGTTTATTAATTCTTGCATCTTTCTCTCCAAGTAATTTTTCTTTCATTATTGCATCTCTCTCTCTGTCTCTCTCTTGAACATCCCGTCTTTTACTAGTTTCATCTCTCCCTCCAATTTCTATTCATTTATTGCTGTATCTCTCCCTCCAGCTTTTTATTTATTAATTCGTGCATCTTTCTCTCCAACTAATCTTTCTTTTATTATTGCATCTCTCTCTCTCTCTCTCTATCTCTCTCTCTCTATCTCTCTCTCTCTCTCTCTCTCTCTCTCTCTCTAACATCCTTTCTTTTACTGGTTGCCTCTATCTCTCTCTCTCTACAATGTCTTTTCGTTTATTGTTGCATCTCTCCCTCTTGCTTTCTATTCATTAATTCTTGCATCTTTCTCTCCAACTAACTTTTCTTTCATTATTGCATCTCTCTCTCTGTCTCTTTCTCTCTTTGTCTCTCAAACATTCTTTCTTTTGCTAATTACATCTCTCTCCCCAATTTCTGTTCATTTATTGTTGCATCTCTCCCTTCAGCTTTCTGTTTATTATTTATTGCATCTTTCTCTCCAGCTAACTATTCTTTCATAATAAGTCTCTCTTTGTCTCTCTCTCTCTCTCCAACATCCTTTCTTTTCTTAGTTGCATCTCTCTGTTGAATTTCTATTCATTTATTGCTGCATCTCTGCTTCCAGCTTTCTATTTATTTACTCTTGTATCTTTTTCTCCAACTTTTCTTTCATTATTGTGTCTCTCTCCCTCTCTCTCTGTGTCTCTCTCTTTGTCTCTCCAACATCCTTTCTTTTGCTAATTAAATCTCTCTCTCTCCAATTTCTATTTGTTTATTGTTGCATCTCTCCCTACAACTTTCTATTTATTAATTCTTGTGTCTTTCTCTCCAACTAATTTTTCTTTCATTATTACGTCTCTCCCTCTCCCTCCCTCTCTCTCTCTCTCTCTGTCTCTCCAACATCCTTTCCTTTACTAATTACATCTCTCTCCCCAATTCCTATGTGTTTATTGTTACATCTCTCCCTCCATCTTTCTGTTTATTAATTCTTGCATCCGTCTATCCAAGTAATTTTTCTTTCCTTATTGCATCTCTCTCTCTGTCTCTCTCTTGAACATCCTTTCTTTTAATAGTTGCTTCTCTCCCTCTAGTTTCTATTCATTTATTGTTGCATCTCTCCCTTCAGCCTTCTGTTTATTATTTATTGCATCTTTCTCTCCAGCTAACTATTCTTTCATAATACGTCTCTCTCTGTCTCTCACATCAACATCCTTTCCTTTCCTAATTGCTATCTCTCTGTTGAATTTCTATTCATTTATTACTGCATCTTAACTTCCAGCTTTCTATTTATTTACTCTTGCATCTTTTTCACCAACTAACTTTTCTTTCATTATTGTGTGTGTGTGTCTCTCTCTCTCTCTCTCTCTCTGTCTCTCTCTCTTTGTCTCGCCATCATCCTTTCTTTTGCTAATTACATCTCTCTCTCTCTCTCTCTCTCTCTCTCCAATTTCTATTCGTTTATTGTTGCGTCTCTCCCTCCAGCTTCCTATTTCTTAATTCGTGTGTCTTTCTCGCCAACTAATTTTTCTTTCATTATTACGTCTCCTCTCTCTCTCTCTCTTTGTCTCTCCAACATCCTTTCCTTTACTAATTATATCTCTCTCTCCAATTTCTGTATGTTTTTGTCGCATTTCTCCCTCGAGCTTTCAGTTTATTAATCCTTGCATCTTTCTCTCCAACTAACTATTATTTTATCATTATGTCTCTCTTTCACTCTCTCTCTCTCTCTCTCTCTCTCTCTCTCACACCAACATCCTTTCTTTTCCTAGTTGCGTCTCTCTGTTGAATTTCTATTCGTTTATTGCTGTATCTATTCTTCCAGCTCTTTCTTTATTAATTCTTGCATATTTCTCTCCAATAACTTTTCTTTCATTATTGCATCTCTCTCTCTCTCTCTCTCTCTCTCTCTCTCTCTCTCTCTCTCTCTCTCTCTCTCTCTCTCTCTCTCTTTCTCTTTTTGTCTCTCCAACATCCTTTCTTTTGCTAATTACATCTCTCTCTCCAATTTCTATTTGTTTATTGTTGCATCTCTCCCTCCAGCTTTCTGTTTATTAATTCTTGCATCTTTCTCTCCAGGTAATTTTTCTTTCATTATTGCATCTCTCTCTCTGTCTCTCTCTTGAACATCCCGTCTTTTACTAGTTTCATCTCTCCCTCAAATTTCTATTCATTTATTGATGCATCTCTCCCTCCAGCTTTTTATTTATTAATTCATGCATTTTCTCTCCAACTAATCTTTCTTTTATTCATGCATCTCTCTCTCTCTCTCTCTCTCTCTCTCTCTCTCTCTCCTCAACATCCTTTCTTTTACTGGTTGCCTCTATCTCTCTCTCTCTCTCTCTACAATGTCTTTTCGTTTATTGTTGCATATCTCCTGCAGCTTTCTATTCATTAATTCTTGTATCTTTCTCTCCAACTAACTTTTCCTTCATTATTGTGTCTCTCTCTCTCTCTCTCTCCAACGTCTTTTCTTTTACTAGTTGCAATTACCTTTCTTTCACTTGTGTTTCTCCCTCTAGTTTACTACCTATTACTCTCTTACATCTCTCTCACTAACTTTCTTTCTTTTATTGTTATGTATCTCTCTCCAACTTCCTTTCTTTCACTTGTTGCACGTCACCCT
Organism: Acanthosepion pharaonis; assembly: GCA_903632075.3. Taxonomy (NCBI): domain Eukaryota; kingdom Metazoa; phylum Mollusca; class Cephalopoda; order Sepiida; family Sepiidae; genus Acanthosepion; species Acanthosepion pharaonis. The sequence goes on from CAHIKZ030000080.1 coordinate 1,452,814, forward strand.
GTAACTTTTTGCCTGTCTCTCTAATCTCCTTTCTTTAACTCATCTTCAACTTCCCCAACTTCGTTTCTTGTATAAACATAGAGAAATGTTTGCCAATTTCATGTCTACCTCAGTTTTCAGTTCATGTTTACTCTGACATAACTGTATTTTGATTCAGAAAGGGACTAACGATTGTTCATGGGAAAGACAACTTCTCAAGGGAAAAAAGGTTCAATTACACATACAAATATAGAATTGTACTCTGTATAATTCTACTGTTTGAAAGATTCGGATTTATTATTTATCAAAAGCAATTAATTCAGAACTGCGGCAGATGTAATTTCAGATACACAAAGCAATCATACTGTATTAAAATAATGATGAGATGATAATCTAGTGGAGCCAGTTCCAATGTGCAATTTTCAATGATTCAAACATATATTGACAATAACTTTTATTTTTTAGTGTTATGTCCCTTCATGACTCCAGCAGTAACAAATTACCAGAGCCTAATTTTCTTTAATAATTGTTTTCTTCATTCATATGCCATGTCCTTCCAGGACGTGGGTGATTACAGCTTTCCACAACTTCCTATCCTTTGTAGCATAACTCTTACTAAACAGTCCCTGTTTTACTATTCTTTTACACGGGCACGTTAGGTAGATTACTCATTGTTATCCTCTTGCATTCAATATTTCCTGTAAGTGTCAAATTCTTGTGACAAACATATTCAGTCTATGATATTCTCATCATCCTTCTGTAGAATCACATTTCTGTTGTCTCAAATATCTCCTTAACAGCTGTTATTTCCTTGGGAAATGTAGTGTAGTGGTTTCTCATTTCCTTCTCCAAAACATTTAAGTTTCTAGTTGTCTTTCTAAATGACTGTACTACAGGGGATAAAATGCCTAGAGTGTCATGATATTTAATCCATAGCTTTGGGGGGGGCTAGATAAAGTCATTCCTTTCATAAGAGAAATAATCCGAAATACAAAGTAAATATATCTTTGGCAGAAATTAGAACTTGTCTTCTAATCACTTCAAGTACTTTGGCCTATAGATCAGTTCTAACAAATTTAAAGTAAGAGAAAAGGAAACTGAACATAGAATAGGCGGGTCAGTGATAGTTTCACCCAACACCACCAATTGCTACAAAACCAAAACATCAAGTTGAAAACTCAAGACATGTTCTTAAATAGCCTTGTCAGATCGAAACTTTTTTGTGGGTGCCATGCATGAGGCTAACCCCATTCAAAAATATCTAAATTGTTAGTTGTATTCGACCACTTTCTGAGATCAATGATTAAAAATGGCTTTGAGTGAGTGAAGCCTGAAGACCATTCATCTTTAAACATTATGGACAGGCTCTACATAATCACAAACAATGAACGATACTAAATAACAGAACGACATCACTTCAGATATTTCAGAAACAGCAACAACTAAAATGGATATCAAATGTAACTTAAAGAGAAAATAACGACAGAAGATATTGACATTCCACACTACTTCAAGCAAAAGATTAGGAAAGAAATCCCCATCAAACCTGGAAAGAGTGATAACAGCTAATGGACTTGAGAAACCTATTTTACCTGAAAAATTGTTTTACAAGAAAGATTTTATAAATTTCAACTGAAAGCAGTACTGGCTACTCAGTGAATGAATCTCAAATGTTTCCTTGTAGGGAAACGGCTGACTATTACTGATTCCATTTTCGGCATTCAAAACTCTTCTCTAAGACAGTTGTACTTTAGTATTACGTACATGAACAAGACAAAAAGTAATCACAAAATCTGACAAAAAATGTTGTGTATTTTTTCTTGGAGATTGAAACAAGAATATTACATCCTATCATTGCAAATAGGTGAGAGAGTGCAGTTCATCATGATATTTAACCCATAGCTGTGGGGATAGGACAGTAGATGGATTCATGCCTTTCACAAGGGCAATATTTTAAAAAATAAAATGAAATAAACAGTTTTGTGTAAATGTTTAAAAAAACAGGGATTAGGAGGAAGTTGTGGAGTACCATGATCAACCACATCATAAAGGGGAAGATCACATAGAAGGATTATATTATGATGGCTCACAATATCAGAGGCAGCTGTTGCTGGTTTTACAGTAAACATTAAATATACCTATATCTCATCTTTGCGTTCTGGGCAAGACAATAAACTACACCCGACAGCAAGGCCTCTGATCAGGAGGTTTTGAGGAGCGTGGAACCACCTCTTAATTGCTGGGGTTCTCAGGTCCACCCTGACCCGGTGGGGTAGCACCTGTCAGAGTCCCAGCTATGGGCAAATAGTTAAAACCCAAACATGGGTCAAAATATTATGAAAGTGTAAAAATAGGTTTTAATAATAGGCTTTTGAAGTAAAAATTATTACTAGCAATAAATTTTGAGGAAAAAAATTTTACCAGCAATACATTTTTGGAAAAAATATTACCACCAATAAAAATGTTGTCAGCATTAAATAACCCATTGATGTGGGACTGATAAGGTATTGAGATTTCGGTGTGAGTGAGTTTCTCGAATTCTTCGTCACCACTGATGTGGGCCCAAAGTTAGGACCATGGAAGGAAAACACAGAACACAGATTAGAGGTAAGAAAGATATATTAAACAAAAAGGTTACAAAGATAGTGTAAGTGTAAGCAGAGCTTACTATGTGCCAGTGTCCAATATTGGTAGTCGTACGCGGCTGATACTACGGTATTAGAATACTCTCTCTCCTCCTCCTCTTCTTCTTCTCTGTAGAGTGTTATGTCGCATACTTTATACAGTCCTGGAAGAGTCCATGTTGTAGTTATGTTACGGTCTCACAACACCCATTGAGGTTGATATGCCGTAAAACAAACCAAACCAAACTAATATCTCATCTTTGTCTTCATCTTTGTTGTTATTATAACAAAGTTTTGTACATTGTACACTCCCATCTCCTTCAGGTGACTGCCAGGAACTTAGTAGTACTAAATAAGAACAAGATGAAATGTCCCTAGATATGGACAGTAGAACAAGATCAATGTATTTATGGAGAAGAGAAAGATATTTGAATTTCTGGAAGGATGAGTTATCATTATTTGCATTATTTATACTCAGACTAACTAGACAATTTACAAAAATGAGATATCCATCGACATGGGCAGCAGAAGATCTGTCTATCATTGTAGATCGTGCAAAGGGTCGAGTTCAATATTATCTGAAAGGTATCTGGATTGGCAGACAGCTGATGAAGGACATTAAGTTTGTCTTCATAATTCACCCCTGAGGATGATCTAAGAGGAAATAGAAAGTACCCGGGTTAACAAGAACTACAGTGCATTTCTTGATAAATTTCATCTCAACATCAAGAAAATAATTAGAGAACTAGAAAGGATTATTATAAAAATAAATGCACACAATATGTCTATATTATTTAAACATGCTTGAACACACACACACATATATATATATGCATATATATATATATATATATATATATATATATATATATATATATATATATATATATATATATATATATATATATTTTTTTTTTAAATATTTTTTTTATGTCTATACATTTTTTTATAGATACAAATATTTAAGTAAATGCTCTGTTTATAATAAACAGTATTAACAACATTCATTGGCCTGAATGTATAAACATAAAAAATCTCTTAAAATATATATACATATATATATATATATATATATATATATTTTAGACATTTTATGTTTATATGTTCTTTTTATAGATACAAATATTTAAGTAAATGCTCTGTTTATAAGAAAACAGTATTTACAACATTCATCAACCTAAATGTTTAAAAATAAAAATCTCTTAAATATATATATATATATATATATATATATATATATATATATGTATATATATAAAGACATTTTTTATGTTTATATGTTCTTTTTATAGATACAAATATTTAAGTAAATGCTCTGTTTATAATAAACAGTATTAATGACATTTGCAGAAGGATGCTGAGAATACCATGGACTGAATATGTAAGCAATGATGAAGTTTTAGAGAAAATGGAAACGAAAAGAAAACTTATAAGTCAGAAAGCAATAGTTTAAATTTCTAGGGTGCACAATGGGGAAAGAGGGCTTGGAAAATTTGATACTCACAGGATGTATTGAAGGCAAGAGGGACAGAGGAAAGCACTGCATAACCTACTGAATGAGATTGTGTAAATGATTGGTAGAACAGGGATTAGGAGAGATAACAAAAAGACCAACATTGCTAAGGGCTACAAAGAGCAGAAAGTCATGGAGAGCCATGATCACCCATGTCCCGAAGTGACACAACACATAAAAGATAAAGAAGGCAAGTCTTACTAAGTTGACTATTTGATTCTTCAAACTTCATAAAAAAAAAAGCAGTACATCCAATTAGACTCATTGATTGAAGGCCAATCTAATTTGGATTTTCGTTATTTTTTATGAATCTTATTAAGGAGGCAAAGTTACTCATCCTTTGAATTAGTAAGATACCAAACAGAAGACGAAAATGATAAAACGAACCAAGTTATTTTTTTTTTTCAAATATGTAAACTTTTGGAAGAGATTTTTTTCCTCTCAAGTTTAATGACACCTTTTTTTCATCCTACTTTCAGATGACTTTCATGGATCTTCAAACTTTGAAATGATCATTAAAACTATATAGGTTTTTCTCTTAAAAAATGTTATCTATCTATATATCTATCTAACAGTCTGTAACTATAAACATAACATTCTGTTCATATCTATCAGTCTGTAAGTATGGGGAATTCAATCTATATACCCATATATATATATATATATATGTATGTATGTATGTATGTACGTATATATTATTTATTTTAGGATAATAAAACATGTTATAAAAAAATCGCTACACAATTACAATTATGTTTCCATATTATAAATGTGTCTCTTCAGGTGATGTTAAACTACTGGTGAATGAAAGATTAATTTGATTTCAAAAAGCAGAATTGTGGGCTTTGCTGTGATTAACCAATCAAATGTGACCTATGCTAAATTCAAATTCGACGTCATATGTTTATGTTTGGATACACCATGAGCTGATATGAATGTACGAATTACATCACACATTACAAAATTATTTTAAGACGTTTTTCTGTTTATACATTATTTTTATAGATACAAATATTTAAGTAAATGCTTTGTTTATAATAAAAAGTATTAATAACATTTACCAGCCTAAGGTCAATTAGTTTATTGTAATTGTATTTAAAAAGCAGTAAAATTGACCTGGCTAACCAAAACACTTCTCTGTAGCTAAATTGATATAGCATGTCAGGAGGTTCAATTCCTGTCGGAGGACACAAATTTTCTATAAAAATTTCTCAAACGTTCAGTCCGGTAAATATAGTTAATACGATTTATTATAAACAGAGCATTTACTTAAATATTTATATCTATAAAAATAACATATAAACAGAAAAAGTCTTGAAATAATTGTCAGATTTTGTCCATTTCATGATATATATATATATATATATATATATATATATATATATGTTTGTAACTATTACTCTGTAAATATGGTCATATCTGTCTATCTGTTTATATATTAGTCTGTTCACACAACTATTTTATAATCTGTGCAACATTCACTACAGTACAATTTTATTTTGGGATTAAATGAAGCATTTTCAATATGTATTATTATCATTATTATTATTAGTAGTAGTAGTAGTAGTAGTAGTAGTAGTAGCAGTAGTAGTAGGTGGTGGAGGTCATTGAAGAGAAGGAACAGAAGGGGGATTTTTTTCTCTGTCTTGTTGAATTAAGGTGGGCTACATTAAATATCCCACTCATGACTACAGATTTGCTTGCCAAAGTTCTGCAACAACTATTATGGGACAGAGATACTAATATTAAGTGTTATGATGGAAATATGAAGGCGGGAGATTCAGACTCCTACATGTGTACTCTCAGAGGCGTCTTGGCCCATTTCCCTAGGGTACATGACAAAGGAGAAGAAGTTCTATGTTTGAGTTGGAATTGGGAGTTAACAGAGATTTCCTCCCCTATGATCAGAAAGACAGGGCAATCATCACAAATCTCTGGTGAGTTGTGGCAAGTAAGAAAGCAATAAACAATTGCCGAAGAAGACTTTTGTACAGCTCTTTCGTCTCCACCGCAACAAGCATTAGTACTGCTGGATTTTCCTTCCAGCTGCACAGTTTCTACATATTAACCTATCAGGTTGTGTTGCATCAGTGATGTGGTCAACTCAAAGAATAATACCTTCAGAAGGGATAAAAAAAAAAAACAGAAATAGCCCTCCTCTTTTTGGTGTTGCTTTCTCATTTTCATGCCCCTTTCTCGCTTGTCTCCTCTTTCTCTTTTGGGCCCTTAATTACATTTGTCTCCCCTTTCTCTATTGGTGCCCTTTTCTCTTTTTGATTTCCCCTTTCTCTTTTGGACCCCTATATATGTATTTGTTTTATTTAATTACAGCTTTGATGGACTGAAAAACTTTATACAAAATACAAAGTACCATCTAGAATGTTCATACCAGTGGAAAATTTTCAACTAATAAAATAAGTATGCCTGTTCAAATTAATTTTTTCTTAGAAATTTTATATATTTGTTTCATTAACAAAGATCTCATGCCACAGAGAAAATTATTCTAAATTATTTGCAGTACCAAATAAGCCATTATTAGGGAAGAAAATTCGGTTGACCCCAATCCTGAAGGGGTCAAGACTAGCTATTGGGGAAGCATCTTCTTGGGAGTCAGCATCAAGCTTGGTGTGTGTGTATGTGGCGGGGGTGGGGGACTGAATGGAACTTCTTTCTCACTAATGGAATACGAAGGGAATGGGGATGATTCATCCATGTGTACATGACATGGCAGGTCTTAGCTGGAAAGGCCTGAACTGGTGGGACTAATGAATGTTGTTTGTCAGAACATTTGCCATGGAAATAGCGATAATATCGAGTGACCTGAAACCCTTCATATGTGGTGAAGAGGTTATAGCGTGAAAAACTAAACACCCACAAATTAATTGCACATCTTTTGAACTCTGTCAAAGCTAGATAAATTATGACTGGGCAACCCCAGCCCAAATATGGCAGCAATACTCCATTTTTTTAATTTTATTTTTGTTCGATATGACTCTTCTCAATTCATGCATGAAGTACATCTAAAGAAGGCTGTAGAATGGATTGGCCAAAGCCCCATGAGGAAAAAGAACAAAAACAGAATCTACAAGCTTCTAAAAATTACAGATGCAAACGTCTTCATGTTACAGTCATTAGATATTTACTTGCTTGTTCTAATGTCTTTTCAAGTGTTGGTATTTGCTAATCTAATTTAAAGATCTAGTCTTGTGACTGTGTCCAGCAAAATAAGAATAAATAAAATTGATTTAATGTATTTCTTTTTGGCAAAATAAAGTTAAGAATAAAGAAAATAAGAAAAACTGAAATTTATCTCTGGAATTTGTTACAGCATTTCAATGTTTTTTTTTTAGTTTTTTTTTGTTAAAACATTTTCTACATGTTCAAATCGATGAGATTGTAATGATCATATTTTTGTAATAGACACATAGAAATACTAGCCTAAGTACCTGTCTACACCAGGGTAGGGTTAGAGACTTAGATCGCAGGTGGTTACAAGAATAATATAAGTACAGGTTGCTGTCTACTTACCATCACAATTGGCTTAGATTGACTAGTTGTATATCAGCCTGGAATTAATTTTGTAATCTTTTTATCTCTCTTTTCAAAGACACAAACAGTTTCGGGTAAAGTGTATTGTGCCTGAGGCGACCCTCACATTGAGCTTTGATTGTGTGGAAAGAGGGAAACAAACATTACTTGATTTCAGTGTGACAGAAATAAGGAAGGGAAGATAGAAGTCAATAGAGTGAGAGAGTGATAAAGAATCTCATAAGAACAGGTACAACACTTTGATCTCAGCGAAAAAGGTCGAGAAATGAAGACAACCATGATAAAAGAACCATTTTTCAGATGTACAGTATCGAATGACAGAAATCAATTAAGGCAATTGCCAAAAATCCAATTACCATGAATAAAATAACATCGTCTGTTGAATTATTTTTTAAATATTATTAATAGAAATATTTGTAAGATAGGGATTCGGCTAGAAAGAAAGGAAGAAGTGTTACATGTCTTCTGCCCACACCTCCTGAATTATTCCGTTTTGACTCCATAGGAAAACAAGACATATGAATAAAAGAATCTTTTCATTTGTACCCCCTTACTTCTTAATATAACAACTGCATTCATATTTCAGATTGTTATTGCAATATTTTGCTCAAATGTCTAACCATGTGAAAGAATTTCTACACATATTTTATTGCTGTAGAACTTATTCAGTCATTCACTGAAGAATTAAGATTCATCCAAGGATTCAAATAGGAAATTTTTCACGGGTTTTTCTAGTGAATAATAATTGTAGGCTTATGTCATATATCAGGGGCTTGTGATTGCTTTTGACTGACATTCATGAGGGTTGACAAAATCCTCTCTGCAACTTGACCTATCAGTACTAAAATGCAGAGTGAATTTTGATGGCATTCTTTAAGGAAAAAAATGTAAATCTTAGCATATGGTGTGACAAAAGACATGACTTACTTCAGAATTCAAAACAAGCGCAAACGTGTTTTGCCTGCAAAATGATGACAAAAAGAAATATGGCTGCTATTGAAGACGCAATTTTTGCGCACCTATCTCATCCAAAATAAGACAATGTTTGCACACATGCAAATTTTGGCCATACTGGAATAGCATAAAAAGCGGGGTGCCAGCAGCACAAGAGAACTGAAGTCATTCGGCAGACAGCGTGCAATAGAGTTGGACATATGGATTGACAGACGGACAAAGAGGAAGTCGAAGTAGGTGCGGCTGAGCTGTGGTCTGTTTAACAACTGCCCAGTGAGAAAGGGAGCCACGAAATCGATTTTCTTGAGGTGACCAAAGAAGAACAAAAAAATAGCTGGCCTGCCGGAGAGTACCGCACTGCACTTTTTGACCCCGCTCTCATTACCATTTTTCTCTATGATAATCACTATTATGGAGTTATAACCCTGGGTAAATAATTATAAACCCCATAACATTTATACATAAGAAGAACAAGATGAATATTATTTATCATCTGGTTGTTATATGGTGTTTAAGACATGAGAGACAATAATACTGATTAAAATTGGAATCTGATGATAAAGAATGATTAAATTGTATGCAGTATTTTTCCTATATTTTTTTATTTATCTCTATCTATAAAAGGTAGGATGTGTGTGTGTGTAACGAATGCACGGCCGCAATTTTCGACGGATTTGCGCCAAAATTTACATGGATATGCTTCAAGTTAGCGTGAAGGCCAAGACTGACTTTGCATTTCCCAATTCCCATCAATAGTAGAAATAATCGATTTTTTCATGTTTCTACGGCAATTTTCAGGTAGATTGCAGCCATTTTGTACTGGCCAGAGTGAGATCTTATAGCTGAATAGGCAGGAAGATTTTATTGGCCAGCATGGGAGCCAACAGCTGACTGACATGAATGTTAACTAGCATGCTAGCATGCAAAAAAACTTGATAGCTGCATTCGTCACAAGTGGGAAAAATTTAAATCTGCATGGCACTTTACTCCAATTGGCTCATTCGCTTGCTTAAACTCAACGTTGATTCTGATTCCGCAGAACTGGGTTGGATGTGAAAAAGTATTTGTTGTTAACATTCTTTTTTCATTTGGTTTTTCCAGTTATGAGTCCTTTTTTAAAGTTGATCGTTTTGTGTTCATTTTTTTTAGTTCTTTTTTCGTAACAGATTTAATGTTTAGTATAGAACTTAGAAAAAATTTGCAATGTAAGAGAGGCAAGAAGTAAGGCATGTAGCAACATCAGCACAGCAAAGGGCACTCCTTTAAAGGCAAGAAAGGGGGAAAATATTTTAAGTCAAGTGATAGCGATTGCTGTATGAGTTTGAATCAAGCATGGGCAATGCCGGGCCATGCGGCTTGTATAACATATGTAGTAAGTGTCCAGATAATTTAGGTGGAAAATAAAAGAGTTGCCTGGAGATTTCTTGCCTCAAATTTTGGTTATAAGTGTTAAAAGACAGATGTTAGTGCTACAGTCTATGAGGAGCTAAAATTTTTGATGACCCATGTGTTGACTGTCTATCCAATTGTGAGTGTATCACTTTTTTTGTGTGTAGAGGATAAAAGTGGGTTTGATTCTCAGTGATTTAGAAAAAGTGAATTAATAATAATTATAATTCTTATGATTATTTGTCACAGGATAATTAATTTTTTAATTTATTTTTCATGAACAAGATAAAGTGGTAGTATATTTTTTTTATTTTTATGGACAATATATATATATATATATATATATATATATATATATATATATATATATATATAAAAATATATAAAAAACCCTTTATTCTACATTCAACATCATCATTTGATAAGACACCAGAAGTGTTGAAACAAAATGGCTATTTTTGTAGTGAGCTTATAACATATTTATGTTATAATTTTCAAATAAAAATATATATATATATATATATATATATATATATATATATATATAATATGATAAAATTAATTAACAAATCGGAGACTTGAGAAAGCCATGGCAATATTTTATACTTTGTGAGACCAATAAAATTTGGTTTTGCTTTGTCCGACCTTGTGTTTTCAATATATATATATATATATATATATATATATATATATATATATGATTGAATAAATTACAGACATTATGTCTGCTAATTTTTAATAAAATTCGTTTGTACTCACAAATAACCTTCCATGTATTGATGTTAAAGAATGTGAGAAATGTGCTATAACTGTTTAAATTTGTTTTATTTTCATTTCCAAGTTCTTTCAATCATCTCCAGGGGTGCAAGTAGTACAAAACTATATGTTGTTTATTACAAAACTATATGTTGTTCAATATAAGTATTTATACAAAATTGTGCATTGTTATCCATTACCGTAATTTTTCATTATGCTTTTAAATGCAAAATGGTTGACAATGTGCATTCATTAGAATGTGAAAAAACTATCCATTATTGAATTTTTTTCATGTTATAATGTCATGGTCATGCGTGCATTAAAATGTGAAAAAAAACTGTTCCTTTACATAGATTTCAGAATATTACTGCAATATTCATAGTTGATTCTGTTCAGTTCTGGCTTTAATTTTTTAATATAATTTATTTCTAGTATCTGTGATCTGAATATGTTGTTTTCAAGGTGTAGGATAGTTGTGTTATCTGTTAGTAACTTTTTATATTGTGAATATGGACAGGAATGTTGTTGTAGATGTCTTGCAATGAAATTCCTGTCCACATTCACAATATAAAAAACTGGGAGAAATAACAAAGCAACAAAGCTTATTAAATGCTACAAAGGACAAGAATATGTTGACGGCCATGATCACCTACATCCTGAAGGGACACGGTGCATAATAGAAGAAGAGAAGTACTTTGTAACATGATATAATGGAAAATGCATACACCTGTGTTCCCCCTCAGTGGAATATTATTGGCCTGCATCCATCATAAATACCGACGGACATCTAGGCACAACAGAGTCAAGAGCCGTAGTCTGAGATCTAAGTCTATAACAATGCCCATTGGACTACGCCATTGATCTACACTTCTTACCTGTGACCACGACGTGTACCAGTCGATTACTGCTACCGTATTCTACTTGGTTATATTAGCCAAAACCACTTAGCTACTTCGTTCAAATATATCCCTTTCCGGGACATATCATAACAATTAGTACAATTATAACAACTAGACAAATCCCCATCTTATGAACATTTTTCTTGATAATAATTTTAAAATAAATCAGCAGACAATGCTATTTTACTTATGTTAACTGAATTTCTTGTGATTGCCTAACTTGATTTTTATCATTCGATATTGTACATCTGAAAATGGCCTTTTGGTGAGGCTCAAAGTTTAGTATCTGTCTTTATTATCAGCTTAATCTGATTTTTTCTCTCTCTTTCCATTTCTATTTACTCTTCTTTTTTACTTTCATTTTCTCACTGAAACCAAGTAGTGTCTGAAGAGGGCCTTTTAGTAAGGCTCAAAGTGTAGTATCTGTTTTTATCATCAGCTTAATCTGATTTTTTCTCTCTTTTTTCATTTCTATCTACTCTTTTTTTTTACTTTTATTTTCTTACTGAAACCATGTAGTGTCTTTTCCCCTCTTTCCACGGGACCCATACAGAATAGTACATTATTTATGAGGTATTAGCAAGGTGTAACAGTCTCACAACTGACAGGTGGAGCAAACACAATTATAATAGGATTAGTATCAGAAAAGAAAACCAAATATACATTTAACTTGTTCTTGACAAATTATCAGAGAATAAATATTTATTTTTGGAAAAATTTGTTCTTTGAAATTGCTTTTTCAAAGCACACAAATGATTGTTGCCCAGACATTAATAATAATAGAGAAATCATTGTCATATAGTCAAATGACAGTAATGATTGGTAGATTTATTTCCTTCCTAAATCAATGTATTCGAGCCTGCGTAATTTATTACGGCCAATGAAAACTGTTGCAGTTATTTACAGACATGAATACCAAAAGCCAAAGCAAGTAAAGTCAAAAAAACAACACCATAAAAACAAAAAAACAAATTGAATGTTTACTCATAGTCAGCCACTGCTGTATATAATTAATTTACATACACCAAACTACCTTCATTATTTCTTCTTTTTCTCACCTTTTTACTTTTCCTTTAGTGGTTGTGGTTGGGAAACACAAGCAATGTAATTTCTTCTGTGGTGGGAAGCATTTGATAAAATATATAAAAAGAAACCATGTTAAGTTTCAAAACGTGCCCAGAGAAATCGTTGAAGGATTTGCCAAAAACTAACCACACATTTGATAATTTCTTACTGTCAGCCAAAGTAATGTAAGTAATCATAATACCTCATCTCAGAGATAGAGACAGATATATAAAAAGACACAGACATAAAGGCTGGAGCTTACAATGGCCGAAACGCTGTGAATATGGCAATGATGATGAGAATAACAGTCCGAATAATGTAAATAATGCAAGTAGTCATAATACCTCATCTCAGAGATATAGAGGACAAAACGTTGTGAATATGGCAATGAAGATGAGGATAACAGTCCGAATAATGTAAATAAATAAAGGAGTCAACTGTAGTTCAGATTAAGTCAATGCGAATGATCTTTTTGTTGGTTGCGGAGTATATAACATACAGTTCAAATTCAGAGTTTTTCCTTCTTCTCGACTGGTTGCCTCTCAAGACTATAAAACTCAGTTTTTCCTACTATTTGTCCATATTTAGGGGCAGAGAGAAGAGTTGGATTCATACCTTTCCCAGGGGTATTAGCACGTAATTAAACGTAATCAATCCGAGGTATAATCCCTTTCTCTGCCGTGCCTTCATTATGCCTCAGCTGTAAAAAATTTCTATCTCTGGTGAAAAGAAAAACTTCTAGATAATCAAATTCAATCGTACAAAAGGTGAAACACCCATTTACTCTGGGTCAGAAGTAAATAATGGCAGAATGATTTCTTAGTAGTGTCGAAGTTAGAATAAATAAAGTAAGTCTGTTTATATCCGTGAGATGAGGTATTATGATTATTTACATTATTTACATTAATCTTCATCTTCATTGCCATATTCACAATGTTTCGGCCATTGTATGCTCGTACCTTGTTCAGGTGATTGGAATTTCAAACTGAACCCTTTATTTTGTCCATCAGGATAGATTGTTCTAATTCCCCGTGCCATGCCTCTTCCAGATGTCTTAGTTATTTCCCTTTAGCTCAACTTGCCATGAATGTTGGTTCACCGCTGATGTAGCCTTGTATTGATCTTACAACTCTTTGGCTCTAGTCACTGGATATAACCAACATCTTTATGGCACATGGAGCTAGAACAATTTATCCTGGTGGATGAAATAAAGGGTTTTGTTTGAAATTCCCATCACCTAAAGAAGGCCAGAGCATACAACAGTTGAAACGATGTGAATATGGCAATGAGGATGTGGATAACCGCCCGAATAATGTAAATAATGTATGTAATCATTATACCTCATCTCAGAGATACAGAGGCTGAAAAATTGTGAATATGGCAATGAAGATGAAGATAACAGTCTGAATAATGTAGATAATGCAAGTAATCATAATATCTGATCGCAGAGATATAGAGGCTGAAACGTTGTGAATATGGCAACAAAGATGAGGATAACAGTCCGAATAATGTAAATAATGTTAGTAATCATAATACCTCATCTCAGAGATCTAGAGAATAAAACATTGTGAATATGGTGACGAAGATGAGGATAACAGTTCGAATAATGTAAATAAATAAAATAAGATAAGCCCTTTTCCTATTATGCCAAAAAGAAAACAAGAGAAGGAAAAATCTTAACAAGGTAACCTCAATACCAGAATTCTAAAAGGTTCTGCAAATATTATTGTTTTCTTAGCTTTTAAAGTTAACTCCTTATCTTTATTCAGACAGAAACACACAGCCATGAAAGTAACAAGTGATGTTATTGACTGTTGCTCACATTAATCCTAGTAGTCATAAAAAAAAAAGTCTTGTAGGGAAAGAGATAATGTTGAGGAATGCTAGTATGTCTGGGTAAATATTATTGACCATTATTTTGCGTGAATCAACACTTTGGAGAGTAAATAATTATGGGTTCCTGGAACATTTACCCCACAAACAATATTGATGGACTATATATGAGTAACAGAAGAAAATATAAAACAAACGCCAGTTCATGTATTAAGAAAATGCATTTCATGAGGAGACAATAGTAATGAAAGGAAAAAAAAAACACATTCAAACAAGTTATAAGAAGAACATGCTTGTGTGTGTGTGTGCATATGTGTGAGCATAACAAGCGTGTGTGACAGGCACATGTATGAGAGAGATTTCCAAAGTCAAAGGAGGACCAAAGAAGCAAATGTGCCTTGTCGGCAGAATTTCAATTTACATGCGACTATATCTGAAAGACGGAGCTAAAAAGGGCTAAAAGTGAGTGAGAATACCATTGCCTATTTATAGTCTTAATGAGTGTCACCTAGCAAGCTCTTTTGACAGAGACAAATGGGATAATACACAAGATAAACACAAATAATGTAAGTTGGGATACAGCCAGTAAATAAGACCGAGCCATTTAGAGAGTGACACAGATAACAATTTATAACAAACAAATAATAAGAAATGTACAAGTTTGGTTGATGTATAAAATGTTCACCTGAAATGTATAATTGCATGAGTCCTTTTCAGGATGATGAAATATGTCTTCATTGTGAATGCTGTATTTTGGGAAGCATCCAAGTGACTCATGCCTTTCTACGGCAATGAACTAATAAAAACAAGCCAAGCTTCAAGACAAAAGTCCAGACAGAGAGAAAAGAGAGCATTGGTTGGTTGATTTTGTTTAGCAGTATATCAATCTCTATGGATTATTTAATGCGGAAATCTAAATATTCTGAACCATTATATGCCTTCAACTACAGATAAAATGTTCTATTCATCATTTATCTATAAAATGTATTGTTGGCAATTCTACTGTAAATAGGTATTGTTGTTAGTTACATTTACTATAAATATGTATTGTTGGTCATTTTTTTTTATATAAAAATGCAATTTTTATATTTTTGTTTTTGTTTAGCAGTTCACTATTTGCCTATAGCTGGGACCCTAACAGGTGCTACCACCCCAGGTTAGGGTGAATCAAGAAACAACAGCAATTAAGTGATGGTTCCATGCTCCTCAAAACCTCCAGTCTCCCAATCAGAGGGCTTGCTGCCAGATGTAGTTTATCATTATGCCCAGGACTAAAAAGAGAGGAAGAAATGGGTTACTGCTCCATTTTATATGCTCATTGGTTCCACAGAAAGCCTAATGTAATGTTTATTTTGGGGGACATAAATAAGAGTGATGTATAGATTTTAATTTCTGCTGAATTTCACTTAAATTCTTCCTTTTTTTAATGCATAAACTGTATCAAATCCACATATGACTTTGTTAACATAAACTCAGACATGGCACCCTCCTATACATACATTTCTGCTAATTATAAAAATGATTTTTTCCCTATTCTTGTTTTTGAGATATATTTGTAAGATGAGGTATCATGTACACTATTTACATTATTTGGACTATTGTTCTCATCTTTGTTGCCATACTTATTACAACATTTCGACCATTATATGCTCCAGCCTTCTTCAGGTGGTCTTCAAGAACACATGGCACAGTGGATAAAGGCGTTAGTTAGATCCAGTGACAGGACCCAAAGAATGTGAGTTCAATACCCGTTTAAGGCAGTGAAGAACTTGGAGAGGGGAATTAAGAGGAGATAACTGACAACTGACATCCATTAAACATGGCACATGGAACTAGAACAGTCTACCCCAGTGAGCAAAATAAAGGGTTCAGTTGGACATTCCAACCACCGGAAGAAGGCCAGAGCATACAATGGCCGAAATGTTGTAATAAATATGGCGACAAAGATGAGGACAATAGTTTGAATAATGTAAATAATCTATTTTCTGTTTGTGAGTAGAGCACGAATCTAGTCCAATAATTTTTCTTTCAAAATCCTTGTAGGCATTACCCAACCTTGTCTGCTAGGCAGCCCACTTGATAGAATTCTATTAGGGACTATAAAAAAAGGGGTACAAACCCTCTTTCTCATTTGGCTCTGAGATATTATGCCAAAAACACAGCACACTTCTCCTTCCTGGGCAGCCGACTACTTAATTTAAACCCAACCATGTAGCATGCACTCACATACAAAGACACACTGCCACTAAGTACAGAAATATTTTAATTCCTTTTAGCTGAGCTATGTACACGCATAAATCAATTTTTTTTCTGTTGTTTTATGAAATATTGTCAGTTGTTATATAAAAAGGGAAATGGAATGATGTATACTGATATGTCCTTATTCTTACGTATGATGTATGTAAAACTCCTACTGAAATCTCGTTGATCTGGTGGTTATATGGTACTTCCCCTCCCAGTTAAATAGTAGAACTTGTATCAGAAAATTATTATTATTATCCTCCTGCCAAATTCTTCCAATCTGAAAATATACTTCAGCTTTAGATAACCTTAATAGGGTTGATAAACCCTAAAACACCAAATCAATCTTATTTTCTTATCTCTTAATGTGTTATCTGTTCTCACT
>CAHIKZ030000080.1:1472500-1495000 GCA_903632075.3 Acanthosepion pharaonis
TGGCCATGTTCATAGAAAAGAATCTACTTGTACAAATGCAAGAAAAATTAAACAAAATGCTTAATTGCAGTACCTTGTCAGTCACCATTAACTAAACTTGTATTAAATCCAAATACACAATCATACACACACACACACACACATATATATATATATATATATATATATATATATATATATATATAATGAACTCTCCCATTGGTTTTGATATATGAATGTCCAGCAGCTTAGTCAATAAATTTTTATGTTGAGTATGGGATACGGGGTTGATGTAATGGATAATGTCTCAAAAGTTCTTTTTCTCTTCTTTTGTGAGCTAACTTGTTGTTTATATTAATATATATGGAGAACCTATGTATCCAACAAATTCATTTCTTTCGAAAGTTTTCTATTACTTCCCGTCACAAGTCACAACTCTACCCACTACTAGCCAAAGGTTTCTATGGATTCTATTTTCTTCTAACTTCCTTTTACGCTTCCCTAAACCTTTCACCCTAACCTGGCTTCTGACAATCTTCTGTCCTTCTAAATTCATTGCCATTTACAACTGCTGCCACAAATTTCTAAACTTTATGGCATGGCTGTCATTTTTGCATGAATGCAGGCCAAACTGCATATTGAGTTGTTTTCTTGCAGGTTGTGTATGCATCCTTGCATAATTACATAAAGTGATCACTTGGCATTCTGACTGAGAGATTTGGCGTGTCTACTCTTTTGAAAATGCCGGATGCAAAAACAATTTAATGTTTGGTGATTTGCGAATAATCACCACAGAATTTCCGCATGAAGAATTCCCAGTGTGACCATGTTAAGTGCAGACAATCAAGCATATCTTTTGATTACCTCCCCTTACTTTAGTGGTCAGCCATCTTGAAAAGAATATTATTTGAACAGGAGGTAGCGAGACAAATCTATCCAGATCCAGTATCACTCTCTTTTGCTTTCAATTCATGTTGTAAATCAATTCATTTAATGTGTTTACATTGCCAGGCATGTACCTAGGAACTTTGATATTGTGGAGTAGCTCTCTTCTGACAGAAGGGATTATTTCATGGATATTCACATAATGATTCTTTTACATGAGGATTTGATTTTTTTTTAATTTATGATATTAAAATGACTGGGTAGTTTACAACCTTAAAAGATTTTTTTTTTAGAGATTCTTTCTTTACTTTTCCTTTTCTCTCATTTTTGCTGATTTTTTAGAGATTCTTTACTTTTCCTTTTCTCTCATTTTTGCTTTTTTTCTCAGAGATTCTTTCTTTACTTTTCCTTTTCTCTCATTTTGCTGTTTTGTTTTAGAGATTCTTTACTTCTTTCTTCTTTAATTTTTGCTTTTTTTCTTAGAGATTCTTTTTTACTTTTCTTTTTCTCTTTTTTGCTGATTTTTAGAGATTCTTTCTTTCTTTTTTTTTCTCATTTTTGCTGATTTTTTAGAGATTCTTTCTTTACTTTTCCTTTTCTCTCATTTTTGCTTTTTTTTAGAGATTCTTTCTTTACTTTTCCTTTTCTCTCATTTTTGCTGATTTTTTAGAGATTCTTTCTTTTCCTTTTGCATTTTTTCTTTCTTCACTTTTCCTTTTCTCTGTTTTTTAGAGATTCTTTCTTTACTTTTGCTTTTCTCTCATTTTTTTGATTTTTACTTTTCTTTTCTCATTTTGGATGCTGATTTTTAGAGATTCTTAAAAGTGGATGCTCATGACAGCTTTGCGAAACTTTTTAGGAGGAGAGTCTTGTAAGGATACAGAAGGCACTTATCTCCCTTTGATGGCGATAAGTCTCATAACAGCTGCTTCATGATTTCACTCCATACAGTGACCAATGCTGCAGTCATTTTTTCAGTTTGTGAACAGCTACAAAATGAAAAGGTTGCTTCATTCTACCCTAGGCCAAAGGAACAAGGATCAGGCTAACCCTGCTTTCCCAGTAGCTTACAAGCGCATGGTGCTGTTTCTCTTTGGGACATAGATGAATCCATCCCCTTTAAATCTGGAGTTCTAAAAATGGCTTCCCCACGTCAGAAGTATCCTCAAATTACGTGTAAGACTTTTCCTTTTTGTAAATTCTTATACTTTGCTTTGCTGTGTAGATATGTGTGATATATAGTTCTCCATGTAAGCAAATGTAAATGGATATAGATCCGACAGAATGAAGAAAAATTTGGAAAAAACAAACAAAAATCCTTAAATGCAATTATGTTGTTTAAAATGAATGAAATGTCGACGTCATTCATTTTAAACAACATAATTGCATTTAAGGATTTTTGTTTTTTCCAAATTTTTCTTCATAGTTCTCCATGTAGGACATGTGTATATATATATGTTAGCATGAGTGACATCATGATGGCGATTCCCCCACCACTTCCATAATAACACCAATACACACAATCTACATAAACCTCAAATTTTTTAAAAATTGTCTGACGATCACAAAAGAGTGAAACCCAAAGTCACAAACTCACATCAATCCAACCAAATATGTTTGCTCTATCTCTGATATAGAGCGCTTTCTAATAAGTACCATGCATATAATAAATAATAATATATATAATATATTATATATATATATATATATATATATATATATATATATATATATTTATATACACACACTTTTCACATATATGTATATATAGTGTTTTGTCTATGGCTTAATATAAAAGTCTCTCTGAGAATAAAGCATTTTTGTGATTCCTTTTCTTTTCAGCTATTCCATTTTGTCCTGTCTATGAGCTATGATGTTGTTATATATATCAATTCCTATAATGGGAGAATAGTAAAAGAGGGGATAAATCATTCTTCCGAGCACCCCCGTTACAAGAGCACCCCCGTTACAAGAGCATCTAATTCCTAATTAGACTAAAAGCAGTGGCAAACAAAATTGCTATGTGGTATCCACACAGTTGCATAGCAGTAAAGTTTGAAAAAATACCTAAGGATAAGGAAAAAACTAGAAGAATCCAAAATGTAGTTCTACAGAAGGATACTGTGTAGAATACTGGTTGGCTTGCAAGTGGTCTGACACACAAGTAGACTGGTGTAGTCACTTCAAGCTAAAATGCATCCCTGAGTCATTTAATAGAGAGATATATGGGTGATTAGAGTCCACTCATGCAAATGTGTTGGGTAGGTCCATTCCAGCAAAATGGACCTACCCACCTGCTGCATTAGGTGCTCTCCTATAAATGAGGTAGATTAGCTGGCTTTTCTTTCCATGAAGGCAGCCATGTTGGTAGGTAAGTCGTTTGACGTCTACATACTGAGAATTCCATGAACGGAGAGAGTAAGCAACGAGGAAGTCTTAAAGAAAATGGCAAAAAAAAAAAAAAAAAAGACTTATGCTCAAAATCAGGAAAAGACTGCTGAAATTTGTTGGACATCTAATGAGAAAAGAGTGCTTGGAAAACTGAACCCTCACAAGGTATATTGCGCACTAGAGATATGAAGAAGGCCGCAAGGCACTTACCTGACAAGCTTGTGGGAATGGATGGCAGAATGGGGGTGGGGGCATAGCAAAGGGAACAAAAACTGTTAAGAGCCACAGAAGGTAGGAATTTGTGCAGAGCCATGAATATCTATATCTATATCTATATATATATTGTAGGCCAGAAGCCAAATTCTTCTACATGCCACATCATTTGAGAGAAAATGTGTAAGAATGAAAGAAATTCAACAAAAGGAAAATGAAAGAGAAAAAATTTGTAAGAAGGAAAGAAATTCAACAAAAGGAAAATGAAAGAGAGAAAGTGTGTAAGAAGGAAAGAAATTCAACAAAGGGAAAATGAATGAAAGGAAAATTATTTAACGTCTGCTTGAAAGATAAATCTTTTCCAAGCACATGGAAGGTGGTAAGCATATGCCAGGTCTTCAAGAATACATGCAACCGATCCCCCCTCCCAGTATAGACCCATTAGTATCTTCAGTATCATTAGTAAGCTTTTTGAGACCTTAATCAACAAGGTCATCGAACACCTGGATAGGAACAACTTCTTGTGTGACGAGTAGTATGCGTTTCAATCAGCCTGATCCACTGCTGACATCCTAACTACTATTACACACATAATTATTGAAACCGTTGACAACACACATACCACAAGGACCATAACATTAGATATCTTGAAGGCCTTCAACAAGGTGTGGCACAAACGTTTGCTACACAAGGTCTCCAGCTATGGAATTACTCAAAGGGTTTTCTCTATTATAAAATTCCTCCTAACAGGTAGATCCCTGAAGGTATTTATTAATGACCAGTCCTCTGAGACTCTGGCAATCAATGCAGGTATCCATCCCCCAAGGGTCACTTCTTGGACCAAACCCCTTTCTGATTTACATAAAAGAACATACACTGATCATTTGCAAATGTCTAAGCCAATGCTACAATGATATATGAGAACACCTTTAAAAGTCTTGACAATCAGAGATAGGCAACTGACTTCTCTTCCAATCTAACACTAACTTCCCAGTGGAAAAAAAATGGCTGGTGACATTGAATGCCTCTAAAACCAACCTGGTTATATTCCATCACTGCCGACCAGACCCTGAACAACCACCAGTCATGATGAACAGATGTCCCCTTCAAGAGGCCCTGTGTCTTGAGAGGATATTGGGCCTTAAATTCACACTTGGTCTCAAGTTGAATCCCTATATACAATCCATTGCTAAAGATACAGGTAAAATATTCGGCTCCCTGTACTTTTCCAATAAGTACCTGATTCCTCATGCTATCTTCTATCTTTATAAGAGCCAGATCAGGATGAAATTGGAGTATTGTTGCCATATTTGGGTGGGTACTCCTCAGTCCTGACTTTCCAGTTTTGATAGAATTCAAAAGTGTCTCCAAGTTCTTGTCGGAGAAGAATTATTTTCCACTCACTAACCTCTCTCTCACAGGCGAGATGTGGTGAGTTTCTACATGGAACTACATTCTTTGATTCTGCAAGGTCTAACCTTCACCTCTAGTACCCACCATGCCACTTACATAGTAGCAAACAGAACTATTACACATGATCCATTGCTAAAGGTGCAGGTAAAATAATCAGCTTCTTGTACCGCTCCAGTAAGTACCTGACTCTTCATGCTATCCTCTGCCTTTATAAGAGCCATATCAGGCCTAAAACTGAGTACTGTTGCCATATTTAGGCAGGAGCTACCCAGACCTCACTTTCCAGTCTTGATAGAGTTCAAAAGTGCCTCTGAGTCCTTGTCGGGGAACAATTATTTTCCACACTTCAACCTCTCTCTCACAGGTGGGATGTGGCAAGTCTCTCACTACTCTATCACTACTACCATGGAAAGTGCTCAGATGCACAGCATCTCCTAGTTTCACCAGGTCTGACTTTCCCAGCTGTCATGTCACTTACATAGTAGCAAGAAATTTTGTTGATGTAAACAGAAAATATATTAAATAATTGTCGGATTAAATGTTTACATAATCAGAAAATATATAATATAATTATCAGACTTAATATATTTCATATGTTGTCATTGTTTACGTTAAGATATGTTTTGTAAGCAGAAATAATCAATTGAGAAAAATCATCATCATGTGTTTATAAACAGTAATTCAGACTTTGCTAGCCAGACACTTCTCTGTGGCTGAATGGTTAACAGCACGTCAGATCAAATGACAGTTTCCATGAGGGTTACAGGTTCAATTCTTATCAGATAGTACATATTTTCTAAAAACTTTCTTAAACATTCAGACTGGTAAATGTAATTAATACTGTTTAATTAAAAGACAGAGTATTTACTTAAATAAATTATATCTAGAAAACTAACATATAAACAGAAAATACATTAAATAATTGTCGGAATTAATCCATTTCATAACATATATCTATCTGTATACACATCTATCTATCTAAGTTTTTTCTTTATCTATCTATCTATCTATCTATCTATCTATCTATCTATCTATCTATCTCAGTCCATTTTCTATCTATCTATCTATCTATCTATCTATCTATCTATCTCTCATCTATCTATCTCAGTCCATTTTCTATCTACCTATCTATCTATCTATCTATCTATCTATCTATCTATCTCAGTCCATTTTCTATCTATCTATCTATCTATCTATCTATCTATCTATCTATCTATCTATCTATCTCAGTCCATTTTCTATCTATCTATCTATCTATCTCAGTCCATTTTCTATCTATCTCAGTCCATTTTCTATCTATCTATCTATCTATCTCAGTCCATTTTCTATCTATCTATCTATCTATCTATCTATCTATCTATCTATCTATCTATCTATCTCAGTCCATTTTCTTTCTATCTATCTATCTATCTATCTATCTATCTATCTATCTCAGTCCATTTTTCTATCTATCTATCTATCTATCTATCTATCTATCTATCTATCTCAGTCCATTTTCTATCTATCTATCTATCTATCTATCTATCTCAGTCCATTTTCTATCTATCTATCTATCTATCTATCTATCAGATAATTTCTACATCTATCTATCAGTCTCTTTGTATCTATCTATTTATTTGCTCACTTACCTACCTACTTATCCCTTTATATATATATGCAAATATAAATATAAAATACTGCATTGAGTGTTGATAGTAATAATAACACAGAGCTCAAAGTAAAATAACAAATTATTCTTAGCATATATATATATATATATATATATATATATATATATATATATATATATATATATGTGTGTAATGACCTCTCCCCACATACCAGATCATATCAGTGTTATTTGTCTCTCTGCATTGGCAAATGATGTTTGAAATGCATGCTAAATAAATAAAAGAGAATGTGTCCCTACAAATTTATCATGTCCTTCTTCATAATTATTCTACCGGCAGAAAACAAAATGGCAACACTCTGAAGATGGATTCCAATTTGCTCAAAAATAAATGCACAGGTAATCGAGCTAGGTTATCGTGATGGATCACATATCGAGACCAAAGTGTCAGATGGAATTTATGAAAACCAGTTGGATGTTTAAAGTTTTTGTTCTGTTGTCAGCATTTCACTCTTTAAGAGCATCATCAGGCCATCTGTGAGATATTTAAAGGCAGCAGTGATAAAAAAAATGAAAACAAAAATGTTGGGAAACTGAACAGGATTAGCTGAGCAGTGCATCTCGACCAATATTAAGTAAAATTCCTTTTTGGAGGTACACCTGTTGTTTGATGGGTTCATGGCAAGACACAGGTATCAAAATTATTTGAATAGCGAACATCGAAGAAACACTGTTTTTAGTATCGGCAATAGTAACTAATCAGCAGGAACTGATAAGTTCTGAGTGAAGAAAACAACAGCGGATTCTTCATATGGTTTCTGTTCACTTCATCACAATGCTGGATGTTGATTAATTGGTTAATTTGTGTGTTTAGCATCATATCAACTCCTTATAGACCAGTTAATGCCAAAATTTAATTTTCTTGTGAGCTTTGAAGTAATAAAAATACGATATACATTATTCTACTTTCACAATTGAGTACATGGTAGACGATACTCAGCTTTTTTACATATACATGTTTGTATGGACATTATTAGAGATGATGATATGTGTGTCAAAAAAGTTCTTTCATGTTGGTTGTTTTTTTTAGTGGTATTCCACAGTTTACTTCTTTTGTCTTCATTGATGCATTGTTGGTAATTTTACTATTGTAAAAATGTATTTTTTATACAAAAAAGTACTGCTGGTATTTTGACTATTAATATGTATTTTTATACTTTCATAGTATTTAGTTTTTGTTTTGGGATTCAGTATTTGCCCATATCTGGGACCCTAACAGGTACTACCACCCCTAGTCGTGGTGGACCTGGGGACAACAGCAATTAAGAGGTAGTTCCATTTGATTTCTTTAAGAAATTGTAGAATATTATATGTACTAATTTCATAGAAGGTTTCTTTCATTTTAGTTGTTTGGTTGGTTGATTTGTTTGGTGGTACATCAACACCTCTATGGATTATTTAATGCCGAAATCTAAATATTTTGTATGTAATTTTATGCTTTCAACTACAGGTATTTTGTACATAATTTTATACTTTCTAACAATGGTATCTATGATTCATTGATTACTCCTAGTATTATATATATCACTTCTTGTTCAATATCTTTTCATGTTAAAAATTTTATTTGTTTAATATAATGGTGAAATGGAAATATCTCTTGGAAGGTAGCAACAGAACGACAAAGACAGGGACGTCAAAGTCTATTTCAAGACCAAGTTGAAGTAAGACAATCACTTAATAGACAAATTGTGTGAGTACCTCATATGAAAGGCTTGAACAAATAAGACTGCAATCTAAGATATGTAGGAATAAACAAACTGATTAATTAAATGATTTCTTTTGCTCAGGAACTAATTTTGCCTAAATGCAGATGATTATTTTATTTGTATAGATTATTAAAATGACTAAAGGAAGTAATCACTCATAAATTTATTAATAAGTAGATGTACCTTCTTTTCCACTACAGATGGGACAGGAAATATATAAATAAATACACGTTCTTGTTGCAGAAATGGCAGCACTTATTTATTTTTGGCCACAATTGTCTCTGAAGGGTGGGGAATGATAACAGGCTAGCCCAATATTATTTTTTCTATTTCTCATCATATTTTTTCATACTACTACAATATAATTATAATATTTTTTTTCTATCTTTGCTCCCCCTCCCATTTGTTTTATACTTTTGCATATATTTATATATACTTTTAGAATGCCCAATCTGAAAGCATTAATAGAATTGTATTTCCTTCTTTCCTACATGGAAATTGTTGGATTATAGCATTTTCTATTTCTACAATATTTTCAATAAAGTGCATGTCAATGAATGTTGATACTGCCAAGTCTGTTAATCATAGTGTTTTTTTTCTTTTTCTACAAAACCATCAAAAACCTAGAAAATAAATTAATAGACTCTTCTTCTTAGTTCTTTATTCCCAAACATCTAGCGATAAAAAAATAAAAATAATATTTTAAATTAGATAAAAGCATAAGAACAGCTGATATTTACAAATGCTGGCCTGTCTTAATGATTTTAATTACAAGCGTACTCAGCAGAAATTCATGATGACCTTAAGGAGTGAAGCATAAAGATTTGAATTTGTGCAAATTACAAGATCAGTGGAAATTATTCAGAACCATAAAGAAATTGTCTTTTAGCTTTGCTTGTTGTAATTTTTAAATGTTTTTTTTTTTTTTAAATTTATTTCTTTTTTTCCTATTTTTGGTTTTTTAATTCTAATCTCATTTTTTATTACTCCCTAAATCTTGCACTTTCCCCTCTTGATATTCTCCCCACTTCCCATTTTCTCTTCCTGACTTGATTTTTATTCTCTGCTTCCTTCTTGAGATTCATAGGCTGAATATCAAAAACATTAACTTTGCGAGGCACAAAGCAGGATTTAGAAAATGGTGCCAAATCATGTTCATTGACAAGAGAAAGACTGAGTTTGTTTGTTCGCAACAAGATAAACACACGTAGAATGAAAAGCGAGTCTAATAGTTGGATCAAATGAAAAGGGATTATGAAATCTAACATTTAAATCATGAGGGAAAAGATTAGAAAGTCAACATAAAAATAAAATTCTGGCTTTTTGCATTGATGCAGCTTCCACAAAAATAAGTGGATTGTGCTTCTTTTTAAAATAATTTTTTTTTCCCTCCTTTCATAGAGAATAATACCAGTTCCATCAAGGGAGATAAAAATAAAATTTAATGTCAGAAGACATGTAAAGGATTATTATGACCCTCAATGAAAATTAATTCACATAATGAAACTCGTAAACAGATAAATATCGTTCATGTTTATATTTGACTTTATAAACATTGATTGAGTTCATACAGGTAAACATTGGTTATGAGTGTACTTAAGTCTTATTGTTGGTTGGGTTTCTACTGGTGTCTACAGGTAAAACTTGACCAGGTTTATTCTTGAGTTTACAGGTAAATATTGGTCAGGTATATCTTTGAATCTACAGGTAAACGTTGTTAAAATCTAACATCCGAATTATAAAGGAAAATGAATAGAAAATCGACAAAAAAGAAACTGAATTTAAATATTTTGCATTGATGAAGGTCTCACAAATGTATGTGGATCTTGCTTGTACTTAAAATACAGTTAACAACACCCTTCTTTTCATAGAGAAGAGTTACCAGTTCCATTGAGAGAGATAAAAATAAAATGTAATGTCAGAAGTGATATAAAGGATTATTATGATCCTCAGGGACAATTCATATAATAAAACAGACACGCCTGCATATAAATAACACTGCAACATGAGTATTTCCTTACTTACATGTCATGCTTGCTTGACTCTCTCTCTCTCTCTCTCTCTCTCTCTCTCTCTGAATGTGCATTTTACAGCCAAATTAACTTTAAAATCAAACTTTTCAAAAATCCAGGATTTTAAGTTTATCAGTTTCTTTTATTTAATTGGATAATCTCAAGATTCAAATCCCAAATACCTGAAATATTTCCTCACTTGAGAGAAACAATATGAAGATTTCCTGTCTATGCTGTTTACACTGAAAAGTAACAGGGATAGACTAAACATACTACCTAACAAGCTTGTTTAAACGGCTGGAAAAATAGTGGTTAGAAAAGATAGCAAAAAGACTAAATTTACTAAGAGCTGAAAGGACAGAAAATTGTTGAGAGCCATGGCTGACCACATCCTGAATGGACACATCACATAGAAGAAGACTGAATAATGGGGAGCCATAATTGCCCATGTTCTAAACGGACAAAGCATATAGAAGAAAACTGAACTTGTGTAAATGGTTGGCTGGTAGAACAGGGATTTAGAGAGATAGCAAAAAGACAAATTTTACTAAGAGCTAAAAAGAATAGGAAATTGTGGAGAACCATGATCACCCATTTTCTTGTGGGACAAGGCACATAGAAAAAGAAGGAGACAAGCTAACTTCAGTATCTGTCTATATTTCTGAGATGAGGTATTATGTACACATTATTTATTACATTATTCGGACTATTGTCCTCATCTTTGTCGCCATATTTATTACAACATTTCTGCTGTTGTACGCTCCGGCCTTCTTCAGGTGGTTGGAATGTCGAACTGAACCCTTTATTTTGCTCACTGGTCTAGACTGTTCTAGTTACACATGCCATGTTTAATGGATGTCAGTTATCAGTTATCTCCTCTTAATTCCCCTCTCCAAGTTCTCCACTGCCTTAACCTGGTATTGAACACACAACTCTTTGAGTCCTGTCACTGGATCTAACTAACACCTTTATCCACTGTGTCATGTGTCCTTGAGGACATCTGTGTATGATATGCAATGATAACAGAAAAAATTGCAATATGAGCACTGGTAAAAATTGATGTTGAAGAAATTAGGTTTATAATACCCAGAAATTCATACACAGGTACCAGTTCAATACCGTGTTAAGGCAGTGGAGAACTTGGAGAGGGGAATTAACAGGAGATAACTGATAACAGATATCCATTAAACATTGCACGTGGAACTAGAACAGTTCAGTGAGCAAAAATAAAGGGTTCAGTTCGATTATTTCCTGAAGAAGGGGTCGAGTAACGGCCGAAATGTTGTAATAAATATGGCGATAAATGTGGAGAACTATGTTTGCTCATGTCCTGAAGGGACAAGGAACATAGATGAAGAACAACAACAACCTTTACTATTTTTTTTTATTTTTTTTTCTTCCAAAAATCTATTCTTCTTTTTCATTGTTCTTTTTTGTATATTTCATTTTTTTAATTCTTTTTCATTCTTAATTTTCTTTCCTTCATGGTTTTTTCTTTTTATTCATTACATTTTTATATAATTGAAGTGTTAGTCACATTTTTACCCATTTCTATGTATTTTTACCCATTTCTACGCATTTTTACCCATTTCTACGCAGACTACACTACAATTTACTCCTGCCTCAAAAACAAATCTAGTGTCGGTGACAAAACTAACCTGGCCGTGCGTCTTGAAATGGACCTCCAATCAGTTGTTAACTGGGGCTGGTCAACTTTAATGCCTCAAAAACTAAATTACTCTCCATTAACCACCATAGAGATCCTTCCCTGACCCCCATTAAAATGTCTGATAGTCAACTTCCTGAGAGCAACTCACTGCGTCTGCTCAGTCTCATGCTGACTACTGACCTGAGATGGAACGAATACATTGAGTCAATTGCTTCCTCAACCGCAAGGAATGTTGGCTCTCTGCGCCGCGCCAGAAAATTTTTCTCCCCGGAATCGATACTTCAAATATACAAAACAACTATTCACCCTTGCATGGAGTATTGCTGCCATATATGGTCTGGGGCACCTTCTGCTTACCTTGGAGTTCTTGACAAGATCCAGAGGCGGATATGTAATCTAATTGGCCCTGATCTGGCGTCCGTCTGCAGTCACTCTCTCTCACAGATCGCGTAAGCCTCTCTGTCTTTTCTCAAATACTTTCATGGTAATTGCTCCGATGAGCTGCTTTCACTGGTTCCTAGACTCCATGAATTCAAAGCGTCCTCTGAAGCCCTGGCATCAGCGCTCCCACCTTTACACTATAGAAATTTTTAAATGTAGCCGTCTCTTCTACTCCAATAGCTTCATACCTCACACCTCTCGCCTGTGGAACACCCTTCCCAATTACTGTTTCCCTGAAAGCAATAATCTCCAACTATTCAAATTTAATGTCAATTGACATCTCCAGTTACCTTGATCTATCCACTATCCTTCTCCTCATCCTTTCTTCTATCACTCCTATCTGCTCTCGCTCCAAATCTTCCGCAACCCCCTGCATCCTAGTGGATTCATTAATTTTGCTGTTTTGGGGCGTAATGCTTAAAATAAAAAAATTTAAATTTTCTTTTATCTTCTGTCCAACTTGTTTTCTTTTCCCCCTTGCTACCATGTTTTAATGTTCTGCAAAATGACAATTTCCTTCATATCTGTCAACTACTACATTGTAAGGTTGATAAACCATAAAACACAAATCAATCAATTAATTCATTATTAATTTTTTAACTCATTTTTCATTTACTATTATTTTTTATTAAACAAACCATTATTAATTTTTGCCCTGTATTTTACGTACATCTTCATTTTTTACACAATGAAATATTGATAACGATTATTATTAATTACTGGCATATTTATTTTCATCTGAATATAATATACCTGCTTTGAGTGTAACTGTATAAATCTGTGTGTTTGTTTCGATGTGTTTGTATATGAGTGTAAATTCATCAGTGTATATCAAATGTATTTTTATTTTTTACATGCTTTTACTCTAAAGCTTATTTCTTGGACACATCTAAAGAACATGGCACTACTATTTGTCTTCTTCTTCTTATCATTATGATTATCATTATGATTATCATTATGATTATTATTATTATTATTATTATTATTATTATTATTTTACTGTTGAAATTACTAGTCTTAACTATAAGTTCTGTGTCAATGCTTCCTTCCACTGCACTTCTCACCTATGGAAAACTCTTTCACTCTTTTGTCAGCTAAGGTCTTCAAAAATTTAAATGCAATATCAATCATCAACCTGGTTTTTTTTATTATACTCTGTTTCTGTTTAAATAGAATGTCACTCATTGCGTTCAGTTTTCTGTTCATTTATTGTTCTCTGTCTTTAATAATGTTTTCTGTTTCTCATATTTTATGACACACAGTAAACACGTGCATCTCAGCGACTTTCTTGCTTTGCAATGTTTGATTTTTGACTGAAGACAATGATCCAGAAAAAGGTAAATTTTAAGCACAGTACTAGAGTAGCAAGTACGTCTCTTAATTTCACTGTGAATTGTAATTCTAAGTTCTATTTTAATAACTTTTTCAATTTTACCTGTTTGAACTCTCTCAACGTTTTGACTTTTCTAAATCGTCTCTTTTCAGTCAAAATTTTAAATGCAACATCAAATGTTATCATCCGTCTCTTTGAACCCTGTTCTTTTATTGTCATCTCTCAGGTTCTTTCACACTTTTCATGTTTGAACACTCTCTCAACGTTTTGCTTTCCTCTAAATTATGACAGTCAAAATTTTAAATGCAACATCAAATGTTATCATCCGTCTCTTTGAACCCTGTTTTTATTGTCATCCCAGGTTCTTTTCTTTTCATTGTCATCTCTCAACGTTTTCTTTCACACTTTTCATCTTTTAAAACAACATCAAATGTTATCAACGTTTTGAACCCTGTTCTTTCATCTCTAAATTATGACCGTCAAAATTTTAAATGTCAAACATCAAATGTTATCATCCGTCTCTTTGAACCCTGTTCTTTTATTGTCATCTCTCAGGTTCTTTCACACTTTTCATCTATTAAACACTCTCTGTGTGTTTTTTGCTTTCCTCTAAATTATGACCGTCAGAATTTTAAATGCAACATCAAATGTTATCATCCGTCTCTTTGAACCCTGTTCTTTTTTTGTCATCTCTCAGGTTCTTTCACACTTTTCATCTATTAAACACTCTCTCAACGTTTTGCTTTCCTCTAAATTATGACCGTCAGAATTTTAAATGCAACATCAAATGTTATCATCCGTCTCTTTGAACCCTGTTCTTTTTTGTCATCTCTCAGGTTTTTCACACTTTTCATCTATTAAACACTCTCTCAACGTTTTGCTTTCTCTAAATTATGACCGTCAAAATTTTAAATGCAACATCAAATGTTATCATCCGTCTCTTTGAACCCTGTTCTTTTTTGTCATCTCTCAGGTTCTTTCACACTTTTCATCTATTAAACACTCTCTCAACGTTTTGCTTTCCTCTAAATTATGACCGTCAGAATTTTAAATGCAACATCAAATGTTATCATCCGTCTCTTTGAACCCTGTTCTTTTATTGTCATCTCTCAGGTTCTTTCACACAAATTTTTCATCTATTAAAACTCTCTCAACGTTTTGTTTTCCTCTAAATTATGACCGACCGTCAAAATTTTAAATGCAACATCAAATGTTATCATCCGTCTCTTTGAACCCTGTTCTTTTATTGTCATCTCTCAGGTTCTTTCACAACTTTTCATCTATTAAACACTCTCTCAACTTTTTTGTCTTTCCTCTAAATTATGACCGTCAATGTTTTTTTAAATGCAACATCAAATGTTATCATCCGTCTCTTTGAACCCTGTTCTTTTATTGTCATCTCTCAGGTTCTTTCACACTTTTCATCTATTAAACACTCTCTCAACTTTTTGTTTTCCTCTAAATTATGACCGTCAAAATTTTAAATGCAACATCAAATGTTATCATCCGTCTCTTTGAACCCTGTTCTTTATTGTCATCTCTCAGGTTCTTTCACACTTTTCATTTCATCTAAACACTCTCTCAACGTTTTGCTTTCCTCTAAATTATGACCGTCAAAATTTTTAAATGCAACATCAAATGTTATCATCCGTCTCTTTGAACCCTGTTCTTTTATTGTCATCTCTCAGGTTCTTTCACACTTTTCATCTATTAAACACTCTCTCAACGTTTTGCTTTCCTCTAAATTATGACCGTCAAAATTTTAAATGCAACATCAAATGTTATCATCCGTCTCTTTGAACCCTGTTCTTTTATTGTCATCTCTCAGGTTCTTTTCACACTTTTCATCTATTAAACACTCTCTCAACATTTTTGCTTTCCTCTAAATTATGACCGTCAAAATTTTAAATGCAACATCAAATGTTATCATCCGTCTCTTTGAACCCTGTTCTTTTATTGTCATCTCTCAGGTTCTTTCACACTTTTCATCTATTAAACACTCTCTCAACGTTTTGCTTTCCTCTAAATTATGACCGTCAAAATTTTAAATGCAACATCAAATGTTATCATCCGTCTCTTTGAACCCTGTTCTTTTTATTGTCATCTCTCAGGTTCTTTCACACTTTTCATCTATTAAACTCTCTCTCAACGTTTTGCTTTCCTCTAAATTATGACCGTCAAAATTTTAAATGCAACATCAAATGTTATCATCCGTCTCTTTGAACCCTGTTCTTTTATTGTCATCTCTCAGGTTCTTTTCACACTTTTCATCTATTAAACACTCTCTCAACGTTTTGCTTTCCTCTAAATTATGACCGTCAAAATTTTAAATGCAACATCAAATGTTATCATCCGTCTCTTTGAACCCTGTTCTTTTTATTGTCATCTCTCAGGTTCTTTCACACTTTTCATCTATTAAACACTCTCTCAACGTTTTGCTTTTCCTCTAAATTATGACAGTCAAAATTTTAAATGCAACATCAAATGTTATCATCCGTCTCTTTGAACCCTGTTCTTTTATTGTCATCTCTCAGGTTCTTTCACACTTTTCATCTATTAAACACTCTCTCAACGTTTTGTTCTTTCCTCTAAATTATGACAGTCAAAATTTTAAATGCAACATCAAATGTTATCAATGTTATCATCCGTCTCTTTGAACCCTGTTCGTCAAAATTTTTATTGTCATCTCTCAGGTTCTTTCACACTTTTCATCTATTAAACACTCTCTCAACGTTTTGCTTTCCTCTAAATTATGACTGTCAAAATTTTAAATGCAACATCAAATGTTATCATCCGTCTCTTTGAACCCTGTTCTTTTATTGTCATCTCTCAGGTTCTTTCACACTTTTCATCTATTAAACACTCTCTCAACGTTTTGCTTTCCTCTAAATTATGACAGTCAAAATTTTAAATGCAACATCAAATGTTATCATCCGTCTCTTTGAACCCTGTTCTTTTATTGTCATCTCTCAGGTTCTTTCACACTTTTCATCTATTAAAACTCTCTCAACGTTTTGCTTTCCTCTAAATTATGACCGTCAAAATTTTAAATGCAACATCAAATGTTATCATCCGTCTCTTTGAACCCTGTTCTTTTATTGTCATCTCTCAGGTTCTTTCACACTTTTCATCTATTAAACACTCTCTCAACGTTTTGCTTTCCTCTAAATTATGACCGTCAAAATTTTAAATGCAACATCAAATGTTATCATCCGTCTCTTTGAACCCTGTTCTTTTATTGTCATCTCTCAGGTTCTTTCACACTTTTCATCTATTAAACACTCTCTCAACGTTTTGCTTTCCTCTAAATTATGACCGTCAAAATTTTAAATGCAACATCAAATGTTATCATCCGTCTTTGAACCCTGTTCTTTTTTGTCATCTCTCAGGTTCTTTTACACTTTTCATCTATTAAACACTCTCTCAACGTTTTGCTTTTCCTCTAAATTATGACCGTCAAAATTTTAAATGCAACATCAAATGTTATCATCCGTCTCTTTGAACCCTGTTCTTTTATTGTCATCTCTCAGGTTCTTTTCACACTTTTCATCTATTAAACACTCTCCCAACCCTTTTTTTTTTTCCTCTAACGTTTTGCTTTCCTAATTATGACAGTCAAATTTTAAATGCAACATCAAATGTTATCATCCGTCTTTTGAACCCTGTTCTTTTATTGTCATCTCTCAGGTTCTTTTCACACTTTTCATCTATTAAACACTCTCTCAACGTTTTGTTTTCCTCTAAATTATGACCGTCAAAATTTTAAATGCAACATCAAATGTTATCATCCGTCTCTTTGAACCCTGTTCTTTTTATTGTCATCTCTCAGGTTTTTTTCACCCTGTTCTTTATTTTCATCTATTAAACACTCTCTCAACGTTTTGTTTTCCTCTAAATTATGACCGTCAAAATTTTAAATGCAACATCAAATGTTATCATCCGTCTCTTTGAACCCTGTTCTTTTATTGTCATCTCTCAGGTTCTTTCACACTTTTCATCTATTAAACACTCTCTCAACGTTTTGCTTTCCTCTAAATTATGACCGTCAAAATTTTAAATGCAACATCAAATGTTATCATCCGTCTCTTTGAACCCTGTTCTTTTATTGTCATCTCTCAGGTTCTTTCACACTTTTCATCTATTAAACACTCTCCCAACTTTTTGTTTTCCTCTCAATTATGACAGTCAAATTTTTAAATGCAACATCAAATGTTATCATCCGTCTCTTTGAACCCTGTTCTTTTATTGTCATCTCTCAGGTTCTTTCACACTTTTCATCTATTAAACACTCTCCCAACTTTTTGTTTTCCTCTCAATTATGACAGTCAAAATTTTAAATGCAACATCAAATGTTATCATCCGTCTCTTTGAACCCTGTTCTTTTATTGTCATCTCTCAGGTTCTTTCACACTTTTCATCTATTAAACACTCTCCCAACTTTTTGTTTTCCTCTCAATTATGACAGTCAAAATTTTAAATGCAACATCAAATGTTATCATCCGTCTCTTTGAACCCTGTTCTTTTATTGTCATCTCTCAGGTTCTTTCACACTTTTCATCTATTAAACACTCTCCCAACTTTTTGTTTTCCTCTAAATTATGACAGTCAAAATTTTAAATGCAACATCAAATGTTATCATCCGTCTCTTTGAACCCTGTTCTTTTATTGTCATCTCTCAGGTTCTTTCACACTTTTCATCTATTAAACACTCTCTCAACGTTTTGTTTTCCTCTAAATTATGACCGTCAAAATTTTAAATGCAACATCAAATGTTATCATCCGTCTCTTTGAACCCTGTTCTTTTATTGTCATCTCTCAGGTTCTTTCACACTTTTCATCTATTAAACACTCTCTCAACGTTTTGTTTTCCTCTAAATTATGACCGTCAAAATTTTAAATGCAACATCAAATGTTATCATCCGTCTCTTTGAACCCTGTTCTTTTATTGTCATCTCTCAGGTTCTTTCACACTTTTCATCTATTAAACACTCTCCCAACTTTTTGTTTTCCTCTCAATTATGACAGTCAAAATTTCAATGCAACATCAAATGTTATCATCCGTCTCTTTGAACCCTGTTCTTTTATTGTCATCTCTCAGGTTCTTTCACACTTTTCATCTATTAAACACTCTCCCAACTTTTTGTTTTCCTCTCAATTATGACCGTCAGAATTTTAAATGCAACATCAAATGTTATCATCCGTCTCTTTGAACCCTGTTCTTTTATTGTCATCTCTCAGGTTCTTTCACACTTTTCATCTATTAAACACTGTCTCAACTTTTTGTTTTCCTCTCAATTATGACAGTCAAAATTTTAAATGCAACATCAATTGTTACCATCTGTCTCTTTGAGTCCAATTCTTGCCTTGCTTGAAATGATTAAAATAAAAGTCATTTGTCAATTATTATGCATTAAAATATAAGGTAGAAGAGAATTAACAATGGGAAATTTTCTAAAAAACCTATGATTTTTGAATGATTCCATATTTAGAGCCTTCAAAAACTTACAGAACCTACCATTGCCAAGTGTCATAAATTCAATTCTAATAATTTCTTTTCTCACAATTCTTACTTCTGGAATTCTCTTCTGGTTTCTTATTGCCTCTTAATTATGATCTTTAAAAATTTAAATGAAATGTTAATTGCAATGTTCTGTCACCCTGAAACATATTCGTTTATTGCCCTTTCTCCTCACTAAAGATTTTCATTCTCTTTCATTCTCAGTAATCCCTTTGTGTCTTAGTGGCATTATCGCCATCTTCTGTCTCCCTGAAACGTATTCGTTTATTGCCCTTTCTCCTCACTAAAGATTTTCATTCTCTTTCATTCTCAGTAATCCCTTTGCATCTTAGTGGCATTATCACCAGCTTCTGTCTTCCTGAAACTTGTTCTTTTATTGCCCTTTCTCCTCACTAAAGATTTTCATTCTGTTTCAATCTCAGTAATCCCTTTGCATCTTAGTGGCATTATCACCAGCTTCTGTCTTCCTGAAACTTGTTCTTTTATTGCCCTTTCTCCTTACTAAAATCTTCTCATTCACTTTTAATCTCAGTAACCCCTTGTGTCTTAGTGGCATTATTATCATCTTCTATCTTCCTGAAATGTGATCTTTTATTGCCCTTTCTCCTTACTAAAGTCTTCTCATTCTCTTTCATTTTCAGTAACCCCTTTGCATCTTAGTGGCATTATCACCATCTTCTCTCTTCCTGAAACGTTCTTTTATTGCCCTTTCTCTTTATTAATGTCTTCTCATTCTCTTTCATTCCCAGTAATATCCTTTCATCTTAGTGGCACTATTTTCTTGCTTGAAGGTGAAAATAAGTATGCATGAATGACTACCTATTTTGAATTTGACTTCACAGAAAGAAAACTACAAAAACTTCTACGGAACATAGTGAAGGAAAGCAAAAAGAAAGGATTAAACATCAACTGCAAGAAAACAGAATGCATGGTTGGTAGAAAAAGAATGACCACAAAATGCACAGTGCAAATCGGAGACCCCAAAATCAAAATGTGCAGAAATTTAAATATCTGGTGAGAAAGTGTGACACTGAAAGCCAAAGGTGAATTGTGATTGATGCACATGCCTTTCAAAAGCTAATCAGTGTTCTGAGAAATTAAAAAAATTGCTAGAAACAAGGAAAATCGTACTGAGTGGTTATGTGATATCTCTCTTCTTATATGGCAATGAAGTACAGGACAGTCTCTTCAAAGATGAAGAAAAAACTTGAATCAACAGAAATGTGGTTCTACAGAAGGATGTTGAGGATAGCATCAACCAAACAAGTGAGCAACAAAAAATTTTTAGAGAAAATTGAAACAAAAATGAAACACGGGATTATAGAGTTGAGGTTCCAAGTGCACGTAATGAGAAGATATGACTTGTAAAATTTGATACTTAGTGGATAGATTGAAGGTAAGAGAGACAGAGAAAAACAGAGCATGACATATTTTGTAAGCTTGGGTAAACGGATGGTGGAACAGGGTTTCAGAGAACTAAGAGAAAGACAAAATTTATTAAGAGCTGCAAGTGACAGGAAGAGCCATGACCACCTACATCCTACTTTTCCGCGTACTTATTGAGCCAATCTTACTCTATGGCTCTGAAACTTGGACTCTCTCAGCAAAACAACAGCACTGTTTAGATGGATGTTATACACCTCTTTTAAGAAGAGTGCTTAATCTCTCATGGTGAAACCACCCAACTCTAGAAATGATATATGGAGACTTGCCGAGAGTATCAACCTTAGTTTGTAAAAAGACGTGTCCAGTTCGCCGGGCATTGTGCACGTGCCACAGATGAACTTGTGTCATCATTTGTACTCTGGAGGCACCCATCATCTGACAATCGATCACAAAAGTTAACCTTTCCAGATAGGATAAAACGAGACACATTGATCCCTAAGGAAGATCTTTTAGGTGCTATGACAGATAAGGATTACTGGAAAGGTGTAGTGAGTTCAATCTCGGCTGAGGCCGCAAGATGATGAGATGATAATGACATCCTGATGGTGTCACAGCCCATAGAGAAGATTTGAAGGGAACTGGTCAGATGCTCAGCTACACAGTGACCATAAAACGTAACCCTATCATCAGAAATCTGAAATGTGTTCTTTTATTGCCCTTTCTTCTTACTCCTTTCTCCTTCTCATTCTCTTTCATTCTCAGTAACCTCTTTGCATTTTAATGGCATCATCACCATTTTCTATCTTCCTGAAATATGTTCTTTTATTGCCCTTTCTCCTTACTAAAGTC
Source organism: Acanthosepion pharaonis (assembly GCA_903632075.3). Taxonomy (NCBI): domain Eukaryota; kingdom Metazoa; phylum Mollusca; class Cephalopoda; order Sepiida; family Sepiidae; genus Acanthosepion; species Acanthosepion pharaonis. The sequence goes on from CAHIKZ030000080.1 coordinate 1,493,965, forward strand.
TACTCCTTCTCTTTTATTCTCAGTAACCTCTTTGCATTTTAATGGCATCATCACCATTTTCTATCTTCCTGAAATATGTTCTTTTATTGCCCTTTCTCCTTACTAAAGTCTACTCCTTCTCTTTTATTCTCAGTAACCTCTTTGCATTTTAATGGCATCATCACCATCTTCTATCTTCCTGAAATATGTTCTTTTATCGACCTTTCTCCTTAGTAAAGTTTTCTCATTCTTTTTCATTCTCTGTCACTCCTTTGTGTCTTAGTGGCATTATCGCCATCTTCTGTATTCCTGAAACATGTTCTTATATTGCCTTTCATTTAGCTGGACGAGTTTCTTGCACTGAGTTAAAATTCCCAATGAATATCAATGTCACGTCATGAGATTGCTGGGGCTCTGTGTTTCATGGATGGTCAAGATGCATTGAAATTCCAGCTGAAATAGTTTATATTAACTCAAAATTGATCCCCTTGGGGCAGGCATGAATCCACCTCTTCTAGTTGATCTGGTCAATGATTATCTTCTAAACCAGATCAACCTATCACCCATTGCTTGGAGAGATAATAAGCAATGCCATACAACCTGATTATCCTGTAAAATTTATACAATGAGTGGATTTTCAGTGAACTAGAACTTTAGAAGAGAACTAGAATTTATTATTGGTGGGTACAATCTTGACAACATAAGATATGTAGATGATGCTGTGTTGATGGCAGACACAGAAAACTGCAGGAACTCCTGAACAAAGTAGTAAGGGGAAGTAGGAAGAAAAGACTAATTATCAATTGAAAGTACACAGGGAAAATTAACTGAAACAAAATGAAATATCCATTTTTTTTTTTTTTTTTCATATTTTTCCAATGAAGCATAACCCAGTGAACATGTTAGTTGATCTCTGCAACATTTCTTTGATATCTCCAATGTGGACATTTCCTCAATCAAGAACTTTGCTATTTTTGCTTTTCAGCATTTCTTAGACTCAGTACTTTGTGTAAGTTTGACATTTTTGTCTTTGGTTCATAAATGTTATTTTCTCTTT
>CAHIKZ030000080.1:1500000-1510000 GCA_903632075.3 Acanthosepion pharaonis
GCGCTGAAAGTTTTCCTTAAAAGTAACAAGGTAAATAATTTGTTCACTTAAATAATTTCACTTCCTTCCATCCGTAAAAAGAATTCTCCTCCCGTAAGTTATCTAAACGTCATGAATGTGCCTTTCGTCAATCGTCAAGCGACGCGAAAGGTTCTGACCTGCTTTGTTTTATTTTCAAATTACATTTTTTCGGCGCAGAAGCTAAGTTAAGCTTGGTTCAAAATATTTTAAATAAACAGTATAATATCTGTTTTTATTAAAATCAGTTTTGGAAAAATGATAATTGACTTTTAAAAGAATATCAAAGTAAGATTTTAATTTTTTTATCAAATCGAAAAAATGATTGAAAATGATTATCTGCCTTTTTTTTTGAAAAAAAAACAATATTTTTAACGAAAATTTCAGACGTGCTAGGAACGATTAAAAATGTAAAAAAATACCCCCAAAATACTTTGATCTTTTCCTCTTTAATAATAATATGAACATTAGACGATAAAATTTTGTTTTCGTCAAGTTCGGCGTCTTTTTCATCATGCTATGCTCTTTTGTTTACATTTTCGTGGGTGAGTTCTCCCCTTTCATTCTCACGATGTGTCTTAATCGTATTTTCAAATTGATTTTATTAAAAACAACTGTATTTTTCCCATTTTCGGTCCCGTTAGAACCACCACAAGGTAATTTTATGTAGTCCTGTGAAGTTTTGTTGAAATCGGCTAAAAAATGTAGGAAATTCGATCCAACATATAAACGTTACAGACACACACACACACACACAACCTGTGTTTTATAATAAGTAAGATAAACACACATACACAGAAAAATATTATTCAGCTGAGAAATGTTATATTTGTATTAATCCTATATATATATATATATATTACGATAAACGTGCAATCAATTTACAAATTCATGAATCATTCACACAAAAAACAAATGCAAATATGTATATATATTATATATATATATATATATATATATATATATATATATATATATATATATATATATATATATATATATATATATATATGTATATAAACTGTTGATAAATAAATTGACAGGTAGATATATAGATATCATATTTAGATCTAAGTATTTACATATCAGTTATCAATCACTGTCCAATCAGGTATTTTTTAGCATTTTTTTTTCTTTTTGACCTTTTCTTTGTCATTTTCTTCCCCAAGCTTTTTTTCACCATTTCTTTTCTTCAAATCTTTTTCTTCCCTCGTACTTCTTGTTTTTTTCTTTTCAGATTTTTTATTTCCCCATTTCAAAACCATCTTTTTCATTTTTCCATCTACAAATTTGTAGTCTTGCCTATGAACACCTCTCCCTATCTCTCTCCTTTTTTTTTTTTTTCAGCGAAGAATTCAATATGGCATTTCACGTGTACTTTAACCCGATCCATAAAAGAAGCAAAAGACAAAACCCAGGTTAATTTGTCACCATTTTCTATTGACCGATTCATTTTGAGAAGATAAATGTACAGCAAGCTGAGTGTTTACCAAAGAGTAGCAAGGAACAAAAAGAATGCAGAGTATTGGGCAGAGGGTGAAGAGTATGTTACATGAAGGGATGACAGAAGTAACAAGCATAGCAACTTGTGCAGTGCCATTTGGTAATGTGAGCGAGATAATCGCAGCCGCATCACTGTTAACAGCATTTGCACCGCTGCATCTTAAGTCATAAAACTCCCAAGAATGTCAACTTCCTCAATTCTTCCCATTTCTTGCCATGAAAAACCATTTATCTTCTGCTGCCTCTCATTTTATATCTTTCATCAGATTTCTTCCGTTTCTTAATCTCTTCTTTTCCTCCTTGACACAAATAAATCACTGCCGACATGTTGCCACATCTTTTGCCATCTTCCCCCTTTCTACTATTCTTGCTTAATCTATCACTCTTTACAACCTCCTCCTACTACACATGTTCTCAAACTCCTACTTTCTCATCATTCTTGTTCTTCTTCACCACCTCCTACTCTTTCTTTTCTATTGTTTATTTCTCCTTCTCTTCTCTTTTCCATTATTCCCTTTCTTCATCTCCTTTCTATTCCTCTTCTTTCCTTTCATATTCCTCCCTCTCTCATCTTTCCTAATTTTCCTTCCAATTTTTTCATATCCTACCTCTCTCCTTTCATACATTACATCTCTATTCTTTTCTCTTCTTTTTCCTCGTCCTACTCTTTTCCATATCTTCTCTCTCTCCTTCTTCTCCTCCTCTCTTCTTCTTTCTTTTTCCCACTATCTCTTCTTTTATATCATCTCTCTCTCCTTCTTCTCCTCCTCTCTTCTTTCTTTTTTCTCACTCTCTCTTCTTTTATATCTTCTCTCTCTTCTTCCATATTCTCCCTTTCTATTCTTTCATATGCTCCCTCTCTCTTATTTCTTTCCATCTTCTCTCTTCTTTCATACCCTCCCTAATTCTTCCTTCTCTATTCTTTCATATCCTCCTTCTTTCATTTTTCATACCCTCCTTCTCTCTTCTTTCATACCCACCCTTATTCTTCCTTTTCTATTCTTTCATACCATCCTCTCTCTTCTTTCATACCCTCCCTCTCTCTTCTTTTATACCCTCACTTATTCTTTCTTTCATACCTTCCTCTCTCTTCTTTCATACCCTCCCTTATTCTTCCTTTTCTATTCTTTCATACCTTCCTCTCTCTTCTTTCATACCCACCCTTATTCTTCCTTTTCTATTCTTTCATACCTTCCTCTCTCTTCTTTCATACCCTCCCTTATTCTTCCTTTTCTATTCTTTTCCTTTTCTCTTCTTTCATACCCTCCCTTATTCTTTTTTTCTATTCTTTCATTCCTTCTCTCTTCTTTCATACCCTCCTTATTCTTCCTTTTCTATTCTTTTCATACCTTCCTCTCTCTTCTTTCATACCCTCCTTCTCTCTTCTTTCATACCCTTCCTTATTCTTCCTTCTCTATTCTTTCATACCTTCCTCTCTCTTCTTTCATACCCTCCCTTATTCTTACTTTTCTATTCTTTCATACCTTCCTCTCTCTTCTTTCATACCCTCCCTTATTCTTCCTCTTCTATTCTTTCATACCTTCCTCTCTCTACTTTCATACCCTCCCTCTCTCTTCTTTCATACCCTCCCTTATTCTTCCTTTTCTATTCTTTCATACCTTCCTCTCTCTACTTTCATACCCTCCCTCTCTCTTCTTTCATACCCTCCCTTATTCTTCCTTTTCTATTCTTTCATACCTTCCTCTCTCTTCTTTCATATACTTCCCCTCTTCTTTCTGTTCTTCTACACATTCCATATTTTCTCATGCAATTCTTTCTCTCACATTCTCCTCTTTATAATCATCATCTTTTCTCTCTTACCTCTTGTCCACCACTTCTGCTCCTCCTACTCCTCCTCCTTCTTTATTTCCTTCCTCACCCACATTTCGTCACCCTCCCTATTTTCCCCTACATATCATTTTCCTCCTGTGCCTTCTAATATCTTTCTCTTCTCCCCATTCTCCCTTCAATTTCCTACCTGTTTTCTCTACTCCACCACCAATACATGAATCTATAGAGAAGTTCAAAAATGGATTAGCTTTTCCCTTTGCTACATGGCCATCTCCTTGACAACCAGGTGTTAATTCTTGCTGAATTATTGTCAGTTTTCTTATTGTTGCCTTATAAAACCAAAGACAAGGGAAATTTTAGGAAAAAATGATGGATATTTATTTGGCTTTTCACATTTTTCATTTAACAGAATATCCGAGGAGCAGATTATTGGCTTTCAGCAGACCCCAAATTTGTATTTTAAAAACGACTATTAATGTTATTAGGTTAAGCAAACATTAAAAGTGGAATATTAATCATCAGAAATGCTGCTTTGCATGGAAAAAACTTTGGGAGTCAACCCAACAGAAAAATCCAGCATCAGAATCGCAAAGGCAATTCATAGTTTTATTCCGTAATGTCTTAACAACTGCAAGAGTGCAGAAACCTATCCATTGGTCTATTTCATCGACATGGAGATTGGTGAATATCTGCCCTCTATAGCTATCTACCCAGGTCTTCAGTGACACGGAGATTGGGGAATATCTACCCTCTATAGCTATCTACCCAGGTCTTCAGTGACATGGAGATTGGGGAATATCTACCCTCTATAGCTATCTACCCAGGTCTTCAGTGACACGGAGATTGGTGAATATCTGCCCTCTATAGCTATCTACCCAGGTCTTCAGTGACATGGAGATGCAGAAAGTGGTAGAAATGCCATCCAGAGCAAAATCCTGTCTCCTAAGACTGATGGATGTTTAATGAATATATGTGGATTCTTTTCATTAAACCTCTACAAATTTGTGGTTATACTCACTCAAAGAAAAGACTTTGGTATTCAACTCAGAGGAAAAATACAGTATCAATATCCTAAAGTTATTCAAGTGTGGATCCAGCAATGACCTGGCAACTCCTGCATTAGTCAGTCAGTTATGTGCCATGCATGATACATGCTTAGGCGATCATGTATCTTTTGATACATGACTGACGAGGCAGATTATTTTTCCCACAGTAGGTCACCATTTCTTTCTGTGGTAGACCAGTTGCCATCCAAGGCTATAGAATTTGGTCTGTCCTGCTATTTGAACATAAGTAGGGGGAGAAGAAGAGGATTCATACCTTTCCTAAGGGTATTAGCATGTAAGTGAATGCAATGGATTCAACTGGAATTTGAACTCGACTTTATACCACGATCCATTACTTCGCCTTTGTACAGCTAAACTAAATAAATTAATTCCAGGCTTTTGATTTTTCTTTTTATCGTTAATTTTTTTCTTAGTCTGATAAAAGCCAAAATGAAAAGTAAACACTAAATAATAACAGCGAGTCAGTTATGCACCATGTGTGATACATGCTTAGGCGATCATGTATCTTTCGATACATGACTGACGAGGCAGATTTTTTTCTTCCTGCTGTAGGATGCTATTTCTTTCTGTGGTAGACCAGTTGCCATCTAAGGCTATAGAACCCAGTCTGTCCTGCTATTTAACCATAGCTAGGGAGAGAAGAAGAGGATTCATACCTTTCCCAAGGATATTAGCATGTAAGTGAATGTAATGGATTCGAGTGGAATTTGAACTCGGCTCTCCGATTCCTCAATCTGACATGCTATCTGTTACTCCACTGTGCCTAACCATATTCATTAACATTATACTTTCTGTTAGACCATTTCAGCAAGTGGAGACCTACTCCATGAATAACCACCCATCCTACATATCTACCTATCTAGGCCTTGTGTATGGGAGAGACAGAATATGGTAGTCTTGAGAAAAATATGAATCCACCTCTTCTCCCTAAGCTATAGGTTAATTGACAAAACTTGTATCATTATTATTTCCTGTCTCCCCAGATTCTTACCATCTAAAAATATTTGATGGCAAAGGGTTGATGTGCCGTAAAAATCAAATAAATCAATCAGATACTGATTAGCTACACAGGCATGTCTTTTACATATGTTTACACACTCAGGAATGTAAATGCATGGAATTAAAAAATGAGGGATTATGTATTGATTGTTATATAGGATTGATCCCCAACTTTATATACACATGATAATTTCTTGTTTATTTATCAAATTCTGATTAGGCATGCCTCTACTACTTCCCCCTCTAGCTATGGGTTAATTAGTAATACTTATATCACTAAACCATTATTATCTCAAAAAAAATATTCTTACAATCTAAAAATATGTTTTGGCTTTAAATAACCTGCAAATGATTGATAAGTCATAGAAAACCAATCAATCAATCACTCAAACTAATCAATATTATTCTTATTTAAAACTATTCACTTAATTTTCTTTTCTCACACTTCCTACCTGTGGAGCTCTGTTATGATGTTAATTTGGGGTTAATAAGACAAACGCCAAATAACATGTAACAATAAAAAGGGGGTTTATTCGGTTGGTAAGTTGGTACAGAAAATCGCCTGAGTAGTCTCTAACTAACTCAGCAAAAGAACTTCTACTACTCCTGTCTTTTGACATGCCACTATTTTAACGTCCTTGTTTGTGGACGAGTTCATCTTTTAGAGGGGTGGTAGGTTCCCACACAACAAGCTCACATCCCTTTACTTACTTTCCTTACTTATTTTACTAACCCAAGGCCAAGTTTAACATGGGTTATCCAAGCCCGTAGGCTCAGCCAAAAAATCCCTGTAGAACCCGCATAAACAGGATTGGGTTGGTCAACCTCCCTGAACGAGACTCTGCCCACCAGCAGTGCCTCATCCGCCTGAAGGCATAGAGTTCGACCATCTAGCTGGAACAGATCCCAGCTAGTATATTTAGCTACCCCCACCTCACGAGGGTTGCATGTGGCACAAGGCCGGTTTAACGTGGGTTCTCCGAGCCCATAGGCTCGGCCAAAAATATTCCCTTTTTGAACCTGCATAAACAGGTTCAGGGGCAGTCTACCTCCTTGAACGACACTCTGCCCTTTGGTGAAGCTTTGTCTGGGTTCCTCTCTGCCCAAAGGCAGAGAGTTTGACTGTTTAGCTGGAACAGGTCGCAGCTAGACTCTGTAGTCTGTTGACTTACAGATATTTATAAGTAGTTACTACCTATAGTATAGTCACTCATGGGGGGTGACAGGTTATTCCATTACATCAACCTCTCACTATTCTGTTGCTGCTTCTACGGAAAATGCTCTGACAGCTACATTCTCTCCTTCCACCAGTTCAGACCTTTACATCTAAAACCTGTCCTGCCATATTCACAGGGTTTGTTTCCTCACCATTCCTTTTGTATTCCATTAGTAAGGAAGAAGTTCCACTCAGATAGCTTCTTCTCAAGAATGATTAATTTGTTTCACATTCAGTATCAAATGTTATCTATCCTACATATAGTCATAGTTTGCACTTACTTTCTCCTCCTACTTTCCATACTCTAATCAGTAAGCCTCTACCTGAAGTGGCTTTTGGGCCTTTTTATTGGGTTAACATTTTATTAAAAAAAATGATGGCAAGTAAAAGAGAGATGTGGAGAGAAAGAATAAAAATGGAAAGAGAAACCAAGAAAAAACAAAAGGGAAATTTTACTTAGAAGAAAACAATTTGAAATAAGAAGGAAGCTAATAACGTCGAAGAACACTAAAGAGACAACAGAAAAGATAGATATTAGAAAGAAAGGAGCCATTTCAAAATGGTTGCTGCCTGGTGTTACTTATCTGCACAACTTTTGAGATTTCCAGAATAAAGGCTGTTTCAACAGATATCCATTTACAATGCTTAGAAACATTCTATAGCTCAGAGGGAATTTTAAACAAGATATATTTTTTAAAATATTCAAACATTTAAATGCCAAAACATAGCTTGTACAGCAAGATAAACCAATATCAAACAGATTAAAAATAGAAAATAATCCAAGGACCATTTTCTTAATTATTTACAAAAAAAAAAGAAAAAGAAAATAGAACTTATATCTTCTTGCTTGTAGATTTCTTGGTTGTATACAGCATCCATTTATTATAAACACGACATTAGTTTTAATGTGCCATATATTTTTAAGTTTCCATTTTACAATTCTTATAGTTATTTGTCATATTTTTTAAGAGATATATTTTTATCTGATGGTACTACCATATTTATGAGAAAGCAATTTTTGTCATCATTAATCACTATGTCTGGTTTATTGGCTTTTGTATTTGTCTGTATAAATGGTGGAGTCCTAGTGACTTCATGACCTTCTATAACTAGTTCAGGGTGACGTTCAGACTATTTTTTAGCATGTGGTGTGCTATTATTATTTGTGTATGTTATGTTTTCTACTTTGTATCCTGCAGAGCTGTGTCTAAGCTATGGTCCTTAGGCCCTATAGGAGAATTGTCATTTAATTGATATCACTTTTCTTAGTATTTGGGGTACTCCTAGTAGGGCAATATTCTGGTCAACTTGTATGTTGATGCTACCTTGGACACTGTGAGTAAAATTTTCCATTCCTTTTCTTATGAGGCCCAAAAAAAGACTTTAATTTTTTTATAGAACCCGGTCTGTCCTATTTACCCATAGCTGGGGGAGAAAATGAAAATTTAAAAATTTTTGATCTGCATTTGTTGTTGTTTTATTATTATTATTATTATTATTATTATTATTTCTTTTGATTTCTGGCGTTTACACATTTCTTTCCCGGTCCCGCCCAGGGACCTAAGGTTATAAATGGCATCATGACACTTTCCATTGACAAAAAAAAAAATTACATAGATAAAGCCCTTTGTAAAGTGTGGACTGTACTTGTCAGAACAATTTTTTGTATCTCCTTGAGGCATGGACTTCCAGGAATCCCTTCAATTAGTCTACTGCAATTATTATTGTTATTATTATTATTATTTCCTTTGATTTCTGTTGTATACATATTTTCTTCTGGGTCCCAAACAGAGACCTAAGGTTTATAATGTTTTTCCCTGATCATTTTTTTTTTTAAATGGAGATCACACACATTTTACATAGATAAAGCTCTTTGCACCATGAGAGTTCTACTTGTGAGCACATTTTTTTGTATTTCTTTAAGGCATGGGCTTCCAGGAATCCCTTCAATGAGTTTATCAGAACCTTTTCCAAGGGCTTTAACTACAACTGGAAATATTGATGTCCACATATGCCACATTTTTTAGATTTCCACTTCATTATCCTTCTTTTTTGATAGTTGTTTAAAAATCTTCAAAGATTATTATTATTATTATTATTATTATTATTATTATTATTCCCAATGTTTCACAAATGTATTATTATTATCATCATCATCATCATCATTATTAATATTATTATTATTATTATTTCCTTTGATTTATGATGTGTACCCATTTCTTTCCGGATGCTTCCCAGGGACATAAGATTATAAATGGCATCATGACGTTTTCCACTGGATAAAAAAAAAAAAAAAAACATATTTTAAAATAAAAATTAAAACATATTTTTAAATAAAGCCCTTTGTAAGGTGAGGGCTATACTTGTGAGAACAATTCTTTGTATTTCTTTAAGGCATGGACTTCCAGGAATCCCTTCAATTAGTCTACTGGAATCTTTTCCAACCAATCCGAGGGCTCCAACTACAACAGGGATTGTTGATGTTCCCATGTGCCACATTATTTTCATGGGTTTCTGTTGCCTACACCTTTTCTTCCGGGTCTCAACCAGTGACATAATGTCACAAATGGCTTTATGACATCATTTTTTGGTAAAATCACACTCATCTTACATAAAGTCATTCATAATGTGTGAGCTGTACTTGTGAGTACATTTTTTTTTGTATTTCTTTCAGGAATCCCTTCAATGGATCTATCAGAACCTTTTCCAATCAATCCGAGGGATCCCACTATAACTGGAATTATTGATGTCCTCATGTGCCACATTTTTTAGATTTCTACTTCAAGACCCTTCTATTTTAATAGTTGTTTAAAAATCTTCAAAGATTATTATAATTGTTATTATTATTATTATTATTCCCACTTTTTCTCTATCAAATACTTATCTTAAGATCAAAGCATGGCTTGTAAATTTTAAGCCCTCCAAAACAAAACTGCTTTCATTTAATCACCATAGAGAAACTTTTCTGCCTGTCATCAACATGGCTGATGTTAACCTACAGGAGAGAAACTCTTCATGCCTTCTTGGGCTCATGATTTCCATTGGCATGAAGTCAAGTGATTATATTGAATTGATTGCTGGCTCTGCTGCAAAGAAAGTTGGTTCACTATGCCAAACCAAACAATTCTTCTCATCAGAACCCCTTGAATCTACCACTCATCCATGCATTGAATACTGCCGCCATATCTGGTCTAGTGCTCCTACTATATATCTTAAGATTCATGACAAAATTCAAAGAAGGGTCTGCAATTTAATCAATCCTGATCTGGCATATCTTCTTCAGTCACTTTCCCACCTATGTGATGCGGCTCCGCTCTGTCTCTTCTATAAATATTTTCATGACAACTGGGTCTCACCATTATTCTCTTGAAGTAGTCAGATGCAACTGTCATTTCTACTCTAATTG
>CAHIKZ030000080.1:1515000-1575000 GCA_903632075.3 Acanthosepion pharaonis
GAAGGAAACTACCATCAGTACTAGAAAGAGTGTTAACATTTTGTAAACTTGAGTAGCCTATTTACCAATAAACTGTTTTAAGAGACATATTTTTATAAATTCTGACTGTCAGTAATGCCAACTTTTTGGTCAACAAATCCTAAATGTTTTCTGAATAGGAACATCTATTCTCACTGTGACCAATATAAGATTTATTTTGTCAGCATACTAAAGCCCAACACTCCCCAAACCAACTATTATCAATAATGATAGATCTATTTCTTATATAAATATAAGTTTACCAACTGGAATGTTTACCAACATCGGTTGATTAATAGTAATTTTCTTGTGAAAACATTGACTTCTATAATAAAACCTTAAAGAATCCATATTTTGTTCCATGCATTGCCTTCTTGTATATTGTTCTGTGCAGGCATAATAATCACTTTCAAAAATAAAAAAAAAAGAAACTGAATAAATATAGTATAGTTTTGTCTGCATCTATAATTGATGATATAAATGCATAGATATATATTTGTTGATTTCCGCCTCAATGTCTGCATCTATCTGAATCGATTATGTGGGAAAGTGTTGACAAAGGGCCTCAGATGAATCATTATGAAGAGAATTATTCCTGCTGACAAAAACAACAATTATCCTCTGTTATTTTCATTGTATCATTGTTATTTGTCTTTCATTTGTAACACTGATCTTATGACATACTTGATCAGCCAATCAAATCACTTACAGAGAATTCAAAATACGAATTCAAAACATCATAAAAATTGACAGACTTCGCATTCCCAAGGTTTTGCAATTCATGTGGACCACTGCCATTGATATCTGATATATTTTTCATTTTATTTTTATTTTGAGGTCTTCTACAAAATTTCCTTGTCTGATGTTGGCCCCAAATGCGATCAAGGTCAGAGTGAAAAGAAAAAGAAGTCATATTTATATACACACATGCAAGAAGGTTATAAAAATAATAATCTTCCTGGAGGCTCATGGAATTATATTTGAAGCTGGTTTTAAAAAATTGAAAACTGCAACTACAATAATGAAGAATTTGCTGCTTTAGACCACAGTAGGATTTGGGTGAGGAGATGATTTGAGAAAAATGGAATTGTGTATTTCTCTCCTGCAAGCATCCCTGTGTCTATATGTATAAGAACAAAAAGTTATCTATCTATCTATCTATCTATCTACCTATCTATCTATCTATCTATCTATCTATCTATCTATCCTTTTACCTTTTCAAACAATCTATTTTTCCCTTTTTGATCTATCTCAGTTTATTCATATCTATGTATTTCAGTTTATTCATATGTGTGTATCTATCTATGTTCATATCCTTCAATCTATCGATCTATCTATTGCAGTTTTTCCATATCTGTCTTTCCTCGTCTGTTCATATCTATCTATCTATGTTCATACCCTTCAGTCTATCAATGTATCTATTGCAGTTTTTCTATATCTATCTTTCTTGTCGGTTCATATCTATCTATCTATCTATCTATCTATCTATCTATCTATCTATCTATCTCAATCTGTTTCTATCTATCTATCACAGTCTGTTCACATATGTCCATCCATCCATTTATTGCAGCCTGTCTATTATCTATTATTCTGTCTGTCTATGTTTATATCCTTCAATCTATCTATTGCAGTCTGTCAGTATCTATCTTTCCTAGTTTGCTCATATCTATCACAGTTTGTCCCTATCTATCTATCTATCTATCTATCTATCTTTTTTTCTTTATCTATCCATCTATCTATCTATCGATCTATCTCAATCTGTTTCTATCTATCGCAGTCTGTCCACATATATCTATCTATCCATCAATTTATTGCAGTCTGTCTATTATCTATTATTCTGTCTATGTTCATATCTTTCAGTCTATCTATTGCAGTCTGTCTGTATTTGTCTTTCCTAATCTGCTTATATCTATCACAGATTGTCTTTATCTATCTATCTATCTGTCTATCTAAGTTTTTTCTTTATCTATCTATCTAAGTTTTTCTTTATCTATCTATCTATCTATCTATCTATCTATCTAAGTTTTTCTTTTTCTATCTATCTATCTATCTATCTATCTATCTAAGTTTTTCTTTTTCTATCTATCTATCTATCTATCTAAGTTTTTCTTTATCTATCTATCTATCTATCTATCTATCTAAGTTTTTCTTTATCTATCTATCTATCTATCTATCTATCTATCTATCTATCTATCTACCTTGAACTGTTCATATCTATCTTATCTAGGCTCTTTATACCTATTGTCTTGTAGCGATTTCATTATCACATGAAATAAAAAAAATAATCTAATTTTCATGACTCCATAGAAAAAAAGGAAACCATCCTACTGGAAGGAAATTTAGAGACTTCCTTCTTTTCAGCCGGGTCCTTGCAAGCAAAGCATATGGAATTGAGCAGTTCCTGATATTAAGATCACAGGTAAGTCAACTTACCCAAATATCACTTCCTCATGTTTAATATTTCCTTTACTTATAGATTTATCACTTCCAGACAATCTATTCATTCACCAAAATAAGCACTAACCAGAAATATTCCATTTGCATCTACATTACAAGAACTTTCATACATCTGCCAAACTTGTACAATAAAACCATTCTGATATATATATATATATATATATATATATATATATATATATATATATATATATATATATATATATATATATATATATATATATATATATATATATTATAAATGTCTCACTTTGTTGTTGTTGTGATGAATATATGTCATATTCTACTGTAGGGATACAAATGGGAATTGTCTCCCTTTCATTGAGATAGTCAAATGGCTCATGTGACAGCCGATAAATGATGTCAGGAGATAGAATGATGAAGGGTAATTGTGATGTATAGAGCCCAGAGAAGAAGGACTTGCAGTAACCCACAGCAGTCTTACAGGAAAAACCACATGGCCTAAACAGGTTCATAGAGAAACCAGGGTAACTCCAGTTTTCGCTTCAGGAAATATTACAAGTATGGTTCTCCTTTCTTACACACTGTTTGTTGTTGTATATATGTTATAAATTCTCTGCATGGGACACATGTATATACCTAACTTTGTGTACAATGTGGCATTATAAAACTCTCTCTGAAAAGTAAGCATGTTTGACATTGTTTTTCCCTTCAGCCATACAGATACTCATATATAATAATGCCCATAATACAAATAGGAGAATAAATCATTCTTTCCTAGCTCTGCTCCCATTAGACTACTAACCAAAAACAGGAGTCGAGCAAGGCCCATCATAACAATTTTATATTTATGAAAGTTAACTCATAAAAACATAAAAAGACATTTCTTCTTTTATATAATGAAGAAAAAGGAATATTTATCATTTACTTACCGATGACCAACTTGAAGTCATCCATTTCAAGCATGGGATTTTGCATTTTTTTCTCTCTGGAGGTTTTACTGAAAAATTACACCAAATACTGTGAACAGGAGATTTGTGTGGAGAGAATGAATCCATACAGTAGACAACACGGCTTTGGTTACCATCTCCACATGATTGATAAGGGTTGATTATCTCACACTGAAACAATAATAAGAGGATAATTATTAAATTACATATTATTATGGATTATCATTATATATAAATCATTATATTATTATTATTATTCTTATTATTATAAATTATATTATTATTATTATATATAAATTATTAAATTACATATTATTATAGAATTATTTCATTTGATTGAAATGTATTTACTTAAGGCAGTGTGTCTCAAATTTTTTTACTCTGGATCAAATTTTCGGAATGAAAGTTTGCTTACACCTTACCAAATTTTATATGATAAAAAGCACATTTAAAATTAAAAACTGTGAGTGAGTTAAAGGAAGATAACCAAGGATTTGAAATCAAAACATTATCATTGATAACTCTCTCCTCCAACTTACAGACCCTAGTTACTATATTCTTAATACTTGATATAATGCAAACATATCACAATGTTAAAATCACTCAATAATTATTTATAACTATTTACACTGCGACTCATGCACACAATTACAAGTAATCCATGATAATATTTTAAATTTTGAAATCATATCAATTTCTGGCATATGGATTTTTTAAAACTATTTTAAAACTATTTCTAAATCTTTGATTGTCTTTCAATCATTCCACTTCACCTGCTATCCTCTTCCACCACAATTGTGACGTACCATTTGGGAACCACTGGCTTAAGGCTCTTCTATAAATGTCATCCAGCTGACTACGAAATGTTTAAACTGTGGATTATCCCCTCAGAGGTTTGATGGTTTTGCCAAGCGGACAAGAATCTATAAAAATGAGACACTTCTGGTCTTCATCCTCTTTTCTCTCTTTTCCACCAAGCATGCTGTACTGACAACATCCACAGGATCTTTTTCCCGAGGAAGGAGATATCCTCACCACCAGTGATTGAACACCACTCTCTCTCTCTCTCTCTCTCACACACACACACACACACACACACACAAGCAAATGTGTATCATCCAAACATGTATATCACCCACACAATCCCATGCTTTTAACCTTTAATATTCTGGAGGTGATTTTGTTTGCAAAGCAAAAAATTTATCCTGCCACTGCAAGTGACTCAGATGAATGAATGATAGTGTATTTGAATTTTGCAGTTGTGTTATCATATCCTGCTATGGCAACAGAAAATGACCATGACTGAAATTAAGTAATGCATTAGAGGAGTCTTGAAAAACAATGCAGTGGAAAGGAAAGTAGTGAATAATGCAGAGTGTTAAAGGTTAATGCCCTTCTTCTTCTGCATGCTTACTTGCATATTTTCTTTCTTCTTATTCAGTTAGATAAAAAACAAAATATAAAATATTGCCTATTTACACTAGTTACAGTGTTCAGATGAATAGAAGAAAGAAAACAGAAAGCAAAGATTGAAATGTTTAATGGCTGTTTCATTGAAAAATTAAACCTTGTCAATTTCAAATTTTTCCATTTCCACCCACTTCTGTGGATATTTTATTGTCGTAGAACTCACAATGAGGTTATTCAATCATGAAATTATTCAATCATGACTTAAGATTCATCAGAAAATTTAAATAGGAAAACTGAAATTTTCATGGGTCTTTCTTTCTTTATCATTCAATAAAAATAACTGGTTTTCATGGTTTTCCTATTTAAATTTTCTGATGGGTCTTAATTCATAACTCATAAGTTAATCATTGAATAAGCTTATGGCTATTTCTGTGACAATAAAATATCCATAAAAATTCCCCTCTCACATCGCAAAATATTTGAGCTTAAAAGCTTTAACAAAATGTTGCATAACAATTATAAATATGAATGCTGGTCGTTATTTTGAGAAGTGGGTACAAATGAAAAGATTTGAAATTGACAACTTTTCCAACTGAATCAACAGTTAAACCCTTCTAGCATACCTTCTTTCTTTCTTTCTTTCTTTCTTTCTTTCTTTCTTTCATTTTCTCTCTGAAACCAAGTAGTGTCTTTTCAAAATGGAATAGTTTTTATTATTTATAAGGTAGTGGCAGAACATAATGGTCATGCAAACTCTAGGAAGAGTGAGACAAGTGCAATTAAAATAGGATAATAATAATGAATGCCAACTCACTGATGTGGTTGTTTCTGGTGACCATAATATCAAGGTCAAAGAAATTGACAAATTAAGAAAGTTGACTGAAGACTGAAGACTGAAGTTGTTGGAACATGGGATATATTCAGATTCACTATTGTACCAGTTATCATGAAAGTGCTAGGGTCAAGATCACTGAACATAAAATCATACATTAAGAAAATTGGAATAAAACCTAATATCACATTACTTCAGAAGTCTGCATTATCTGGTGCTGCATATATTCTGTGAAAAGTGTTTCCCGTCCAAAATCGTACAAATTGATGGCAAGCACCCATAATTCAAGGTCTCTGGATTGAAAATGTAAAACCATTAGAAAGAAAAAGCTATGTTTTTTAAAAATCAATTCACCCCAGGTTAGGTGATAATGCCACTAAGATGCAAGAGATTACTGCGAGTGAAGAGACTTTAGAAGCCAGAAACCCAATCGTAGACAGAAAACAAGTTATAAACATTTACTTCTGTTCGAAAGAACAGGGAGCAATGTTTAGAGATGAATGTAATTTGAGAAAAGAAAATGAAAAGAAAAGACATAGTGTTTAACATTCTTTCGACAGTATGTTTGTCTTCCCCAGGTTATATTTAAAAATTGCGTACAAGTATTATACTTATATGCAATTTTTGATTTTAATGCTTATTTAAAAACTTATACCTGATGCATAACTTATTAAAAGAAAAAAATTTTAGTTCCAACAAATGATTTATTTTTATGGAAATATTTCAACTAGCAGTTGCCAGTCTTGGTCACTCTTATATTTGAGTAAAAACAGTGCAAAGAAGCGTGGAACGCTTAAGAATTCAAATCAAGGAAAACAAACTGAGTTGATGACATTTACAGCGTAAAAGAAATTTGAAGTGTGAAAAAAAAAAGGATTTTTGTTTTTTACTCTATAAATTGCCTTTTTTTTTGTCATATCATATTTTTCTTTGGAGCAGAGACGTCAAATTAAGGAGTAACAAAGACCGTCAACTGCTAGTCAAAATATTTCCATAAAATAAACTATTCGTTGGAATTACAAGTTTTTCTTTTAATTATACAACTAACAACAGAGACAAGCATCCTATCATTGGTGTATAACCCTTTAGTTTAAACGAAGTGGTAGCCTCTATTAGCGTCCCTGCTATGGGCAAATAATGAACCCCCAAATAAAATTAAAACTCTGGAAGTATAAAAAATACATTTTTGTAGTAAAATTACCAACCAATACCGATTTATATTAAAATTACCAACCAATAACAATTTATATTAAAATTACCAGCAATACCTATTTGAAGTAAAACGACCAACAATACATTTTATATAGTTGAAGTCATAAAATTGCATTCTAAATATTTAAATTTTGGCATTAAATAGAGGTTGATATGCCACTAAACAACATCACCTAACCGACTTTAGTTTCACCAACTCAAACATTTACTGTAATGAATCTCCATGCTATTTCCATGCAGTAGAATACCTCTTATTTCTCTGTGTTCCAAACGTAAGAACAAAAGTTTCCCTCTGACAGCTTTTTCCCAAGAACATCTATTTTGTGAAAGAGCCACCAATATGGGTACTTCCTTGAATACTTTAATATCGACCAATTCAATGGCAATCATTATCTATCCTACTTATCCTTATAATTTTTTCTTTTTTAATGATTACACACCCAAGCAAGGCAATAAAGCCACTAAGAAGAGGACACGCATACTGTCAAAACATTGTTAAACACTATGTCTTTTTTTCTTTTTTTCTTTCTTAAATTGCACTGTTCACTGAGTGTTAAAATATATTGGAAGCAATACATCATTTTGTTTAATTATTATTTTATTAATAATAATAATAATAATAATAATAATAATAATAATCATATAATAATTGTGCTTCTCCCTCCCTTCGTGAATTCCTGAGTTTGCACGACCATTATGCCCAGCCAATACCTCATAATTAATGGACAGTTCCATTTTGATCATTTGGAAAGAGAAAAGGCATATCAAAGACACTACTTGGTTTCAGTGAAAAAATGGAAGAAAGAAAAATAGAAGTGTTTAACATCTTCTGCAAATCCTCATAAATAATGAACTGTTTAAATTTTGATGAGAAACAAAAATCATTTTAAAGAGATAATTGGTTTCAGTAAGAAAATTAAATAAAGACAAGGAGATAGAAAAGAAATGGAAAAAGTTGTCACTTTTAAATCTTTTCATTTGTACCCCCTTACTTCTTTAAATAACGACCAACATTCATGTTTATGATTGTTATTACAGTATTTTGTTAATGTTGTTAAGCACAAATATTTAACGATGTGATAGGGGAATTTCTATGGATATTTTATTGTCATAGAAATTGCCAAGAGCTTAGTCAATCACTAACAGAAGAATTAAGATACATCATAAATTTAAATAAGAAAACCAAGAGATTTTCATGAATTCAAGCAAGTAAATACAAAATATATATAATTTAACAGATTGAGCTTACAGCCAAGTCATGTTGTTCATGTTCTAGTTCATGTTCAATCACTGAAGTTAAGCAACACTGAACCTGGTCAGTGCCTTGATTGATGATCATTCGGGAATACCAGGTGCTGTAAGCTTGGATGCGTAGGTGATGTAATGAATAAAGTTTCAGAGTGAGAAATCATAGATCCAAGTTCAAATTTCTTATATTAACTAATAATAATAATAAAAATATCAAATACCCTGATGCTAAACCAGGAATAGGTTTTTTTGCTTAAATGCATTAAAGCCATAATTATCTTTTAGATATAACTCGCAGTAGACACCGGTGTTGCCCGGGGATGTAACAGTAAGAGATAGATCAAGTATCGACCATCATAAAGACTGAAAAATAAAATTGACAAAGATTATTGTTTAAGGTTGACGGACACGCATGTCTTAATTAGTTTTTTTTTTTTTATGAATTGGTCAAACCCAAACTCAAACAAAAACATTGTTTTCAATCATTATGAGTCTATCGATTGAATAGAATTTTATTATGAACAATTGTCTTATAAATGGAATTTTTAAAGCATTCTGAATGTAAAAATAAAGAAAAAGTGTGCAAGACAATAAGAAACACTACCTGCCAAAAAAAGTGAAGTTTTGTTGAAATCAGTTGAAAAATGTAGGAAATCCGATCCCATATATAAATGAACACACACACACACACACAAACAACCTGAGTTTTATAAGTATAACTCGATATGAGTTGTCCCCCTTTCATTCTGGCAACAGAATCGTGTTTTATCATGTTTTCAAATTGATTTCATGTAAAAACAATTGTGTTTTTCCAATTTTTGGTGCTGTCAGAACCACTGCAAGGTAATTTTACGCAGTCCTGTGAAGTTTTGTTGAAATCGGTTGAAAAATGTAGGAAATCCGATCCAATATATAAACGTACAGACACACACACACAATCTGCATTTTATAATAAGTAAGATTTCCAATGTCTCAAGTCCAGTAGAATCTCCTGTTTCAAGATATGGATTCTGACTGATGACTTAATACATCGAGTTTAAAACTATTTAAGTCAAAAAGAACTTACTTGTGTCCAATTCCTGCTCGTCCATTGGAAGCGAACTGGCATTGTTTTGTTCTTCTTTGATAGTTTCTGATTTCCAGCCACATTTTCTTGAGACATGCTTGTTGCTACTGGTTTGTGTTCAGTCGTGTTTTGATGGCTAACGCCTTTACCTTTACCAGATTTATTTGTCTTATTGATGTGTCTATGTGAAAACTTATCATCTGCTCTTGTCTTCTTTCTTTGCGAATTCTTCCTGTGTCGCTTATCAAAAAGAAATTGTCCATTGTATTTTCCGCTTACATCGCTGCTGTGATTTTTCTCTACCTGGTTTTTATTTTGACGGGCATCTTTGCTTACACTGCTGTTTGTGGGTAAAGGTAAGGTAGGTGTGGTGCGAGAAACTGTAGTGCTCCTTTGGGTGGTGGCTGTTGTTAATGTTGTAGTTGTTGCTGTTGTAGTCATTGTTGTTGTTGCTGTTGTTGTTGTAACAGGAGTTGTCTTTATCGTTGTTACCAGGGTTGTTTTTGTTGTTGGAATTGTGGTAGGGATCCTTGTCATAATTTTTGTGATCGTAGTCGTTGAACTAGCCGGAGTGCTTGTTGTAGTGGAGGGAGCCTGTGTTGTACATGCCTGGAGATTACAGCTCTCTTCTGAGCTGGGTTCTACCTCAAGATCACAATGCTTGCTGCCAATACAGGCAACTCTGCGATATTGTACTCCTCCACCACAACTTCTGGTACACTGCAAATACAAAGTACGAAACAGTTGATAAGATACAGGTAATTCAGTCAAATGCTGGAGAATGAGTTTTTATCATAAAACTGCAATATCAAAATTTTTAAAACACTATCACTAATACCTATGAAAAAGGCATAAATCCATTTCTCCCTAACTCTAGGTTTATAAGAGCGCTAGTAGAATTCACTAGCTTGGTTGGCAACCAGTCTAAGGGAATGAAAAGAGTGAATTCCAAACCACAGAAGAGGCAATGGGAAACCAGTCCACTATCATTCTCAAGAAAGCATGACAATTCATGGATAAAAAAAAAATAAAAAAAATGGAATCTGTGGAGAGCCATGATCACTACTCAGTTGTAATAATCAACCAGACTAGCTCATGAACCTTACAACATAATTCCTAACAGTATTTTTTGATCAAATTTTGTGTGAAATTGGAGTAGCTTCTTCAATGAGGCATATTATAAATTAAGTTTTGATTTGTTTAATTTATTTTTTACAATTTATCAGCCATTTATGTTTTTTTTTTTAAAACCAAAATGTATTTTGATTGTGAGAATTCTTTTTTTGCAAGTGGATTTAAGAATTTTTTCAGAATAACAATAATTCTTCCAGATGCAAGTTCTACTATTTAACCCATAGCTGGGGGGGATAGATTGCAAAGTTTTAGCAAAAATAGTAACAGATAGGCCACATGTCTAATATCAAAAATGTAGAAATTCTAGGGCACCTAATGAGGAAAGAGGGCTTGAAAAATTTGGTACTCACAGGTAAAAGGGACAAAGAAAAACAATGCGTGGACTACTTAGTGAGTTTGAGTAAATGGATGGCAGAACAAGGTTTAGGATAGATAATAAAAAGACAAAATTTATTAAGCATTTCACCCCAAGCAAGGTGGGAGTGCCTCTACCATGAAGGGGGTTACAGAGAGTGAAGGTGAAAGAAAAGACTGGGTACAAGAGGGAGTTGAAGCAAAACATATTGAGAGCTATGGGGGGAATTGAAGCAACACTTATCGAGAGCCATAGTGGGAATTGAAACAAAACTTATCAAGAACCATAGGGAGAATTGAAACAAAATTTAATGAGAACCATGAACGGAATTGAAACAAAACTTATTGAGAGCCATAGTGGGAATTGAAACAAAACGTATTGACAACCATAGTGGGAGTTGAAAACAAAACTTATCAAGAACCATAGGGGGAATTGAAAAAAAACTTATTGAGAACCATGAATGGAATTGAAACATAACTTATCGAGCCATAGGGGAAATTAAAAGAAAACTTATCGAGAGCCATAGGGGGAGTTGAAACAAAACTTATCGAGAACCATTAGAGGAATTGAAAACAAAACTTACAAGAACCATAGGGGGAATTGAAACAAAACTTTTTTAGAGCCATAGGGGGAATTGAAACCAAACTTATCAAGAACCATACAGGGAATTGAAATAAAAATTATTGAGAACCATAGGGGGAATTGAAACAAAACTTATTGAGAGCCATAGGGGGAATTGAAACAAAACATATTGAGAACCAAATATCCTTTTGAATTATGAATCCACCTATTTTCCCTCCAGCTAGTTAATAACATGATAGACTTGACTTTCTTGATTTGGTTGGCAACTAATCTATGAGAAGGAAAACTCTCAATTTAAAACTACATGGGTGTGAGCCTAGATAACCTACAAAACCTACTTGCTATAGAAAACACTGCAGTAACACCTAGAGTGGTGAGGCTGTGGGTTTAACATGGTTGTGACCTGATATTCCAGAGGGGAGTCTACTGAGTTAACATAATATACAACAACAGATAACAGTAAATAATATTTGAGCTCCTGAACACTGTTGAAAATTTCAATTTACCAAAGGTTTATTCGTAACTTGAAAGTTTGTAGGTAGGGAGTGCCTGATCAGTTTATTGCAGTAAAGAAGACGTCAATGTGCATTGTATCTGCATGAAACTTACAACAAAAAATGAAACAAAAGGCACATGTTATAAAAATAGTGCAAGTGAAAATAAGACAGGCCACAAAAGCAGAACAATGAAACAAGGAAAGAGAAAAGAATCAACTAATTATTGGGGAGTCTGGCCTGAAGCTGTGTTCATGTCAAACAGAAATCACTCAGGTGAGCAGGTTGGTGACATTGAAGAAGAGAGAGAGTGCTTCTTTAGAAAGAGATCAAAACTTTACAGTTTGCAAGGAAAGGTGTTATTCTGGAATCATAATGAGGTCTGTGAAAAATAAAGGACATTTTTAATGATATTTTCCTGCAAAAGAAAGAAAGAATAATAATGCAGAACTGAAAAAGACAAATAAAACTAACGATAGTAACAGAAATATTAGATGTTTCCTTATAAGGAAACATTCACTATTTCATTGACCAAGAAATGAATGCTACTTGAGTTACACTTGTCATAGTTCCCTGGCAATCAAGTTGGGATCAAAGTGTAATATCTGTTCTCCTCATCTTTAATGTTAATGGTTATATTAGCCATTTCTTTATAAGGAAATATTTGACATTCATTGACCGAGTAGCAAGTGCTAATAGAGTTACATTTGTCTCCATATACACCAAGCTGGAATCAAAGTGTTGTGTCTCTTCTTCTTATCTCTAATAGTAATATTAGATGTTTCCTTATAAGGAAATATTTGGCATTCATTGACCAAGTAGCAAGTGCTACTAGTGTTACATTTGTCTCCATATACACCAGGCTGGAATCAAAATGTTGTATCGCTTCTTATAGGAATATTAGATGTTTCCTTATAAGAAAATATTTGGCATTTGTTGACCAAGCAGTCAATGCTACTTGAGTTATGCTTTTCTACATGGCCTAGACATCAGGCTGGGATTAATGTGTAGTATCTGTTCTGCACACTTCTAATGGTAATTGTAATATTAGCTATTTACTTATAAGGAAATATTTGACATTTGTTGATTTTACTCCAAAATCTAGAATGATTGATAAGAAGTAGTGCGGAGCCATGAATTCTCTTATCCTGAAGAGACAGTACATATAAAAAGAAAAACGATATTGTACATTGAGAGTACATACAGATCTCAGACAAAGAATTAAAAAAATGTCCTTCCTTGGGGGTAAAAATAATATCTGCAAAATGAATATTAAAAGTTGATTCTAAATGAAAGTAGTGGAGAGCCATGAATTCCCTTTCCCTGAAGAGACAGTACACATAGAAAGGAAAAAGAGAAAGATATTGTATATTAATATTGAGAGTGAATATGAATTTCAGAGAAAGAATCAAAACGTCCTAACTGGGGGCAAAAAGAAAGATCCTCACTCCAACACGTTAAACCAATCAGCCCATTAGAGATTTTAATTGTTAAATCCTTGGACTCCAGACTAAACTATTGTCATGATTGAAAATTTGAATATGTGATGTTAGTACAATTCAGTTGCTATATCTGAAAAAAAAAAAAAAAAAAAAAAAAACTATGAAAATCAAGTATTATAAGTTGATTTTAGAAGAATGTAAATTGAGTTCTTTTTCGAATTTAGCCTCCTTGGTTATGAGATAGAGTTTGGGAAATCTACAATTTTGTTAAAGTTGTAGATTTAAAAAAAAAAAAAATATTTCTGACACCTCTAGTATTCAGGTAGTGGTTCTTAACCTGGGGGTGTGAGGATATTTAATTATTATGGTTGGTTTCTTAAGGAAACTCTAGGGTTTGGAAATCTGACATAAAAGTTTACATTGTGGAAATTTTACCATTTGCTACCATCATAATAGTGTAAATGGATACTTAAGGAAAAACAAAAACGAGTAAAAATTGCTGGTAAAACTGCAGTAAAGTTGGAAACCCTAGTGTTTTCATGTCTGTGAGGAAAGTTTGGGAAACACTTCTCAGATGTCTTTACAGACATAACCAGTTATTGATACAGATTTCTCTCTCTTCAAAGAATATGTTTAAACGTAGATCATTTTTATGAGCAAATGCTTCCTTATTTTCCCAAGAGAGGCTTTAATTCACTAAGAAATATAATTTGAGGAAATAAATAAGAAACTAATAGAAACTATGTCAATAAAAAAGTAGAAATCTTTCTCTGAAGGAGGGCGAAAAATCTGTCTGTTTAAACCGGTAGTTCTTAATGCTGGTACCTGACTTGGGCGCAATATCAGTTCATAGGGTGTTTGAGGATATTGAACTATTAGGGTCGGTTTATTAAGGAAACTCTAGTGTAGGGTTTGGCAATTTGACATAAAAGTTTACATTTTAGAAATTTTACCAATTGCTACTTCTCATGTGGAGAGCTGCAAACCTGAGACAACTGGATTCAGCGACCTTTTAGGCAGAATTTGGAAGATGTTGATGATGACAGCAACATCAAGGAAGATCTCATCTATCTGAGAAACAATTGTGGCATTCAAATGGCATTTACTGATGACCATCTGGAGCATTTCTGGAATCTCAGTTGGAGACATATCCTGTATTGGCAAAAAATCTCTCGCTGTGCTGGTACCTTTCACAAATACATACCTGTGCAAAACTCAATTTCCCTGTCTGCTTCACGCCAAAACCAAAAGCAGAAATTGACTGGTTCCTCAACACAACATGCGAGTAGCACTCAGTACCTCAACACCATGATTTGATGTCATCATGAACGGAAAACAACAGCAACAAAGTCACGGAGTTGGTTGCTCAACCAGAATCATTCCCAACATGCATATTACAAGCACATATGACCATTGTTTTATTTTTTTTTTCTAATATGAATATAATCTGGATTTTTTAATCCATTATTTTGTTTTCAGTTATGTGAATAAAGATTAAAGAAAGACAATGTTTTTCTTATTTACACTTAAGATCAGTATTGTTTTCCATCAATTCTGGAAGTGGGTGGGAGAATGGGTTGGTGGTTTGTAAGGGGTGCAAACAAGTAGAAAGGTTAAGAATCACTGTTTTAGGCTGAGGCTATCTGTTATGGCCTTGCTAGGGCCAGAAATAAAGACACAAGAGAGGAATTGAGTTAAACAAATATGATAACAGAAACAGTAATACAAACATATACGAACGAGAGTGTTACAGCAAGAATGTTCGGTCCGACTGTCAGAGCTGACTACTGGAATATTTCCTCTCCAAAAGGCAGTACCTACTCTTATTTATAGCTGGGAGAGTCCATGGGTAAATTACCATAACACTATCTAACTCAGTTTCTGACCCAACCAGGATTTAATATTGGTGGGTGCTGTTTTAACTGTATAAAGTATATGGATGACATTGTGTTAATGGCAGACAATGAAGGAGAACTACAGAACTTCATAGACAAGTTTAATAAACTAAAGAGGGAAGAAAGGAGTATCAACTAGATGAACAGAGAATACTAGGTTGTTTGCAATAGAAAAATTCCAAGTTGCGAACTATGAATTGGAGATGTCAAAATCAAACAAATATAGAAATTAAAATATCTGGAAATAATTTTTATGACAAACAGCCATCATTATCTAAATTCATAATTGTTGCCACAGCTGCAGTAAAAATTGGTATCTCTATGATCCTAATTATTTATGACATGGTGATTGTGATGATGATATATACCTGATATTAGCCACCTTCTGGCTGCAAAAAAATATTTTTCTTGTTTTGAAGAAGATAGAATATTAAATATTTTGGTAAAGATTACCAAACATAAAACTTTATTATAAAAAAAAGAAAAGTAATTTTTCATTTTAAAATTGTATAAAAAAAGAAATATCAGCATAATTCCCTTTAATCCGGGGTTTTGTAATGTATTATTTTGCTTTCAGTTATGTGAATAAAGATTACAGAAACGCAATGGTTTTGAATGGGCTGTGAACAAAGGAAAAGGTTAAGCATCACTGATCTAATGTATTGTTGTATATTGAAATAAGCGCTCTCTGATTACAGATGCATTTGACAAATTCCAGGCTTAAAAGGTAAAAACAAGATGAACTTATATCTCAGTTGATAAAGTGGATGTGGGAACTAATGTCTACATTTCCATAAATTTTTTGTTACTTACCACAGACCATTCACCAACTGTCCAGTTTCCACAAGTGATGTTACTGCAGCGAATTTTAGATACAAGTTTGGTTGCATTTTTGCAGCCTAAAATTGGGTCTTCACATACTACTTGTCTTTTCTTCCAGCCACATGGATTCTGATTGCATGTCTGAAATCAAAATAAGATATGTTTAAAAATCCCAATCAAATAGATAATTTATCAGGTGTTAATACATTCAATGCTACCTTGGACAAAAGAAGTCACATTGTCAGAAACTGAGTTTAGTTAAACAGGTGATTGAAGAACAACTCTGGAGACTAATAGATCTTATATGCTAAAGTATGAGAGCCTCCTCAGTAAGCACAGCATAGATATAAGTACTAAACTGGAGCCATTAATAAACAAAGAAAGAGAAATGACAGCAAGGCTCGGTAGCTGCAGTGTCAACATCAGGCAGCCATAGAAGAACATTAGGTTTAAGGATCTAAGATTTAGATAAAGGATTGTCCTTTGGGATAACAGCCTAGTGGATTGACATATTAGTTTGCAAATTTGCTAATATAGTAATTGTGAGTAATAGTAATTGAGACAGATAGTATGGAGGTAGATTCACTATAAGCAAGTAAAATATTCAGTTTAAAATTCCATAAAAATAATTTTGAAGAAGTTACAAGGACTCAATGGTCTCATCCTTTCCAAAACAAAATTAAGATCTGAAATTGGAAGGAAATTATTAACAGCATCTACCCTGAATCGATCATGAAAATTCAGGATGTGGAATTAGTAAATACTAAACACTTCACATACCTCTGTGTATGGACCAATTAACAGTATATTCTGAGATTAGAGTCCCAAAGAAGTAATTATTTTCAACATCTAATCTGCCAAAAAACACCTGCTTAAAAAAGGGCAATTTTTTTCTTATTCTTCTTAGGTCAGGGGTGATGGGTTGAGTTCCTAGCCATACCCATGTGGCATGGCTGAAATTTTAAAAAGTTTCTACAGAGTTTTTTTCAAAATTAATTGAAGAAAAAATTAGTATTTTATGAGTATAAAATTAAGAAAATGAAATAGAATAAAACACCTGTGAAAAGGAAATAATCAAGTCCCAAAAGTATCGACTGATTGAGTATAAAAATGGTTTGGTGCTTTTGCTAATCTCCAATACTTACATGGACCATTCTCAGAATATAAGCAACACAAAATATTCTTACTCTAATTCTTGATACATAGATAAATAGAAACAGATTGAGATAGATAGATAGATAGATAGATAGATAGATAGATAGAAGCAGACAGAAATAGACAGACAGAACTGAATAGAATTAGATAGATAGAAACAGATTGAGATAGATAGATAGATAGATAGATAGATAGATAGATAGATAGATACATATATACATCAATAGATAAAGAAGAAACTCTAATAGTTACAATGGATTGAGATACGTAGATAGAAACAGATTAAGATAGAAAGATAGATAAAGAAACTGCAACAGATAGACATATAGATAAATACAAACATACTGAGATAGATAAATAGATAGATAGATAGATAGATAGATAGATAGAATAAAATAGACTGAGATAGATAGATAGATAGATAGATAGATAGATAGATAGATAGATTCAGAAATAGATAAATTCTATAAAATGTTGTCAACTGATTAAAACTTTACTCTTGAAAATATTTTTCATGATCTATTTTAATTCTTCAGTCTAATTATACATTTTATAAACGACTCCACCACCTTCACCTTCTACCCACTCAGATCTACTCTTCTTTATTCAGAAATTACCCTACCAGCAACAACAGAACAACAAATTTATTATGGTTCAGTTAAGGTAAGGAATTCTATCCATATATTCTTTGCACATATTTTTCTCTCTTGAGAAGAATTCTAGATTCAAAACTCATCTTTTTATCATTTCCTTAGAGTGCACCAAACAAGAAAGGACTTTCAAGTTGACTTCCCCTGATAGTCTGGCAAAAGACAACCTAATTCTCTTGCCCAGCATGAAAACAAACTCTATCCTTAGTTGGACAAACAGTAGCCAGTCTTTGACCGTTCTGAACAAAATGAAAATTTGTTTACTCTCTAATGATGATCTCTCATACTAGAGCCCCAAGCAAATTCTTACATAAATGGTATATAAGATTCTTTACAGACCATAAGCTTTGTGTCACCAAAACCTTTATTATCATAGTATATACCTAGAAAATGCCATTTTACTAAAAAATGAATATATATATATATATATATATATATATATATATATATATATATATATATAGATAGATAGATAGATAGATAGATAACTAGACTCGTTTGAAAAACCCTCGAATTTTTTGATTTGCTAATCAAATCAATCTCGAGGGAAAAAAGTTTTTAAAAAAGAAAGAGCTACAAACATGAACTTCTGCCGACAAAAAAATCGCACAGATGGGTCTGAAGCCCAAAGAAAAAACCCAAAATACAAGTAACAACTAACTAACAAAAGAGCTCAATACAACCGTAGAGCAGACCTAGATACCTAGTGAGCCAGACAAACCTACCTAGGTTTTTCACCTAAACGGATCGTCAGGGAAAGTTTGGCCAAACTTTCCTGACGATCCGTTAGCTGAAACCTAGATAGGTTTGTTTGGCTTGTATATATATATATATATATATATATATATATATATATATATTGTGTGTATTTAGAATGCATTTTTTTCATTAATGCGGGTTTCATTAAATAATATAGACAAATGTTGTTTTATTTATTTTATGGTATAAACCAACGGCTTCCCATTCTTCCAGCATCTTATATGCACGAGTTTGTCATTGCTTGAAAATCTTCCATGTAAACAGAAACAAACTATCATCACTGCCTTGTCCATGTATTGCTTAATATATTGTAATGTAATTGTCATCTTTGATAATGGGTTATGTATGCCGAAAGCTTAGATAGGATTTAAAAATATGTATCAATATTGTGATTTTCTTTCTTTGTTTAATGATAATGTTATTAAACTTATCAGATGATATGAAAAGAATTTATATAAAATAAATAGACAACACTTGTCTATATTATTTAATGAAACATGCATTTATATATATATATATATATATATATATATATATATATATATATATATATATATATATATATATATATATATGCATGTTTCATTAAAAATGACAGACAACATACTACAATTAGGCTTTTATTTAATTTTTGTGGTGTTTTTTCTTTATCGGACGCAGTGTGTAGAAACTGTCCAAATTTTCTATAATTCCAAGCGCTTTTAACTATTCTTTTAGCCATTATCAAGGATTATTTTATTTTTTCAATATAATTGGGTGTTTGGGTTGTGTGTATGTTTTTATTTTTATAGAGATGTTTTATTTCCCAAACACACCACATTGTGGCCGTTTTCATTGTTAATATTAGTAAGTGTTGGCTTTTTCTTTTTTCTTATTAAGGCTTCCATTATTTTTCATCTTTTTTTACAGAGGGGTGATGTTATTATGTTTGTATTTTCCACTAGTAAGTTTTGGATGGAGTCTGGTAAGTTTGTGTGTGCATTTAAATAGATTCTAATAGAGCTGTGTTCAGATAGGTGTAACGTAAGACATCTGGATAGGCATGTAGTCATGTGACCGATGTAATTATTTATGAATTCGGTTTGATCAGTCACACAGTTCCTTAAGATGAATTTGAACTCATAATGTTCATTTGTTGTAATTTTGATTTTGCTGATGTGTTGTTATTTTGAGGATAATATTAGCTGTTTTAAATATTTTGTAGTAAATAATTAATTTGATTTTTTTATTCAGGTCATTTGGGGTATTGCATTTCTTAATAATATTTCTAAGTGAAGATTCATCCTGTTTGTAGTTAATGTGCATTTGGTTTTTGTAGAAAATATTTATGTTATTGATAGTGAACAAACAGTCAAAAATAACATATTTTCTAAATGTACGCACACACAGACATATATATGCACTTTTCATTCAATATGACAGACAAGGTTCTTTTATTTAGGTTTTTATACAATTTCTCATGTGATCTAATAATTTTTTTCTTTTCAGATGATAAATTATATAAAAACTGTCCGAATTTTCTTTTTATTCAAGCACTTTCAGCTATACATTTAGCCATTTTCAAAGATGAAATATTTTAACTGTTAAATAAGAAATAGTTTTTTGTATGTATGTTTTATGAAATGTTTTCATTTTTCAAAACATGGTCAAGTTATTGTGTCCATGTTCAATGTTAATATTATTAAGTGTTAGTTTTTGTTTTTATTAATAAGGCTTCCATTATTTTTAGCCTTTTTTTGTATGTAGATGATGCTATTATATTAGTGTTGTCAACAAGTATGTTACAAATAGTGCCCGGTAGGTCTCCATGAATATTTAAATGAGATCTGATTGAGCTATGGTCAGAAAGGTGTAGAGTGAGTCTGCATGGCAAACATGTTGTAGAGTGGCCTATATAATTATTTACGAATTTTGATTGATCAGGAATACAATTACTTAATGGGCATTTAAATTCATAAATAATATTTGCCCTATTTAATTTTGTTCTAGGAGGTGAATTATTATTTTTAA
Source organism: Acanthosepion pharaonis (assembly GCA_903632075.3). Taxonomy (NCBI): domain Eukaryota; kingdom Metazoa; phylum Mollusca; class Cephalopoda; order Sepiida; family Sepiidae; genus Acanthosepion; species Acanthosepion pharaonis. The sequence continues at coordinate 1,535,453 of CAHIKZ030000080.1, forward strand.
CTATAAGGTTAGAGGTTTTAAATTTTTTGTAATTTTATATATATATATATATATATATAAAAGATGCATGGAACTACATGATCTACAAGCCCCTTATGATTAATATATAAATGAGCAGTTTGATTTTATCAAATGTTTTTTTTTAATTGGTATCACCTCACACAAGGCAATAAAACCACTAAGACACAAAGGATTACTGTGTGTGAAAGAATTAGGAACTGAAACATTAATAATGAGCAGGAAGAGAAAAGTGTAATAAGGACAGTAGATAGTGATTGACATTACATTTAAATCTTTGCAGATTAAACTTTGCTGGAAAGCATGGAGCCGGGAGGGCGTTCCTGAAGTGAGAAGTGTGAGGAAAGAAACTGGTTAGCATAGAATTTATGGCTACATCTGGCCAACTCAACTGTAAATGAATAAGATCTCAGAGTCAGTCTGGCACTGTGCTTAAATTCAAAATGTCTAGGTAGTGAAGGGTTCATCTGAACGATCACCATGAAATTATTTATTGAAAAGACATGTAGAGGCAACCTTACGGCGATGGGAAAGTAACATAAGCTGAGCTGCCAGATCAGGATCAATAATATTGCTGATTCTTCTTTGGATTTTATCAAGGAGCTCAAGGTAAATAGCAGGAGCAATGAACCAACCATATGCAGCAGCAATGTCCTAAGCATGGGAGGATGGTAGACATATAGATATGTAAGATAGATTCTGGAGAGAAAAATTGTTTTTCACAACACAGTGAACCAACTTTTTTAGCAGTTGACCTAGCAATGGATTCAATATAGTCTTTCAACTTTATAGAAGCCGAGAACACTAACCTGAGGATATGCAATGAGGCTGTTATTTGATTAATGTTGAAACAAAATGGAATAATTAAACCCTGAAAAAATAAATAACTAAAAACAAGAACTAGAAAAAATAAAATAAAAAAATAAATAAAATAAAATAAAACAAAATATAAATCAATAAATAAATAAACTAATTAAGTAAATAATAAACAAATTAACAAACTACAAATGACCACATGAACACAAGTAAATGTAATAAGAGTAATAAACAACAAATAATTAAGTAATCAATAATAAATAATGAGTAAAATGATGTACTAAAATAAGTAACCAAATAATCATTTTAAGTTCTCTGTGTATTGGTGCCTTAACTGTTTATTAAACTACAAATGAACACATAAACACCAGTAAATTTTATAATTGTAATAAACAACAAATAATTAAGTAATTAACAAACACTGCAGCAGAAAAGCATAACTATTTATAACCGAATAAAAGTAATTTATTAAGGACTAAAACCTTAATTAGTGAATATTTTCCTTCAAATAAGGCATTTGAAAAGTCATTATGTAAAATATGAACCAGTTTTTGTTTTTAATTATTTTTAATAAAGTTATTCGCAAATTTTTAAATTATCTTTTATAAAAATATTTTAGAATATCTATTTACTTTATTAAAAAATATTTTTTTTTACACTTTACTTTATTAAAAATAATAAAAATTGAAAAACTGGTACATATTTTACATAATGCCCTTTCATTCAGGTCTGAATGTCTGAGAAATTTCATAGAAAATATGTGTCCTTTGACAGGAATCAAACTTGTATCCTATGGAACCATCATATAGCCTGACATTCTATACAATTTAGCTACAGACTTAATCCATTTCATAATATTTGATGTCATTTGTTTACATTAATTCAAGCAGATATGAGCGTTCAAAAGAAATCATGGAAAATTTGTAGTTTAAAAACAGTAATTCAAGCTGGATAACCAGACACTTCCTCTGTAGCTAAATGGTATAGGATGTGAAGCTGTTTAACAGTTTCATGTAGGATACAAGTTCAATTCCTATTTGAGGACACATATTTTCTATGAAATTTCTTGGACATTCAGGCCAGTAAAAGTTGTTAATACTGTTTATTATAAACAGTGTATTTACTTAAATATTTGTATCTATAAAAATAGCATATAAATATATATATATATATATATATATATATATATATGTATATATATATATGAAGAAATATAGTTTTAAAGTGTGCTATATTTATGGGATCAATATCAGAGATAGAGCGTGTGTAAATATATATATACATAAAAGTGAACATTGAAGTCAACACTTAGAGGCAACAGGATGTCTCATGATAGACACAATCATCAGGGTGGCCTGACAATTGCTTCTAACATGAAACAGCCTGTCACCTCAGAGTGTTGACTTCAATGTTCACTTTTATATATATATATATATATATATTTTCATTTTTTTTGGAAGTAAAAGTCTGATGATCCGCAGTCCTTTTTTAAAGGGCTGTGGTGAAATAATTTATTACATGAAACCTTAAAGTGGTCTGTTTTCATTTAAATTATTTGCTCTGGATTTACATTGAGCTCTCTGGATTTTATCCTCCTTAGGTTTACCCATACAGATTACCTAGTTTTTCATAAACTAACTAACTATATATATATATATATATATATATGAAATGGATTAAATCCAACATATAATCATACTGGAGTTGTAGCTCTGTTTTTTAATTAAACAATATTTTTTATCCAACTACTTCTGCCTGCCTGAATATTTGAGAAATATTGCCAAAAAAAGATATGCATCCTCTGGCAGTCAAGATTTACCTAGACTTTTCAGTTAACTTGATGAATATTTATTTACTTTTGTTTACAAATACATTTTGCAAAATAAAATCCTTACATTTGCCTGGGTAAAGTCCATCAGAGGACAAAACGCGTAAGTTAAAATGTTTTTAAAGCAGCTTTTATGTGGTTAAAAATGGAGTGCAAAACAGTAATAATTTATGGGAAAAAAGGAGAGGAACGAGAAATCCAAGTGCGAAACTACTAAGAGAGGTCTCATCCTCTGCAGCAAGGGTTATGTATAGCCTTCCTTTTGGAATCTAGAAGGAAGAGACCACTGGGAAAGAGAGAGAAAGAGAGACAGATGGACGTGGATGTAGAGACAGCTGAAATTGAAATGAAAAAGAGGGAAAATAGGGCTCAGTTAAGCCTTTTATAACCTTAGGGACACCTGGTTGTACCCTGCTGATTGCTTCCACTGCTGCTGCTGAATCAAGCATGGTAAATTTTCTGTCAAATACCAGTAAAAAAGAATTCGCTTATCACCATATTTGTATAAGAATGCACAATTGTAAAATTTAAATTCAAACTCAGCGTTAAGACACACGCTCCAAAAAACAATAACTCATTTCTAATAGCATTTTCAATTACAACAATACATATATTTTCGTTGTCCTCTTATTACTGAGAGTAAAACAAGAACAAAATCTATTCCATACCTGAGGATGTCTGTATGAACAGATTAAAGCTTGTAAAAATAATAAGAACTCATGCAACAGAAATTTATAGAAACAAGGATCTTTTCATTGATAAACAGGTTCGAGTTTTTTGTATATTATTTGAATTGTTCGTGATTTATGGATTTTCGCCAATTAAATCATTAACCTTTGTATTTGTTTTTTTTTTTTTGTATGAATAATTCATGAATTAGTAAATTAATTGCACCTTTATTGAAATTAATATATATATATATGTATAAAGTGAACATAGAAGTCAACACTTAGGGCGACAGTCTGTTTCATGCTAGATGCAATCATCAGGCCTGGACGATTACATCTAGCATGAAACAGACTATCCTCTAGACAAATGTTGATTTCAATGTTCACTTTTATATTTTTACACACACTCTATCTATTTTATCCCATAAATATAGCACATCTTAAGACTATATTTCTTCATATATATATATCTATATATATATATATATATATATATATATATATATATATATATATATTCATACACGTTTCATTAAATAATATAGACAAGTGTTGTCTATTTATTTTATGTAAATTTTTTTCGTAACATCTGATAAGTTTAATAACATTATCGTTGAACGAAGAAAGAAATTCACAATATTGATCCATAATTTTTTAATATAATCTAAGCTTTCGGCTTACTTAAGCCATTATCAAAGATGTCAATTACAACATATTAAGTAATATACAGACAAGACAGTGATGATAGTCTCTCAATGTTTACATAGATGATTTCTAAGCAACGATAAACAAAAGCATATAAGATGCTAGAAGCGAAAAATGACCGCATCTCATGACGTCACACATGACCACATGAGAGAACCTTAAATAGAAAGCCGTTGGTATAAACCAATGGCTTCTGTTACCAATTATAGACATTTAAAAATATTTGCAGAGATGCCATAATTGATTTTGTTTAGGTTGGGTCTCAACTGTTTGATCTATAATGCTTCAAGGATTTTTAGTTTTTGTCTATTGTTTTCATGTTGAAATATAATTGTGTTTTCGACAAGTATTTTATGGAATTGTGTGTGCGGGCAGGCATGTTGTTTTAAATGCCTAAAAATGTTAGAGTTTTCATTAAAATGCAATAATAATAATCCAGAGACGGATATGCAATGTAATTGGCCCTGATCTGGCATCTCGTCTGCAGTCACTCTCTCACAGACGTGCTGTCGCCTCCCTCTGTCGTTTTTACAATAACTGTTCTGATGAGCTGCTTTCGCTGGTTCCCAGACTTCATGAATTTAAGCGTTGTACTAGGCTGGCATCTCGTTCACACCCTTTCACTGTCAAAACTGTTAAATGTAGTCTTTTCTTCTACTTCAATAGCTTCATGTCTTGCACCTCTCACCTGTGGAACTCCCTCCTCTTTTTCTGTTTCCCTGATAGCTATAATCTTCAACTATTCAAATGTAATGTCAATCGACGTCTCCAGATGCCTTGATCTATCCCCTATCCTTCTCTTCGTCTTTTCCTATATCACTCCTATTTGCTCTCGCTCCAACTCTCTGTAACCCCTTGCGTGCTAGTGGCTTCCCACCTTGCTTGGGATGAAATGCTTAAGAAAAAAACAAATCATGAAAAAAACCTTAAATATTCATTTTGGCTATAATTCATTTTGTGAATACTGAAGATATTCACTCTTCAGACCAAAGTCTCTTAGTAAATGGAAACAATACACTGAACATATATATTAGATTGACAGGGGAAAGAGAAAGCAAGAGAGAAGATATGAGAGGAGTGGGGAAAGGATAAAGGTTAACAGGTGGACAGGCACTTTTAAACAGATGAGATAAAGGAAAGTATGGATGGGTAGTATTAAACCTAAACAGACTGACCCAGCCAATAATTTTTTCCTTTAACATTTGGAACTTTGTACATTGAATTAATGTGTAATGGGTAAATTATTGCCATTTTATCTTTTTAATTTTGTGCATATGCATTTTTTGTTTTTGATTTTGTCAACTGCACAGTATAGCAGGATCAGTTGGTCACCGTTATTGGAATTTAATTTTGGAACCATAAATACAATGCTTTGCGGGTTCACATTCTAGCCTATTTTTTAAATCCTTACTCCAACCTTTTTTTTTTATTTTCAAAACCGGCTCCCAAACCCTGGATTCTTATCAGAGATAAGAATATATTTTCTGACTAACAAGAGAGCTGGAAAATATAAAAGGGAATTCCACCACCATTATTCTTTCCATGGTGCCATAAAATCTGGAGGAAACCTCACAGCTTGTTCACTCCAACCTTTTTCCTTACTTTCAAAACCAGCTCTCAAAGCCTTCATTCTTATCAGAGATAAGAATATATATTCTGTCCAATGAAGTAGCCAGGAAATTTGTATAAGAATTTTGGAGGAAAAGGTACCCCATTCTTCTAAGTCTCCCAAATCTCCATAAATTTGGAGAATCTTCGCCTTTTTGGCAGTGAGAATTCGACCACCGTCTGATAGAAAACACATGTCAGAAGAACTACCCACTAAGAACGAACGTTGGCCCACTATTAAAGACCAGTTGAAAGCTGCTTCCTTTCACCTACAATACTTCTGTCATCAACCTATGAAATTACTCAACTGCAAAATTCCTATATCTACCAACATTTTCTTACTCTACAAGAACTGTGAATGTTTCTAACCCTTAAAAACCTTCTACTCACTTAAAGAACTTTTAGGCACTCAGAGAAATATTTTGAGCATAGCTTTTTTTTTTGTTATGAACATTTTCTCTTCTCTTAAAGTTAAAGGACATTTTCTTCTCCCTTTCTTTCTCTCCTAATTATCTTTTCATCCCTTTACTTTTTTTTTTGTATATATAAATAAACACTTTCTTCTTTATTGTTACACACCGAGCAGGAGTTTTGAGTCTTTTGTTATTCATCCACCTAAAAGAGAGTGTTTGTCTGCTCTAATTTTGTTGTTTTCATTTAATTTTTGTCATAATTTTTTAACCTCAATCCTTTCATGTGGGAAAGCCGGGACAAACACTGCCTGTGAGAAAAAAAGCACAATGACACAATTCACTCCACCAGAAATTTGGAAACGGTATGCTGTACTGCTTTGTATTTGCATCACAAGCTCCAATACAAACATTTCAGAGTGTCTTGGTATCAATCTGAGGACAGTGCAGAGTATTTGGAAAGAGTTGGATGAGTCTAATGGTGATTATGAAGGTACAGCAGCTTAGAAAACTCACTCTGATCATTCTGATAAGAAAAGAACTCCCAAATTTGTTGATGGGGGCTACATCAAGTGCATTGAGGTGGTAGTACTTCCTTAGGTCAAGAGGTTGTCTGCTGAAAGACCATATGTCTGGCAAAAGGATTGCACCATGCCACATGAGCAGGAGAACTCAGACATGGCTGTCAGACAATTTCTGCGACATGAACCCTTACATCTGGCCACCTAACTCTCCAGACTGTAACCCCCTTGATTATTATGTGTGGGGCACAGTTGAGTGAGAGACCAACAAAACTCCTTGTAACACCAAATATGAACTGAAGGCAAGAATTAAGGCAGCATTCACCAATTTAAACAAGGAAACTGTCTGGAAGAATTGTAGGAGATTCTGAAGTCATCTGGAGGCCATGGTTGAAGCCAATGGGGATTTTATTGAATAAATTCGCTCTTTAGGATTTCAAGATATTTTTGTGTAATTTTGGTAAATATATCTTTTAATATGAGATGTCAGTGTTATTTTCATTTTTGTGTAATTTAGATGGCAATTTATCAATTGCATCTTATATATATATATATATATATATATATATATGTACTTGTTGCAAAATAAAATCCTTACATTTGCCTTGATAAAGTCCCTCAGAGGAGGAAACACTTCAGCTAAGGTAAGTTTTTCTTTTTGTCTTCACTCATATTTATATGTGTATAAATTGTCAACATATGTTACCAGAACTTTGTTACAACTTTTACAGTACCAGTAATAATAATAATAATAATAATAATAATAATGGTGATGATGATAATAATAATAATGATAATGATGAAAATAATGCTTTTTTTTCAGTAAATAATGTTATCATATATTATATTATAATAGAGCAGATTCATCAACAAAAGATGCCTAATAAAAGTTTTCTAAGTTTTCTCATATATATATATATATATATATATATATATATATATATATATATATATAAGTATGTATGTATGTATGTTTGTATGTATAAAGAATTTTATCCATTAATGCTTTGCACATATTTTCCCTCTTGAGAGGAAATCTGGATTCTAAACGCATCTTTTTTTTTTTTTGGCCGTTTCCTCAGAGTACACCAACACCAAACAATAAAGAACTTTCAAGTTGACTTCCCCTGATAGTCTGGCAAAAGACAACCTAATTCTCTTGCCCAGCATGAAAACTCTCTTTAGTTGGACAAACAGGAGTCATTCGAAACAAAGTGAGAATCTGTTTGCACTCCTGTGATAAACCATGACTCTAGCACCCCCAAGCAAATTTTTATGTGATAATAATTGGCAAATAAGATTATTTACAAGGTGAGACTTCATGTGTGCTCTGACAGACTGATATATCTTTCTTCCTGTTTGAATCAAACGGCACAAGGTTCATATATCTCTAATGGTTTTTTTTGTTTTTTTCCTTCAACTCAGTGAAATGACTTCCTTCAATGTGACAAGCAGGGATATAAAGAGAACTCATAAAGTTCTGAATTAATTCTCCAAGTTCTGTACTTATTTGACAATATATGAGATTTTGGTATTTTCGCCAATACAGTACTGTGCTTAGATTGACAAAGACTAGGTACTGTAGTATTATTATTATTACTGGTACTGTAAAATTTGTAACAAAGTTCTGGTATCATTTGTTGACAATTTATGCACATATAAATATGAATGAAGAACAATTGTCATGAAAGTTTTTATAGAAAAGGCACAGAGAAGCTACATTAGGGTAGTGACAAAGGGACTGAAGCCAAGATGTCAGATCAGGACCAGTAACATTTCAGATTCTTACTTGGATATTATCAAGAATCTATAAATATATAAACACAAGCATGCGTCAGGAAATTTTTCTCCCCGGAATTGATACTTCAAATATACAAATCAACCATTCGCCCTTGCATGGAGTATTGCTGCCATATATGGTCTGGTGCACGTTCTGTTTACCTCGGAGTTCTTGACAAGATCCAGAGACGGATATGTAATATAATTGTCCCTGAACTGGCATCTCGTCTACAATCACTCTCTCACAGACGCGCTGTCGCCTCTCTCTGTCTTTTCTACAAATACTTTTATGGTAATTGATCCGATGAGCTGCTTTCACTGGTTCCCAGACTCCATGAATTCAAGTGCCCTATGAGGCTGGCATCCCGCTCTCACCCTTTCACTGTAGAAACTTTTAAATGTAGCCGTCTCTTCTACTCCAATAGCTTCATACCTCGCACCTCTCGCCTGTGCAACACCCTTCCCTATTACTGTCTCCCTGAGAGCTATAATCTCCAACTATTCAAATGTAATGTCAATCGACATCTCCAGTTACCTTGATCTATCCACTATTGACATTTCCAGTTACCTTGATCTATCCACTATCCCTCTCCTCATTCTTTCTTCTATCACTCCTATCTTCTCTCGCTCTAAATCTTCAGCAACCCCCTGCATCCTAGTGGCTTCATGCCTTGCTCGGGGCGTAATGCTTAAAAAAAAAAAAAGGAAAATATTCAAGGCAAGGACGAATTGTAAACTTATAAAATAGATTCTGGCAAGAAAAATTATCTTGCACAACATAGTGAACTAACTTTCTTAGATGCAGATTTAGCAGTTAATTCAACATTCTCTTTCCACTTCATGTCAGCTAAAAACACTGAGTCACTCTCCTGGAGGTTATAAATATATTTACATTAAACAGTGTGAATTATATTTTCTGACCTGTGAATACAAGATACTTAAAGAAAATATGTTCTCCAGCAGGGTTTGAATCTGAATCCTCTTTTTGGAGAAACTATCATCTGAGGATACTGTGGACCGAACATGTGAACAATGATAAAGCTTAAGAGAAAATGAAAGCAAAAAGGAAACTTATACTTAACATCAGGAAGAGACAGTAAAAAATTTCTAGGACACATGATGAGGAGATAGGGCTTGAAAAATTTGACATTCACGGGACAGATTGAAAGTAAGAGGGACATAGGAAAACAATGTGTAACGTAGATAATACTCTTGAGTGAATAGATGATAGAATAGGGGCAAATTAAATCTATCCCAACCTAAAGTAGGCAAAAATCAAAGATAGCCTGAACTCATCGACAGGAGGGTTGAAGTGAGGAGTGTAACTGGGGTAGTGTTGCGGAAATATGGTATCAGCCAACAGTATTGAGCATAAGCGTAAAATTAACAGACAGAGAGATACATAAACACACTAATGCATACACATATATACAAACACATACTGGAGATAGATACACACATTATTTTTTAAAAACATATCTGGTTAAAGATTTTTAAAAATGATATATTTTAGTAAGAGTAAAGGAATCATTTTAGCATCTAATTTATACCAATAGTATGTTTTGTTAAAGATTGTAATGAGCCCAAAAAACACTGATGACCTACAGTTGCCACTGATATATATATATATATATATATATATATATATGAAATGAAAGCAAAAAGGAAACTTATACTTAACATCGAGAAGAGACAGTTAAAATTCTAGAGCACATGATGAGGAGATAGGGCTTGAAAAATTTGACATTCACAGGACAGATTGAAAGTAAGAGGGACATAGGAAATAACCTAGATAATACTCTTGAGTTAATAGATGATAGAATAGGATTTAGAGAGATAACAAGAATTTATTAAGAGCTACAAAGGATTGAAAATTGTGGTGAGCCATGATCAACAGCATCCTGAAGTGATATGGCACATAGTATAAAATTTTGGGGGGTTGTGGGTGATAATGGTTCTCTCCAGTTTCCTGCTTGTCATAGCTCCATATTTGTTTCCTGTTCTGCTATCCGTTTGCACGTATTTGTTAGTTTACTCAATAGGTTATTTGATACTCACAAGACAAAAAGAAGTCAAGAGGAACAGTGGAAAACAATGCATAACATGCTTAGTGGGCTTGACTAAGTAGATGACGGAACAAGGTTTTGGAGATATAACAAAAAGAATGAATTTATTAAGAGCTGCAAAGAACAGGAAATTGTAGAGAGCCAAGATCACCTACATCCTGAAAGGACATAAGGAAGAAGATCATTTAATCTGATATGCTTTAGATCTCTTAACATTGGACCTTGCCTTACACACACACACACACACACACACACACACACACATATATATATATATATATATATATATATATATATATATATATGATGAAGAAAAAATATACGGAAAAAAACAAACAAAAATCCTAATATGCAATTATGCTGTTTTAATGTTAATATAATGTCAGCGTCAGACGTTTCAGTCTAGTAGACCATCTTCAGGACATATTCATAAAACATAATTAACATTAAACTATATTCAATTCAACATGAAAAGACAATGGACATAAGAGTAAGACTGATCAAAACAGATAACTGAAATTTTTCAAGATCAGCGTTTCATTTCTAATGTTAATGTTGGATATACGAACTTCGCTTCCTAGTTATCAGACTGGGGTCAAATTTTAGTATCTGTTCTCCTCATCTCTAAGGGTAATATTAAGCATTTCCTTATAAGGAAACAATCGTCATTCATTGACCAAAAAACAACTTGAAATGTGGAGAAAATGAAAACTCATAATAATATCATATGAAGGAGAAATTTGACTATATCTACTAATGAATACTATCCTAATACTGTGTGGTAGAATAGCTGTCGATTAATTTTCTCTGGTACTGTTGTTATTTTAGAGATAGAGTTGATGAGGTTACTGTGTAACTGTTCACTCTGATGTCTACGATTCAAAAATCTTCAGGTTAAAACTCATAATAATATCATGTGATCAAAACATCCACAGAAGAAATGTCCTGGTCTCAAAAAACAACTTGAAATGTGGAGAAAATGAAAACTCATAATAATATCATGTGATCAAAGCATCCACAGAAGAAATGTCCTGGTCTCAAAAAACAACTTGAAATGTGGAGAAAATGAAAACTCATAATAATATCATGTGATCAAAACATCCACAGAAGAAATGTCCTGGTCTCAGCAAACAAAAAATTGAAATATGGAGAAAATGAAAACTCATAATAATATGATGCAATCAAAACATCCACAGAAGACATGTCCTGGTCTCAAAAAACAACTTGAAATATAGAGAAAAGTAAAACATCTCCATTTTTTGTAAATAACGTTTTATGCATTTATAGGCCCAGACCAAGAAGGAAAAACAGACACCTATGGAACGACAATCATAAATGAAAAATTGGTACAAGAAAGAAAAAAGCAGAAGTAGAAAAAAAAAATGGAAGGGAAAATACTAAACAATTAATAAAGAAAATTTTAAAAAATAGTTAATTCTTTGAGAAAAAATATGCTTGGAAAACTGGAAATGAAATTAGTAAAGCCAAGTAACAGAGACAATGTATTAAAATGCACACAAAATTGAAAAGTCTTAATAATATCATACCACCAAAATTGACACAGAAGAAATGTCCTGGTCTCAAAAAACAACAAATTGAAATATGGAGAAAATGAAAAATTGTAATAATATCATGCAATCAAAACCTCCACAGAAGAAATGTCCTGGTCTCAAAAACACTTTGAATCATATTTCAACCATGACCATTCTAAACTAAAGATGCCTACAGAAGTCCGTTTCCAAGCATAAATACTAATGAAGCAACAGATGAGAATTTTTTTTAAAAAAGTGATTAAAAACTAAGGAATAATAAAGGAGAAATTTGACTATATCTACTTATGAGTACTATCCTAATGCTGTGTGGTAGAATAGTTGTTGATTAATTTTCACTGATACTGTTATTATTTTAGAGATAGAGTTGTTCACACTGATGTCTACGATTCAATAACCTTCAGGTTAATTTGTTAGAAAGAACATTAAAATTGTATCTTCTTTTCTAAAATTTCAACTTCTGGTTATAACATGTTTTTTGTTTTTTTTCTGCTCATACATCCTCTTAGTATGGGTAAACCCATATCATTTGCACAATTCCCAGTGAAATATATTTCCTGCCCAATCAAATGTACATTTATAGTTATGCTTTTGCTGATATTGTTATTATTTTAGTGATAGAGTTTATGGAAGTTACTGCACAACTGTTCACTCTGATGTCTCCGAATCCAATAAACATGAGATGAGTTTGTTAAAAAGAACATGGAAAAAATTTCAGCAAAAAATTAATGTCTGCCTTCTCGGTGAGAAGAAAATATTTTCTGTATGTAATTGCAAGGATCAGAAGTTTCCCTGAGTCTTTGATATTGCAAATTATTGTTTTTCATGTCTCCACCTGTTGTTCTGGTCATGAAAGATGTTATACTCTGAATTTGTTCTTATTTCTCTGGTGTATTTTCATTTTCAAACCTTTTTTGTTTTTAGGAACCTCTTTCTAAAACTGAAAGTTTATCCCCAAAGAAACGTCACGGATGAAAAATTCATGCAAACAAATATGCCAAACATTTCTCACTAATAATAAAAAACAATCTTTTTTTTCTATGAACCATGTGTTTTCAGTCCTATAATAATAATAATATTAATAATAATAATAATATAATGATAATCATAATATAATATAATAATAATAATAATAATAATAATAATAATAATAATAAAAACAATCTTTTTTCTTGTATCATGTGTTTTCAGTCCGATAATAATATAATAATAATAATATAATGATAATAATAATAAGAATAGTATATATATATATATATATATATATATATATATATATATATATAATAATAATAATATATTATTAATAATAATAATAATATAATGTTAATAATAATATAATATATATAATAATAATAATAATAATAAAAAACAATCTTTTTTCTTGTATCATGTGTTTTTAGTCCAATAATAATATAATAATAATATAATATATATATATATATATATATATAAAATATAATAATAATAATAATATATTAATAATAATAATAATAATAATATAATAATAATAATATAATGATAATAATAATATATATATATATAATAATAATAATAATAAAAACAATCTTTTTTTCTTGTATCATGTGTTTTCAGTCCGATAATAATATAATAATAATATAATAATAATAATATATATATATATATATATATATATATATATATATATATATATATATATAAAAATATAATAATAATAATAATATATTAATAAAACAATCTTCTTTTCTATGTACCATGTGTTTCCAGTCCTATAATAATATAATAATATATATATATCTATATATATATATATATATATATATATATATAAAATAATAATAATAATAATAATAATAATAATAATAGTAATAATAATAATATAATAATAAAAACAATCTTTTTTCTACCATGTGTTTTCAGTCCTATAATCATCATCATCATCATAATAATGATAATAATAATAATATACACTATTTACATTTTTCGGACTATTGTCCTCATCTTTGTCGCCATATTTATTACGATGTTTCGGCCATTGTATGCTCTCGCCTTCTTCAGATGGTTGGAATGTCAAACTGAACCCTTTATTTCGCTCACTGGGGTAGTACCACGTGCCATGTTCAATGGATGTCAGTTATCAGTTATCTCCTGTTAATTTCCATCTCCAATTCTCTACTGCCTTAACCAGGTATTGAACTCAAGAACACATGGCACAGTGGATAAAGGTGTTGGTTAGATCCAGGGACAGGACCGTAAAGAGTATGAGTTATATTATTATTCCAGCCACCAGAAGAAGGATGGAGCATACAACAGCTGAAATGTTGTAATAAATATGGCGACAAAGATGAGAACAATAGTCTGAATAATGTAAATAGTGTACATAATACCTCATCTCAGAAATATAGACAGATACTGAATGCATCTTTCCCTATTCCAATGTGCATTCGGATGACTGTGCCATATTTTTCATTGTCTGTGATTTACTTACAACAAAATATGACCTCATCTATATTTTGTAAATTTTATCTAACAAGTACCTACAATGATCATAATCTATGTGTCATGTCACTTCAGCACCTGAACAGTCTAGCTCTCCACAGCTTCCTAAACTTTATAGCTCTTTATAATATTTGTTTTTTTTACTTGTTCATATATATATATATATATATATATATATATATATATATATGTATATATATATATATAAAAGGCTCAAGCACTAATATTCCATGGTTATAATTTACATTGGAATCGTAATCACAATCCAATTCATCAGACCTACAAATTCAAATATATTTTCTGTTATATATATATATATATATATATATATATATATATATATATATATATATATATATATATATATATATATATATATATATATTGACCACTAATATTATCAATATATATATATATATTACTAGTCATTTTCAAATAAATATATGTTTATACTTGAAAATTATTAATGCTATATATATATATATATATATTATTGAATTTCAAACAGACATACATATGCAAGTTTGAAAATTATTAATACTACACAAATACATATATATATTCATATATAGTACATGTAATAAAACTATAATAAAAATAATAAACTGTAGAAATTACTAATGATTTTAAAAATCATATTCATTCATATTTGAATTAGTTTGTATATACATACAACTAATTACAAACCATACACACACACACACATATATATATATATATTCCAGGAACCAATAAAACTGTCAAAATGACCAAGGGAATTCAGAGCAGCATGAATCCATCAAGCTCTTATCTCAAATAACATCTTAAAGAGACTGAACAACACAAAGGCTGACCAAAATTCATATTAAAAAAAAATAAAAAACAAATGAAAACTACAGACAAAAGTTCATTTTCTCCATCAAGACATTCATTTCTGTAGTTCACTGCTACCAGCAAGGAGAAAATTTTTTTTCTCCTGATGATGGCTATGATGGCTGAAACTAGTCGAGGAAATGAAATAATAATAAAAACAAAGGAATATTAATATACAACATGGTGTGTCTGAAGATTTTAATTTTTTAATATTTTTTATTGTTCAATAGATATATATAGATACACAAGTTTCATTAAAATGACTGACAATGTACTGCAGTTAAGTTTTTATTTAATTCTTCTTGCTTTCTTATATTTTTTTCCTTTTCTTGACATAAATTATGTAGAAATTGCCAAATGTTCTACATAATTTGTGTCCAGAAAAAAATTATAAGAACACAAAAGAATTTAAATAAAAAACTAAACCACATAACCTTTTCAGTCATTTTTAATGAAAGTTGTATAAAAGAGGGATACATAATCATATATATATATATATATATATAAAATTGGATATTGAAGTCAGTACCCATAGGTGACAGTCTGTTTAATGCTAAACTCAATCATCAGGTCATGTGCATTGTGTTTTTGCTTGACTATTTATATATACAGATTAGTGATGTATTGCATTGTGGGTACATTCAGAATGCTTTAAAAATTCCATTTACAAGACAATTGTTTATAATAAAATTCTATTCAATCGGTAGACTCATAACGATTGAAAACAATGTTTTTGTTTGAGTTTGGGTTTGACCAATTTGTAAAAAAAAAAAAAAAAAATAATTAAGATATGCATATCCGTCAACCTTAAACAATAATCTTTGTCAATTTTATTTTTCAGTCTTTATGATGGTCGATACTTGATCTATCTCTTACTATACATCCCCTGGCAACGCCGGGCTCTACTGCTAATATATATATATATATATATATTGCTACTAATAAACTATCTATATATAAATATATTGCTAATAATTTTCAAAAAAAATATCTAATACTTCCAGTTGAAAATAACTAAAACACACAGCTTAAATGATGATTTATGTTGCTTGCAAAAAAACAAAAAAAAAACAGTTTTATTCTGAAAATCCTTCATTATAGCAACATTTGGTTATTTATGTTAACCCTGCGGACATCTTGTGAAATATCAGGCCACAGCTTAAATACACTAGGAGATGCTGATGTTGTTTCCATAGAAAGTAAGTTTTTATTTGGTTAGTGTTGCTTGACCCACACTCGACCAGTTTTGAATTTTAACAACCAAATCTAGAGTGGCCTGTCTGCTTTACTATTTAATCCATACTTGATGGAGATGGATTAATACCTTTCAAAGGGAATTTGTGCAATTGCAAACACAATGATCTTGGACAGCCTTTGAATTTAACACACCAATCACATTTCCCTGATTCCTGCTTATGCTACACACATATCTTTTTTTGCAAGACATCACCGTCAAAGAAAAAAGTAATTAGTAAATAAAATAAAACTTTAAAAGAAATGCAAGCAGAATTTTTAAATTTCATTTTTTCAATTCTCTCTTTTGCAGATATTGGTACTTTTCTTTACAAAACGAGTTTCGTCAAATAATAATCCGATTCTCATCTCTGCATTGTTTGAGAAAAGATCATTAAAGCAAAATAGTCAAGAAAAAAATTGTTATAAAAAAATAAAAAAGAACAGACTTGGATATAGGTTAATGGGAAGATGATCTTTAAAGATGAGGCCCTAATGTCCAATTTTTGTTTTCCTTTTTACCATTTTGTTTTTAATTCGGTGGATCCTGCCGAAGTTAGAAGTCCAAAATGGGAATCTGTTTATGGTTTCTTTCAGAAAAGAACAAAAGTTTCAACCTTTCCATTTAATCTGATTGAATTGAAAAGAAATGATTCTATTCATTAATAAATTAAATAGAACAAGATGGTGACATTTTAATGAAGAAAGCAGAAGATTTTCATAAAAAAACAAAAAACAAAAAAAAAACAGAAAAAGACTGAAAGGTTTTATCCATGTTGGAACCAAATTGAATAGAAGCAGCATTTTTCTCTTTTCCAAAATTAAAAAAAAAAAATTTTAAGTTAAGCACAAAACTAAAATCTCTTAAAAATCAAATCCTAATCAAAACTTAATCAAGACGGATTTCTTCTGTAATATTTAAATTTGTTTCCGATTTTATGATAATGAGTTATATTTTTTTACAATTTCCCTTCAGGTGAATCGATAAAGTCACTAAGGCGCACAGAGTTACCAAGAATGAAAGGAACAGAAAAGGTTGCTAAGGTGAAAAAACAATAAAAATAACAGGATTCTCACATGAAATCTATCCTTTCTACATTGTCATGATTGGCTTTTTATTTCATTTCAGTGTTCATGATCAAAAACACAAGCATTATGACCCATTAGGTTTCTAGCTGCAGCACATTTAAGACAACCACAAAAATAGCAGCTGTATCTGGGCTTAATAAAGACTACCCCTCTTTTCTCTTCTATGTGACATGTCCCTTCAGAATGCTGACAAACAAGGCTCTCCACAATTTCCTGTCCTTTGTAACTCTTAATAAATTTTGTCATTTTGTTATCTCTCCTAAACCCTGTTCTACCATTAAGCTCACTAGGTAGGTTATGCATTGTTTTCCTCTGTCCCTTTGCTGTCTATCTTCCCTGTGTGTATTAACTTTTCTAAAACTTCTTTCTTCATTAAGTACTCTAAAAATTTCAACTGCTTCTTTCTGATGTTAAGCATAAGCATCCTTTTGTTTCCATTTCCTCTTAAGTTTTGTCATTGTTCACATGTTCAGTTCATAATATTTTCAGCATCATCCAGCATTTATTCCCATATCAGAGAGTCCGATAGTACAGTACTCTTTTCTTTGTTTCTAAAAAAATTCTCTTGTTTCTTAATGATGTAATGGAATAACCTGTAACCCCCATGAGTGACTACACTATGGGTAGTAACTACCTTAAAATATCTGTAAGTCAACGGAATACAGAGACTACCTGAGTCTAGCTGAGTATGATTCAGACTTACATGAGAACTACCAACCTTCCAATAGTAACACTCACTACTGGATTGACTTGTGATGATCTTGTGCATAACTGTTACCTTTATTCTTATTGTACTGATTTTTTAAACCTTTACTTATTTTATCCACCTTGTTGTTCAAGTATATATTCCTATTAGCACAGAATATAACATTAACAAACACAAAATTTGACATGGAATGTAGTTCTTGTTTTTGCAAATTTAATGAAAGCATCTATCTCAGATTATTCAAAGCATCATTTTTGATCTCTTATAACATGTCCCTACTTGCCACCGCATAATAGTTAATTGATATAATGGAATGACCTGTCACTCCTATGAGTGACTACACTATAGGTAGTAATTACCTATAAGTATCTGTAAGTCAATGGACAACAGAGGCTAGCTGCGACCTGTTCGAGCTAGTCGGTCGAACTCTCTGCCTTCGGGCAGAGAGGAACCTGGATGAGGCTCTGCCAAAAAGCAGAGTTTTGTTCAGGGAGTTAGACTGCCCCTGAACCCGTTTATACGGGTTTGAAAGGGAATATTTTTGGCTGAGCCTACAGGCTTGGAGAACCCACGTTAAACCCAGCCTTGTGCCACATGCAACCCTTATGGGGTGTGTGTGTGTGTGTGTGGGGGGGGTAAATATACTAGCTGCAATCTGTTCCAACTAGACAGTCAAACACTCTGCCTCTGAGCAGAGAGGAACCCGGACAAGGCTCTGTCAAAGGGCAGATCTCGTTCAAGGAGGTTGACCAACCTGATCCCATTTATGTGGATTCTACGGGTATTTTTTGGCCCAGCCTATGGGCTCAGAAGACCCACGTTAAACTCAGCCTTGTGCCACATCTACCCTTGTGGGGGTGTAGGCTAATAAATATTGACTAGCTGGGATCTGTTGAGTATGACTCAGACATATGCAAGATCTACCGACCTTCCAATAATAGCACTCACTATTAGAATGAGTTGAGATGACCTTGTGCATAACTGTTACCTTTATTCTTATTGTACCGGTTTTTTTACAATAAACCTTTACTTATTTTATCCACCTTGTTTATCAAGTATATACTCCTATTAGCACAGAATATAACACTTAATACTTTGCTTAGATTTTGGAAGCCAACTTTTGCTGTCCAAATGTGCCCTCAGATTCCAGGGTAACACTTTCCATTTTCTATTAAAACACCTCCGAGATATTTAAATTGTCATACTTGCTTGATTTTAGTATCTCCAATTTGAAATTTGCATGTTGTACTGTTTCATTTGTGAGCAACCATGCATTTTATCTTCTTGCAATTGAAGCTTAGTCTTTTCTTCTGGCTTTCCTTCACTACTTTCCACAGGATTTCTTGTACTCTTCTTTTCAGTTATCATCATTGTGTCATCTGCATCTCTTACATTGTTAAGACTGTAGCCGCCAATTGTTTTAAACTCTGAATCACCCTTCTCTTGTCCATAGCAATTCATCAATAATAATGAAAAAGAATCTGTGGAGAGCCATGATCACCTATGTCCTGAAGGAACATGGCATAATATTAAATATAAGGTTTACTGTAATAAGAATTATGAGTCTGAGTAGGCATCTCTATTTTTTAAACAGTGTCGTTCTTCTAGTCTAGGTTTTCTGAAAATCTTTGACCTTTTAGTGCTTAGACATTTTTTTTGAGATTCGACGAAAATCGGTTTGAATTGATAAAGTATAAATTGCGTTTTAACATGATATGTAAGCGGATATCATATTTTAGTCTTTTTCATGTATATAATCTATATGAATGGAATAATAAAAATGAATTCTTGTCTGATATTAAAAAAAGTCTTCTGGAACAATGGTCATGAAAAGTTTAATCTATGCATCACCATGACTATTCTTGGTTAAAGATAATGGATTGGTATCAAGTTGGCTTTTGCACAGTTTTGATTTCAGAGTTGCCCTTCTCCTAGAGTGATTGCAATCCAAGTCTAGAGAGGTCAATGTTATTTAACCCATCTCTCTTTAATTAAATGTCATGTCCGTCAGGATGTAGATGATCATAACTTTCCTCACATTCCTTTTCTTTATTATCATATTATTTAATTAGACAGATGGGATTAAATAACAGGGTAGACCAGGCTTTCTAGCTTTGAGTGGCAACCCATCTAAGAAAAAGAAAACTGAATTCTAATCTGGGGAGAAGGCAATGGAAAACAACTCCACTATCTTTCCCAAGAATTCATGGCAATTCACAGATAATTAAAAAAAGGAATAGTGAAAGATGCTTTGTAAAATCTAAACAAAGTATTAAGAAATGGAAAAATTTCATTCAAACAAAAAAAAAAATGTGTGTTCGTCTCTTACATAATATGAATCCTCTTATATGGTCAGGACGTGATAAGATGAAGATAATCGTCTACATGTAAATAATGATAACTCCTCATCCCTTCAGAGCAAAACATAATCAAGGTGAGATCATAATTTTGTCAGTCATCATCATAACCACAGCTTTCATCATCATCATTTTTATCATTATCTCAATAACAGTTATCATCATCATTGTCATTTTTATCATCACAATCACATCTGTCATCTTCATAATTATCATCATCACAATCACATCAAATATCATCACTATTTTTATCATCATCACCATCACATTCATCCCCATCATCATTTTTATCATCCTCAGAATCACACCAATCATCATCATCCTTTTTACCATCATCACAATTAGAGTCATCATCATCACCATTACAGTCATCATCATCATCATCATCATTTGTATCATCTTCAGAATCACACCAATCATCATCATATTTTTACCATCATCACATTCACAGTCATCATCATCACCATTACAGTCATCATCATCATCATCATTTGTATCATCCTCAGAATCACACCAATCATCATCATCCTTTTTACCATCATCACAATCACAGTCATCATCATCACCATTACAGTCATCATCATCATCATCATCATTTGTATCATCTTCAGAATCACACCAATCATCATCATCCTTTTTACCATCATCACAATCACAGTCATCATCATCACCATTACAGTCATCATCATCATCATCATTTGTATCATCCTCAGAATCACTCCAATCATCATCATCCTTTTTACCATCATCACAATCACAGTCATCATCATCACCATAACAGTCATCATCATCATCATCATTTGTATCATCCTCAGAATCACACCAATCATCATCATCCTTTTTATCATCATCACAATCACAGTCATCATCATCACCATTACAGTCATCATCATCATCATCATCTTTTGTATCATCCTCAGAATCACACCAATCATCATCATCCTTTTTACCATCATCACCATCACAGTCATCATCATGACCATTACAGTCATCATCATCATCATCATTTGTATCATCCTCAGAATCACACCAATCATCATCATCCTTTTTACCATCATCACAATCACAGTCATCATCATCACCATTACAGTCATCATCATCATCATCATTTGCATCATCCTCAGTATCACCATCATCGTTTTTATCATCATCGAAATCACTGCTCTTATTACTATCATCATCATAACCATTTTACATCATCATGATCACAGTTGTCAAGATCATCACAATCACATCTGACATCATCATTTTTACCATCAGAATCATAGCAGTCATCATCATCATCATTTGTACCATCCTCAGAATCACATCTCTCACCAACATTTCTGTTATCATCACAATCTTAGCTTTCATCAGCATCATTTTTATCATCATCATCACAATCATAATCTCATCACTTATAACCTTTTTTCATCATCATCATCACACTTGTCATCATCATCATTTTTATTATTTCCACCTGTCATCATCATCATCACCCTTTTATCATTATCACAAATACAGTTGTCGTCATCACCATTTTTAACACTACTGTTGTCTTATCTTTTTAGTTATAACAACAACAAAGATGGAGATAACAATCTGCAGGTAAATAGTCTCCTCATCCCAGAGATTAAATCCAAGAAATGTTACGGTCTTTAAACACTGATTAACCTGTGTATCCTTCTCTCCCTACAAAATATCATTTTGTTACTTACATCATCCCAAGGGCTGCTAATCCATCGACTAATCTTTGGACAAAGCACATCTGTTTGATGACAAGTCTTCTCACTGACTGGCCGCTTCAGACTTGCACATGCCGAGTCATCCAAAGCAATCTGCTCTTCATCTCCAAGGCTCCTGACACACATCACTGTTCGTCTCTGGATGCCCGAGCCACAGGTCACTGAGCAATGCTGCCAACGTCCTTTCCACCACCTGAAAATTCAACAAACCGAGATAGAAGTTAATGGTTTGAGTGAAACAGGTAAACACTTAAGCGGATCAGATAACAAAAAATTTTAATTAAAAAACAGGTCTGTTATATAATTTGTATTAAGATGAAAAGCTACATATACATCTCTTCTCCTAGCTTATGTTGACAAGCAGTCGAGAAGGAAACTCAAATTCAAAATGATGGAGATGGCAATGGAAAACAACCCTACTGCCTTTGACTGAGAATAGCCATAGTGATGCACAGATTAAGTATAATGTCACGTCCCTTCAGGGCAGCAGGTAATGGTTCTCCACAGTTTCCTTTCCTGTTGCATGCTTCACTGTTTGTTTTTTTTTTACAATTGTGAACATCCTCTACAAGGACCAAGAACCATTCAAAGTAGAGGATTGTAGATTAAGAGGTACATGAAGATATGCAAGGATGATAATGGTTAATCTTAGACTTGAACAGTTTAAGATGAGAGTATTTGGGAGTCGGTTCTACAAAATGGCAGTTCATGGGAAGAAGCTGCTCAAGTGGAACTTACATCTTATTAATGATATATAAAGGGAATGAGGGTGGTGGTTGTTATTCTTTTACACTAGCAGCCATACAGGAATAGAGAGCCCAATGTCACTTCAGAATGTAGACGAATATGGCTCTTCACAGTTTCTTTATCATCTGTGAATTGTCAACATCAAGTCCCTTCAGGAGGTAGGCAATCATGGCTCTCCACAGTTTCTTTATTATCTGTAAATTGCCAATGTCATCTCATTTCAGGATGTAGACAGTCTAGCACTTTGCAAATTCAGTTTCTTTATTAATTATTAAATGCAACAATTTCTTTGGGAAGATCTTAGAGTTATTTCATGCCACCTCTCTGGTTTGTAAATCAGTATTTTTCATCTGTTAAACTGATTGTTACCCATGTCTTGAGACTTTAGTCTATACTGTTATTTCACCCAGAGATGGAGTGACATAAGATGAGTGAATACATCTCTGCCAGGGGTATTGGTGTGAAAGCAAAAGGCTTGGCCAGAATTTGAACTTGGCTCTATTTAATTCAAAACTCACCAGCATATACTTCCACTTAATAGAGAAGCAAGAAAATAAAAATTTCCCTGATATCTCCAGTAGGAACAAAGGGTTTAGAAGTGAAGACCTGATGGTAGATATGCAAGATCAGGAATACTGGCATCTAACTGTGGGATCTATGATCTCGACTGAAGTTGAAAGATGATGAGATAAGGTGCTGTCTGAAGGATATTTTCTCTGTGTTCGGGAAAATGAAATCATGTGACAGTGAATAGAGAGTACCATCCAAAGTAGTAGCATAGCTAGAGTGGGGGGAAGGGCAAATAGGAGTGGTTCTCCCTGAGTGCCACTTTTATGGAGATTTTTGTATAAGCCCGTATAGGCTGTATTAAAATAAATGTGGTTTTAATGTCAAGATACAACTCAAAGCTGAAGAACCTTTTTGATTTCTATGGCTCATGTATTTAGGTGATTGTTATCTTGGCCAAACAATAAACATTATCCAGTGAAGTATTCAGGGCTGTTTTATCATTGCTGGGAATGTTAAACCTGTGAGCACACACAGAGTGCATTCTTTTAACACTGAAGCTCCTTTGTGTATTGGAGACACATCTTGGTTATTATCGTATAAATTTCAGTTATTTTTCTTGACAGGCATTCAATTGAGAGTATGTGTTGCTCTATTATTCATCTTTTGGGTCTCTTAATAGCTAATATAGACACACACACACACACACACACACACACACACACACACACATATATATATATATATATATATATATATATATATATAATTAAGAAAGCAGAGACTTTAGAGACTCATGGTAATATTTTATGTTGTGAAACTGATATTTCACTTTCACTTCATCAAACCAAATGGTTTCAACAATAAATGGATTTAAAATTTTGCCAGGCACAAAACGAAATATAAAAACATAAATTCAAAATGGGATAAGGGAGAAAGAAAGAAAGAAAGAAAGAAAGAAAGAAAGAAAGAGAGAGAGAACAGAAAGAGAAATGGGGAGAAATGAAGATATGTCTGTCTAGTGAGTGGGGTGGGGGTAACATAGAAGATGAAACAGTAGTGGTTGAGAGTAGACAGGTTGATCTCTTTTTCAGTGGATGTGGGAAGTGAAGTAGAGAGAGTATCTTCAAAGGGAAACAGAGGAAATAGACAAAGGAAATAGGTCAAAGGAAAAAGAAAAGAAAGATGAAAAAAACAGAGGAAGAAAGGGAAAACTTGAGAGATGAATTGGAACTGGTAATCTTTGGTGTTTAAAACTGAATATATTTGAAGAATTTCTTTTTAGTTATTTATTCCTGTGTAATTTTTGAAAAATAGGTGATTAATAAAAAGTAAATTAAGAAATAATTTTTCAAAAATAAAATAATAATTTTAAAAATACATCTGTGTAAAGATTATTTTTTAAATTTAAAAAAAAATAAAAAAAATCTTTCTTAAAAAAATAATCGTCATTATTTTCTCTTTAAGTTACATATGCTATTCATTTTAGTTGTTGCTGCTGTTTGTATTCCTCAAATAATGTGGTTTCTATTATCTGATACAGTTCTTTGTTTCTGATGCTGAAGTGCCATTCCACAATATGCAAATTGTTACAAAATCAAAATATTAACCTCAAAACTCAAGTCATGTTCTTAAATAGCTTAGTTAGATCAAGATTTTCATATGGATGTCATGGATGATGCCAAACTTGTTCAGAAATATTTAAACTGTTTGCTGTATACAAACACTTTGTTAAACCAAAGGTTAAAAATAGCTTTGATTGAGTAACTAAATAAAGGGTTGGGTTTAAAATCCCAAAGTATATCACCTGAAGAAGGCTGGAACATACAATGACCGAAACATTGTGAACATAGCAATAAAGATGAGGGCAACAATCCAAATGATGTAAATAAAGCATACAACAAATTTAGTATAGGAAATAAATAAACTGAACATAGAATAGGCTGCACTACAGGTAGTTTCAGCCCACTTACATACTGCTACAAAACTAAAACATTAACCTAAAAATTTGAGTCATGTTCTTAAATAGCCTCATCAGATCGAGACTTTCATGTGGATGCCATACATGGCGCCAAAACCGTTCAGAAATATCTAAACTGTCAGCTTTCTTAGATCAATGGTTAAAATGGCTTTGCATGTGTGCTGTGGTGAGGATTGTCCTTCTTTGAACCTTGTGGGTTGGCGCTACAGAATCAAAAACAAACTACTCTACCAAATAACAGAAACCACATCACTTAAGGAATTACAGCAACAGCAACAACTAAAATGGATAGCACATGTAATTCAAAGAAAAAGTAATGACACAATCAAGATGTTGACATTCAACGCTACTTCAAATAAAAGGTCCAGAAAGAAAAACCCCTATTGATATTAGAAAGAGAAATAAAAGCTACTGGACTTGAGAAACCTATTTTCCTGAAAAATTGTTTTAAAAAAGAGATTTTATAAATTTCAAGGCACAGTAGTACTGGGTCAATAAATTCCAAATGTTTCCTTATAGGGAAACGGCTAATATTATTATTTAATTATTCAGTTAAGTGCCATATGTGATACATGCTTGGGCACACATGTATTGAAAGATACATGACTGATGAGGCAGAAAATTTTTCCTGCAGAAGATTGCCATTTCTTCCTGCATTACTCTGTCCTGCTACTCAACCCATAGCTGGGGGGAGAAGAGATGGATTCATACCTTTCTTAAGGGTATTTTTAAGTGGATTTTTGCATGTAAGTAAATATAATGAATATGACTGGAATTTGAACTCAGCTCTCCAAATTCCCATTCCGAGCCATTATCCATGACACCACAAGGCACATCTTAATGTTATCATTAACATTCTCAATTCTGAATATTTACATATATTGACATATATACACTGATGGAAAGTAAAATTACAACATCTCAAGATTAAGCACACAGGTAATATAATCAGAATATAGTAATGATCGCATATAGAGACTAAACTACTCTCCATTAATCATCTGAGAAACTCATTTCTGTCTTCCATCAGCATGGCTGATGCTAACCTCCAGTTAAGTGACACATTGTGCCTTCACGTGCTAATGTTTTATGAAGTGAAATGACTATATTGAATCCATTCCTAGATCAACTGCTAAAAAAGTTGGTATACTGAGTCGCGTGAGACAATTTTTCTCTTCAGAAGAGATGCTGGAGATTCTGAAGTCGTCTGGAGGCCGTGGTTGAAGTCAATGGTGATTTTATTGAATAAATTTACTCTTTAGTATGTCAAGATATTTTTTCTGTAATTTTGATAAATACATCTGTTAAAATGAGATGTCAGTGTTATTTTTATTTTTGCGTAATTTAGACAACAATTTATTCATCGCAGCCTGTATATCAGCAGGAGCCTGTTTCTTTTTAAAATACATTTTTTCTAGACTGTAAACATTTGTATGTATTGATGATGAGTTAGTGATCATATTATGAAGCAACAGAAATGTTACTGATCATATTATAAGTCAACAAAAATCACACAATATATCTGCTTGCCATTAATTAATAAATAATATTATTCAACCTATAGTCGAACTGAAGAATTTTTTTTAATAGCAGGCGCAATATGAACAAAATAAGACATGCAAATAACACTGTACAGTATTTACATTAGTCAGACTATTGTCCTCATCTTTGTCGCCATATTTGTCACAACGTTTCAGCCATTGTACGCTCCGGCCTTCTTCAGGTGGTTGGAATTTCGAACTGAACCCTTTATTTCGATCACTGGGGTAGACTGTTCTAGTTCCACGTGCCATGTTTGATGGATGTCAGTTATCAGTTATCTCCTGCTAATTTTCCCTCTGAAAGTTCTCCAATGCCTTAACCAGGAATTGAACTCACCTTCTTTGGGTCTGTCACTGGATCTAACCAACACCTTTATCCACTGTGCCATGTGTCCTTGAGGACATCTGGGTATGAACTTCTGAGTATTATAAACCTAATGTTTTCAGCATCATTTTTACCAGTGCTCATATTGCAATTTTTTTGCAATGTAAATACTGTACATAATACCTCATCTCAGAAATATAGACAAATAACACTGTATTAATGCAGACATAGAAAAAGGAATGGAAGAGATGCTAAATGAAAAGAAATGTTTTTCAATTGATTGATTTGTTTTACAGCTTATCAAACTTTCTGAAGTCATTTAAAAACAAAATGTATGTTTAGACCGTAAGAATTGTTTGGAGGTGATAATGATTTTCTGATACAAGTCTTACTATTTAACCCATAGTTGGTAGGAGAAGAGATCAATTCATATCTTTGGCAAAGGGATTTGCACATAAGTAAATATAACAAAACCAATCTGTCTTTTTTGTTATCTCGTGAAACCCTATTCTGCCATCTATTTAATCATGCTCGTTAGGTAGTCTTTCCTCATTATGTGACTTAAAAATTTCAACTCTCTCTTTCTGATGCTATGTATAAATGTCCTTTTCATTTCCATTTCTTCTAAAACTTTGTTGTTGCTGACATGTTCTGTCCATAGCATTCTCAGCATCCTTCTGTAGAACCACATTTCTGTTGTTTCAAGTTTCTTCTTCATCTGTGAGGAGATTGTCTAACATTCATTGCTATAGAGGAGAACTAACATTATGTAACAGTTCAGTATAGTTGCAATACAAACCAAAATTTGGCTGTGTGAGTGTTGAACAAGCACAAATGTGCCAGAGCATGTATCTGCAACAGGGATTAGATAGCCAGTCTAGTAGATAAACATAGCTGGATATGAACAGTCAGCTAGATATAATAACGAAAACTGCATGGTTACAAAAAGGTGAAAATTATATTTTCCTTTTATTTGTTTTAAAGAAAAAAAAAAAAGATATATATTTTTAAATGTCACCTTCATTGGCTAAAACATTAGGAAGAACATAGATTTTCTGAATATTATGCACAAAGATAACTTGAATGCTACATACAAAAAAAATGTTTTATAGTTAAATAAAAGAACCTTTAATGGGAGAAAATCACCTGCATATGGATAGAAAATAAATTCTGTAAATAAACAAAAACAGAAAAGTGTGTAAAACAATGATGTATCTTCTCACCAGACTTATTCAACCTTTACAGCAAGGTGATCCTGAGATCTACCAGAATTTAATATTGGCACACCCAATTTTAACCACATAAGATATGCAGATGACAGAGTTGCTAGCAGGCACAGAATAAAAACCGTTCTGCCAACCATTTAATCAAGCTCACTAGGTAGGTCATGCAATGTTTTCCTCTGTCTCACTTGCTCTCAAGTCTGTTCGATGAGTGTCAAATTTTAATTTAAAATTTTAAAACACGTAAAAAGATGAAGTAATAAGATGTGAAGTAGCAAGCTGACAACCTGCAAATACAGTCGATTTTACAGATAAAATCTACTTACATGGAAGGACAAAGGTGCTCATTACAAGTCCTCTGTTTATCGTCTGGTTTTGTGGTAGCATTGCAGTAACTATCATCAACTCGTCCTGCTTCCATTTCTGTGCAGATTATAACAGACCGTTGTGTACCTACAATGCAAAAGAATTATACCAATTATATTTATACCAAATTAAAACCAAAAAAATATAGTGAAGGAAAGTGAGAAGAAAGGACTAAACCTAAATTAGAAAAAGACAGAAGAATGCATGGTTGTTAGCAAAAGGGACTGCTCAACATGCTAATTACAAATTGGAGATGCCAAAATCAAACAGGTACAAATTAAATATGATGGTAGCAGTTTAACAGAGGATGCAAAGAGCAATACTGAAATCCAAAGACACATTGGTATAGTGAAAGATACCTTCCAATACTAAGTAAAGTATTAAGAAATAGAAAAATCTTTTTACAAACAAAGAGCAATGAACTGTTATGCAATATCAGTTCTCCTATATAGCAGTGAATGGTGGACAATCTCCTTAAAGATGAAGAAGCAACTTGAAGCAACAGAAACGTGGTTCTACAGAAAGATGCTGAGAATACCCTAGACCAAATAAGTGAGCAATGCCAAAGTTTTAGAGAAAATAGAAATAAAAATGTGCAGTGTGGCATAATGGATATTGGCTCGGAATGAGAAATCAGAGGGCTGAGTTCAAATTCCAGTCAGGTACATTACCTTCACTTATGCACTAATACCCTTGGGGAAAGTATGAATTCATCTCTTCTACCCACAGCTAGGGAGGTATCAGCCACATCAGGTTGAAACACAGGTTCCCATAAGATCACCAAAGTTAAGCAAGGTTGACCCTGGTTAGTACTTAGATAGGTAACTGCTGATGAATACCAGGTGTTGTAAGCTTTGATGTGCATATGATGTAATGGATACTGGCTCAGAATTGCTAATCAAAGAGCAGAGTTCAAATTCCAGTTGGGTCCGCTATATTTACAAATACCCTTGGGGAAGTTATAAAGCTATAACTTCTTCCCCCCAACTATGGGTTGAATAGAAGGACAGACTGGGTCCTTTAACCTGAGTTGGCAACCAGTCTACTACATAAAGTAAAGGCAGCCTACTGCAGGAAAATCTGCTGCCTACTCAATCATGAATGGAAGAAGACATGATTGATGAATCATGTACCACGTATGACACTTTACTGACTGACTACCTAAAATGAGGAAGGGATATTTGAAATTTCTAGGGCACATAAGAGTAACAAAGGAAAACAATGTGTAAACTACCTCGTGACCTTCAGTAAATGGATGGCTTAACAGGATTTAGGAGAGATAGCAAAAAGAAGAAATTTATTAAGAGCTACAAAAGACAGGAAATCGTGGAGAGCTATGATCTTATTCTATATGTTATAAGCTTGAAAGAACATGGCATAGAGTAGAAGACTTAACATGGATTTAAAATTTACTGACAGAACATTTGCCAAATTTCTATGAGATTGACAAATATAAGAGTAGGATAATGGCTGCAAAAGCATCAGTTCATCTCTTCCCACTTCATCTATGGATTAAATAGCAGGAGACACTCGTCTCTCTAGCCTTGTCTAGCAACCAGTCTAGAAGAAAGATTGATTGATTTGTTTTTTATAGCTCATGAGCCTTTTTGCAGAATATTTAAAGCCAGAAAATATTTTTTAAATTTTAAGAATTTAGGTAGGATAATAATGATTTACTGATACAAATTCTCCTAATTAACCCATAGCTGAGGGGAAAAAGCAAGTGGTGGGGGATTCACACCTTTCCCAAGGATATTTGTATGTAAATAAATATAACTGACTGGAATTAAAACTCAGCTCTAAGATTTCTAACTCAGTGCCATTATCCAATGCATCACCCACACATCCAAACTTACAGCACCTGCTATTCTCAAGCAATCACCCATCTAAGTACTGACCAGACTCAATGTTGCTTAACCGGTGATTGTATAAGAGCCTGTGTTTCTAAGAAAAGGAAAACTCTGAATTCCAAGCAATTGGAAACCACTCAACTATTTTTTCTAAGAATACAAGAAATTTCACAGATGATTAAGAAAGAAAAAGTAATTTTCTGAGAGTCATGATCATCTGCATCAATTAATCAAAAGAGAGATGGGTTAAAGAGCAGTGTAGACTGGGCTCTTTAGCATTGGATGGCAACCAGTCTAAAAGAAGGAAAATGCTGATTTCCAAACCATAGTGAAAGCAATGGGAAACCACTCTTTTCCAAGGATGTTTAGCTTCATGCATAAAAAAAATAAAAATAGATCTGTAGCTCGTCATGAGTGCCTATATCAGTAGTTGCTGGAATTTTTTTCTCTGGACCTCCTTTTTTAGAATTAAAATTTGCTCTCGCAACATTAAATATTATGCGATAAAAAGTATATTTAAAAATAATAAAAACAGAAATAGGATTACAGGGAGATAACTGCAGTTTTAAAATCAGAACATTATCATTGATAACTCTCTCCTCCAATTTGAGAACCCTAGTTATTATATTCTTAATACTTGATATAATGCAAAAATATCACAATGATAAAATTGATCAATAATTATTTATAACCACTTATACTGGGACTCATGTATGCAATTACAAGTCATCCATAATAATATTTTAAATTTTGAAGTCATATTTATTTTTGGCTTATGAATTTTTTGAAACTATTTCTAAATCTTTGATTGTCTTTCAATCATTCCACCTTAACTCCTATCCTCTTCTGCCACACCTTTGAGGTATGATGCCTCATTTGGGAAACACTGCTTTAGAGTAATTACTCTTGTTGTCATTAGTAAATAGGGGAGATCAGCCTGTGGGACAGATAAATAAAATACATCAGTGCAAAATATGGATAGGATGTGCATGTGTTGTTACGGTCACTGGTACAAAAAAAGGGATTGACATGTTTTTGTGTGGAAAGGCCTGCCTTCTATACACTAAATTGCTGAACACAGACTCGTCCACTCACTATCATCTGCTTATAGGAACCAGGTGGTTGCAAAGTGGGTTGATGAATTGGATCTTGATAACTCTCTCCTCCAACTTACAGTTACTAGTTACTATATTCTTAATACTTAATATAATGCAAAAATATCACAATGTTAAAATCACTCAATAATTATTTATAACTATTTACACTGCGACTCTTGCACACAATTACAAGTAATCCATGATAATATTTTACATTTTGAAATCATATCAATTTCTGGCATATGGATTTTTTTAAATTATTTCTAAATCTTTGATTGTCTTTCAATCATTCCACTTCACCTGCTATCCTCTTCCACCACAATTGTGACGTACCATTTGGGAACCACTGGCTTAAGGCTCTTCTATAAATGTCATCCAGCTGACTACGAAATGTTTAAACTGTGGATTATCCCCTCAGAGGTTTGATGGTTTTGCCAAGCGGACAAGAATCTATAAGCATGAGACACTCTTGGTCTTCATCCTCTTTTCTTTCTTTTTCACCAAACATGCTGTACTGATCTTTTTCCCGAGGAAGGAGATATCCCCACCACCAGTAATTGAACACCACTCTCTCTCTCTCTCTCTCTCTCTCTCTCTCTCTCTCTCTCTCTCTCACACACACACACACACACACACACACACACACACAAGCAAATGTGTATCACCCAAACAATTCCATGCTTTTAACCTTTAATATTCTGGAGGTGATTTTGTTTGGAAAGCAAAAAAATTATTCTAAATCTATAATTGTCTTTCAATCATTCCACCTAACCTGCTATCCTCTTCCAATGCACCTCGGAATCATTGGCCTATATCTTGAAGGAACATGGCATTAAAAAATGGTTTCATAGGGTGAATGTTCTAATCCCATACTCAAAGAGTTTTTGAATTCAGTGTTATAGTTTTCTTAGACTGGCTGCCAACCAAGACTAGAGGGCCAAATTTACCTTACTATTTAACCTATAGCTGTGGAGAGAAGAGATGGATTTATACCTTTCCCAAAGGAATCAATGCAAAAGTGAATACAGTGGTATTGATGCCTTTGAGAAAGCTGTTCTCTCCCTAGCTATGGGTTAAACAGCAGGGTAGATTGGGCTCTCTAGCCATGGGTAGTAGCCAGTCAAAGAGGATGACTCTGAATTAAAAAACATGGAGAAAGCAAGATATTGTGTACAATGTGTGGAATTCAGGGGAAATAAATGCTTCCATTTTGTAGTGCCTGGATTCAGTGAAAGTTGAATTGCCTTCAAGTTTTTTAATGTTCATATACCTACATGAAGTACTTGTTTTGCATTATTATATAAACATATATATGATTATATGAACACCAAAGGGATTTTCTACAAGATTATATGATTATGTCAACAGAAAAGGGATTTTCTCCAAGATTATATGATTATATGAACCGAGTGGGGATTTTCTCCAAGATTATATAATTATATGAACCGAGTGGGGATTTTCTCCAAGAGACGATAAACTATATCCGTATCCTGGGTATGACAATAAACTACATCCACATCCTGGGTATGACGATAAAATACATCTGCGTCCAGGGTAAGATGATAAACTACGTCCAACAGCCTCTGATAATACATTTTTGAGAAAATATTACCAACTATGCGTTTTTGAAAAAATAATATTACCAGCTATACGTTTTTGAAAAAATAATATTACCAGCTATATACGTTTTTAAAAAAATAATATTACCAGCTATATATTTTTGAAGAAAATATATTAACAGAAATAGATTTTTGACAAAACAAAAATATTACCAGAAAAAAAAAAGTTGTCGGCATTAAATGACACATTGAGGTTGATATGCCATAAAACAAAACAAATCAAACCAAACCAAACCAAACAACTCAGTATCTATGCTGACTATACAACTACATACTCCTGTCTTAATAGTAAATCAGATAGTCTAATAAGGTCAAATTGGCAGCTGATCTCAAAAATGACCTACAATCTGCTGTTATATTGGGCAAAGAATAGTTTCTTAAAATTAATGCTTTCTAAATGAAACTACTCACTATTAATCATCTGAGAGATACCTTTATGCCTTCAATCAGAATGGTTGATGATAACCACTAGGAGGGTGACCCATTGCACCTTTTCGGGTTAACATTTTTTCCGCTGACATAAGTGGAAAGATTATATTGGATCAATTGCTAGGTATGCAGCTAAGAAAGTTGGTTCATTATTTTGTGATTGACAATTTTTCTCTCCAGAATCTATCATACAAATTTATAAGTCTACCATTTGCCCTCGCTTAGAATATTACTGCCACATCTGGTCTGATGTTCCTGCTATATGTTTAGAGATTTTTGATAAAATCCAAAAAAGAACCTGCAATGTTATTGATCCTGACCTAGCATCTTGCTTTCAGTCACTTTGCCACTTCCATAATGTAAGCTTCCCTATAACTTTTATAGGAATAATTTCAGAGTAATTTTCATGGTAATTGTTTCTTCTATTGCACTTTTCGCTGGTGGAACTTTCTTCCAGCTTCACTTGTATTAACAAAACCAATGTTGTTACAATATTGGATGTTAAAAATAACAGTGATAAAAACAAAAGCAGTCAGCAACTGACCGAGACAACAGAAATTTAAAATTTACAAACATTTTTTTTGTATTTTTGCTTTGTCCCCTGTACATAAATCATTCCATCAATAAAATGTTATTTAGTCTGAAGTCCTTTTGAAGGATGAAACTTGTTGCATAGGATTTTTTTCCACACTGTTATTCAGTTTCTAACTTTCTGTCTGATATATAGAGTTTCTTCCCAGAATTATTTTACTCATAAAGGGCAAACATACAGCGACCTTGCTTGAGAATAATACAACAAAGATACAAAGACCTTATAAACAATGTTTTCTTGGAAGCAATAATGTCTCATCTTCTGGACAGTATAAAGAAATGTCAATTCAATTTTCAGGTGTTTAGTCAGTCTGATGTCCACCATTTGACCTTGTTAGTACATAATATACTTTTAAAGCTACTGAGGGCAAGTCTGTTCTTTGAATAATGTATTACAATGGTATAAAATAAACATTCATAAATGGTAATCAGGAGAGTTGCTCTAGGGCGAGAGAGGGAAAAAGAACTCATTGCAGCTGCTTGCTGTTTCCATTTATATTAAAGTGATTTACTTCATTCAGGATACAAATAGAAAGAAATAATATGATCTAGACAACCCTTATTTTTCAATTTTCAATATTAATTATGAAGAAACAGAAAACTTTCTCTATGGCGCTGAGGCTTTATGAATTTAAGTGCAGTACTTGATTGCTGGCTAGGGCTCATCATTTTAAAATTGAAATGGCTAGATGTAAGCATAAGATATGTTATCTGTCCTGATATGGCATCTTAAATCCATTTCTGTCTGCTGCTAAGCCTGTTGGTTCACTGAGTCAAGCTGGACAATTTTTCTCTCTAGAATCCATCTTACATATATACAACACCACCATTAATCAATGCTATGAATATTGCTTTTACATATGGATCAGTGATCCTGTTATATATTTAGAGATTCTTGATAAAATCCAAAGACAAATCTACAATATTATTTTAATATTATTGGTCTTGACCTGGCATCTCAGCTTCAGTCATTTTCCCATCACCATAATGTAGCGTCCCTGTGCCTTTTCTATAAATACTTTCAATGTTAATTGTTTAGAGGAACTTTCTTCTATGGCTAGATATAACCGTAGGTTCTATGCTAACAGTTTCTTCTCTTGCATAAGATTCACTTATTGGCATCTCGGCTTCAGTCACTTTCCTACCACCATAATGTAGCTTTCCTGTGCCTTTCCTTTTAAATAATTTCATGCTAATTCTTCTTTTCATTATGGTACATAGACTTTATGAATTTAAGTGCAGTACTCGTTTGGTGGCAAGGTCACATCATTTTACAGTTGAAATGGCTAGATGTAACCGTAAGTTCTATGCTAACAGTTTGTTCTCTCACATAAGATTCACTTATTGGCATCTTGGCTTCAGTCACTTTCCTACCACCATAATGTAGCTTTTCTGCACCTTTCCTTTAAAATAATTTCATGCTAATTCTTCTTTTCACTATGGTACATAGACTTTATGAATTTAAGTGCAGTACTCATTTGGTGGCAAGGTCTCATCATTTTACAGTTGAAATGGCTAGATGTAACCGTAAGTTCTATGCTAACAGTTTCTTCTCTCACATAAGATTCACTTATTGGCATCTTGGCTTCAGTCACTTTCCTACCACCATAATGTAGCTTTCCTTTGCCTTTCCTTTAAATAATTTCATACTAATTCTTCTTTTCACTATGGTACATAGACTTTATGAATTTAACTGCAGTACTAGATTGGTGGCAAGGTCTCATTATTTTACAGTTGAAATGGCTAGATGTAACCGTAAGTTCTATGCTAACAGTTTCTTCTCTTGCACTTCTCAATTGTGCAATTCTCTTCCAGTTTCTTGCAACCCAGTCAACTTTGATCTTTAAAAGTTTAAATGCAATGTCAATTGTTATGTTCTGTTTTCTTAATTTTTTTCTTTTATTGTCCTCTCCACTTAATAGTAGTTTTTCTTATATTATCTGCTGTGGCCTTGTTAGGGGCCAGAAATAAAGACACAAAGAGAGGAATTGAGTTAAACAAATATATTAACAGAAACAGTAATACAAACATATACAAACAAGAGACAGCAAGAATGTTCGGTCTGACTTTCAGAGCTGACTGCTGGAAACTTCCCTCTCCAAAAGGCAGTACCTGCTCCTATTTATAGCTGGGATAGTCCATGTGTGCGTGGGTAAAATACCATAATAGACAGTTAAATAGATAGATAGATAGATAGTGTTGTCGCCTTGTTAGTGGCCAGAAATAAAGACACAAAGAGAGGAATTGAGTTAAACAAATATATTAACAGAAACAGTAATACAAACATATACAAATGCGAGTGTCACAGCAAGAATGTTCGGTCCAACTCTCAGAGCTGATTGCTGGAAACTTCCCTCTCTAAAAGGCAGTACCTGCTCCTATTTATAGCTGGGAGAGTCCATGCATGCATGGGTAAATTACCACAATATTATCTGACACTCAGTAATTTCTTGTGCCCTAGTTGCTTCCTTGCCTTTCTTGGGGTGAAATGATTAAAAAAGTATCAGGGATGCTGCTATGGTAATGGAGCTAAAGTACTCAGAGTGAAGCTACTTCACACAGATTGACTTTGAAGTATGTCGCACAATATACAATAAGTTATAACATTCTCACTCCTGTCTAATGTTTATACCAGTGCTTGGAAGGAAAGTATGCAGAGTGTAGCTGTCTCACCACACCATGGCTTTTCCATCTGTGATCATGGCTTGTGCAGCAGTTTTTGGTCAAGCACAATTTTCTTCAGGTTTGATAACCACCATATTCTCTAGATTTAAATAATCAAATCTCACTAGAAAGGAATATGATTTCAAGACATCGAGGAAATCCAGAAGAATGCAACAAGGCAACTGCTCGCTATCCCAAAAAAGGAGTTCCAGGCCAGGAATGCTTCCATCAATTGAAATGATCCTGAATAATGTGGAGATATGTGTTATATTTTTTTTGTAGCTCCAGTCCTGATACTTTTTAATCAAGCATATCTCTCTCTCTCTCTCTCTCTCTCCCTCTCTCTTCCTATATATATATATATATATATATATATAAAAATAAATCCTAAAGAGCCAGGAACAGCCTACCTAGGTTTCACTTAAATGGATCTTCAGGGTAAGCTGCCTAAAGAGGAAATGACACAAAACAATATTTATTGATAAAACCACTATAAACTAATTAGCATAAAACTATGTGTTATGATGTTAATTTGGGGTTAATAAAGACAAACGCCAAATAACATGTAACAATAAAATGGGGTTTATTCGGTTGGTAAGTTGGTACAGATATCGCCTGAGTAGTCTATAACTAACTCAGCCCAGAACTTCTCTGACTGTCTTTTGACATGTCACTATTTAACATCCTTGTTTGTAGATGAGTTCATCTTCAAGAGGGGTGGTAGGTTCCTACACAACACTATGTGACAGAAGAAGATAGGAAAAAAAAACGGCCCACATAACTTCAATTTCAATATCCAGGAATTCCTATGCCTACACCTATTTAAAATCTCAGATCTTTGATTTAATAAATTATTAGGTTTATCAGAGGTGGCTATTGCTAATTTTTCCTCCATACATAATAAGCAATACTCATTTTTTTTAGTATTTCTGATTTTAATATGGAGTCAATACCATCTTCCTGTTTAATATTCCCTATGTATTTAGACAGGCTAGTGCTGTGTTTGTAATTTTCATGTTTAAAGCTACTTAAATGATTATAGTAACACACACATATATATATATATATATATATATATATATCCGATGTGATGAGAATGAAATTAATATATAAATTGCCACGTTCACAGCATTAATCCAAAAGAGGGCTCAAGCAATAGGAGAGCGATAATTATTTATTTATTATAATTTTATCATATAGACAAAACTATTTTATTCACTACAGAGATGCGACTTGGTTTCAATGCATTTCGACTTCACTTTGATGGGTGAATATCGAAAATGGTTATGAACATTCCTCCTTGTAGGCAAGACAAGTTGCAACCAAGTTGCATCTTTGTAGTGAGTAAAATTATAATATATATATATATAGGAATTTATAGAAACAAGGATCTTTTCATTCATAAACAGATTCGGGGTTTTTGTATATTATTTGAATTGTTCGCGACGATGGATTTCTCGCCAATTAAATCATTAACCTTTGTATTTGTTTTTTGTATGAATAATTCATGAATTTGTAAATTGATTGCAACTTTATTGAAATTAAAATAACTGATCCAAATGCAACTTTTGGATAATAAGTGCGACATTACTGTAATTATTGAACAATAAAGTTCATGCCACTTTGACAGAAAATTTACCAGTAAAAAAGAATTCACTTATCATCATATTTGTATAAGAACGCACAATTGTAAAATTTAAATTCAAACTCAGCGTTGCGACAGCACGCTGCAAAAACAATAACTCATTTCTAATAGCATTTTTCGGATTACAACAATACGTATATTTTCGTTGTCCTCTTATTACTGAGAGTAAAAACAAGAACAAAATCTATTCCATACCTGAGGATGTCTGTAGGAACAGACGAAAGCTTGTAAAAATAATAGGAACTCATGCAACAGAAATTTATAGAAACAAGGATCTTTTCATTCATAAACAGGTTCGGGGTTTTTGTATATTATTTGAATTGTTCATGACGATGGATTTCTTGCCAATTAAATCATTAACCTTTGTATTTGTTTTTTGTATGAATAATTCATGAATATATATATATATATATATATATATATATATATGTATTTCACTCTTATTACCTGTTAGTTCTTAATATTTCTCTTCCTTCAATAGGAGTAGATAGGTTTGCCTATCGTCTGGTTCACACTCCTCCCTTGTCTCTTGAACAGAAGTAGAATTTTTTC